>MUZC01000569.1:92704-106580 GCA_002072015.1 Radix auricularia | reverse complement strand
CCCACTCACCCCACAAACCCCCACCCCACACACCACACACACCCCACACACACCCCACATACCCCACACCCCACCCCCACCCCACACACCCCATGTTGTATGCTGCTCTACGTGATAACCTGTCAATCTGTCACAGTTACGATAAACGGGTGGGTGGTGTTGAGGAGGGGGGATTGCAATTTAATTGAGCTGTGTTTTATTTTAGTTCATTGATTTCCAAATCGTTTTCGCCAGGCTATGTGTTCACGAATGTGTCGTTAACTCCCAGCCCACTGAGGGATGTCTCCCTCTCCAGGACCGGAAGTCCTCTCAGTTTTGAAAGATTTGTTTCGTTGTTTTATCAAAAAAATGATTTGTTTCATTTAAATTTAAATAAAATCGAAAATTATATTTAAGATTTATTCACATTCACACTACCAATAACTGTAATGTATAATTCAAATATTTTGAAATATTCGAACAATTAATCTCGGTATACGAATTCATGGGAAAATGTATGAATTAATATGAGGTCAATCATTTGTAATGAACCAGCACCCACGATAAATTACCATCACAGAACTAATAACAGAAATAAAAGGATGAGAACCGTTGAGCCACAGCCGGTCTCAGCGTGTCTGGGGCCACAGATTACCCTAAGGTAAATATCCTCTAACTCTAAGTGTAGGTTAGATTGATCTGCGAGATTAATAAATACTCTCCGACCCGCAGGTGGATGTAGATGGTAGGAAGCCTCGGGTCCCAGATAAAGAGAGGCTTCCGTCCAAACAGCCAACTCACGGGACCCAGGGAGTGAGCCGTCTGCGAGAGATGGCTTATTTTAGCTTCCTCTATCAATCTCGGACCGAGGTTTGTATTATTGCTCTCCAGGTGTGAGCATATTTCAGAGTTTCTCGATAAAACAGCTTTTTTTTAAAAAAAAATTATTCGACGGGTATTTGTTAATGTAGATGAGCGCAGGGATGTGACGGGGGCCCCGTCAATGTTGACGTAGTAAGGGGCTTGTTTCGGCTGGGGTGACGTGGAAGGGGCTTGTTTGAGCTGGGGTGAGCACTCATAACGTACACACTGGACCGCGATGAAAGGCAGCTTGTTTCTAGAGCATTTCCCTCGTTATAACAAACAATTCTGACGATGTACGATATTTGTTTTTTTTTTAGCTTCGGTTCACGGATTTTGATGACCTCGACCTGCTGACGTCTTAAACTTAGAAACATGGCAAATGTTGTTGTTTTTTTTTTTTTTTTTTTTTTTTGTTTTATTTTTTTTTAACTTGTTTTTGACTTCAGTTTTATGTTTCGAAAGTTACAAGTTATGTTTTATACATTGTAAATTAGCAGAGAAATATTGGGATTGTTCGCACCTATAAAATCGAATCAGCTTATTGGTGAATTTTTAAAACAATAGGAGACCTTCAATGATCTTTGATTAATACTAATTAACTAAATTTAAATCTCAAACAGCGCCACAATTTATTCTTATTCTCTTACTACTCAGATTTGTGTACATTTTTTTATCGCTGATGAAACATTAAATTTCAAGCACAGTGAAGAAGTGTATTGGTCGTAATTAGGTATCAGTTGTTGTTCGTGATTAAAAACTTGACTTTATTTAGACTTGATGGCCAACATTTTAATAGATCTTTCACAAACAGTGCTACCCTCTTTCACAAACAGCGCTATCCTCTTTCAAAAACAGCGCTACCCTCTTTCACAAACACCGTTACTCTCTTTCATAAAAGCGCTACCCTCTTTCACAAACAGCGCTACCCTCTTTCATAAACAACGTTACCCTCTTTCATAAACAACGTTACCCTCTTTCATAAACAACTTTAACCTCTTTCATAAACAACGTTACCCTCTTTCACAAACAACTTTACCCTCTTTCATAAACAACTTTACCCTCTTTCATAAACAACGTTACCCTCTTTCATAAACAACGTTACCCTCTTTCACAAACATCATTCACTTCCCTAAGCCTCAGCGCTCTTCAATCAATAGATCTAAACTGAGAGCCAGGAGAACCCGATGAATGCGGCAAAAATAGTCGAACATCATCTAATGAATATTTTCTTGACCACAAGATGACCGCTACAGCGAAGCTTCTCTGAGAATTTGCATCATTTCCCCCACATGAAGCCCCTGTCCATCTCACACTGCTGGTAAAAAAAACATCTCTTGCTGGCTTTGACTTGCTGTTAATTGAGATCGTCCGCTGTAATCACGCTATGTCTGTCTGCTCAATAAATATTTGGATCACACATTCTGAGTCATATATCTAGAGGCGGATTTTGTAGGGCTATACAGGTGGTGGGGAGGGCAAGTATCCGCCCATCGCCGATAATTTAATGGAAGGTGACGAATGTGTGAAGTCGGTTAATCAATTTTGCACTTAGTTTCTCTACTCCGCCCCCCACCATAAGTAACGACAAATCTTCTTAAAAGACCAACACACCGCTGACATAATATGGTACAAGCCATCAGATGGTAGCCGCCCCTGCTCAGTGGCATACGATGGGGGCGGAGGTAACGCTTTGTCCGGTTGACAACTTCTCTATCAAACTAGGAGTGGGCTGTGGAAGTTTCACTAAACTGAATGGGGTTTTTGTTGTTTTCATGGAAGGGAACAGCCGAGATCTTGTACCTCTTTAAGTGGCCCTAACTCTGTCTATGCCACTGCCTGTGTTAAAATCCTAGCCATTTTATTAGGATGTGTATACCATCTTTTACGTTGTAGAGTCTTAGGTAGTAAAATGTTTTCAAAATTTTTGGTCAATTCTATTATGATAATTATATCATGACATTTTTAAATATAATTAAAATCATTATCCGATCTCAAAGCCGAATAGAATCTTGGGATCTCTAAAAAACCATTTATACCGCCTTCAGATTCACTTACCCTTGATAAAGTTTTTACATCGCCTGAAGATTAACTTTCTCTTAATAAAACGTTTACACCGCCTTAAGATTTACTTCCACTTTCATAAAATTTCAATTTTCGTGTAATAGACAAGCACAATTTTCTTCTTATTATTTTTTTTTTAAGTTTAAAAAACAAAATTTAAATTTCCTTTCTCTACGATGTAACCCTGCCCGGGTTCAAGCCGAACCAACGTCATTACAACTATCAGATACCCGTTTACCCCACACCTTGATACTCAATATCCAATCAACCCACTAGAGGCGTGTGTCACAACTTCCCATTGTGCGGTGTAATGCCCAATTTAACATTACGCGGTACAAAGCGATCAAACCGCGATGGATCCATCATCATGAATGGCGCTCTTTGACGCACTATCGGGAACACATCTCGTCTGTAATGGGTTTTATTTTTACTCAGACTCCGGGGCCACCTCGACTTGGACGATACCTACAGTAGTGCCGGCCAGTGCGGGAGCCAATCTCTTACAATCGATTAGGTCCATAGATATCGATACCTACAGTAGCGCCGGCCAGTGCGGGAGCTAATCTCTTACAATCGATTAGGTTCATTGATATCGATACCTACAGTAGCGCAGGCCAGTGCGGGAGCTAATCTCTTACAATCGATTAGGTCCATAGATATCGATACCTACAGTAGTGCCGGCCAGTGCGGGAGCCAATCTCTTACAATCGATTAGGTTCATTGATATCGATACCTACAGTAGTGCCGGCCAGTGCGGGAGCCAATCCCTTACAATCGATTAGGTTCATTGATATAGATACCTACAGTAGTGCCGGCCAGTGCGGGAGCTAATCTCTTACAATCGATTAGATTCATTGATATCGATACCTACAATAGTGCCGGCCAGTGCGGGAGCTAATCTCTTACAATCGATTAGGTTCATTGATATCGATACCTACAGTAGTGCCGGCCAGTGCGGGAGTTAATCTCTTACAATCGATTAGGTTCATTGATATCGATACCTTCAGTAGTGCCGGCCAGTGCGGGAGTTAATCTCTTACAATCGATTAGGTTCATTGATATCGATACCTACAGTAGCGCCGGCCAGTGCGGGAGCTAATCTCTTACAATCGATTATGTTCATTGATATCGATACCTACAGTAGTGCCGGCCAGTGCGGGAGTTGATCTCTTACAATCGATTAGGTTCATTGATATCGATACCTACAGTAGTGCCGGCCAGTGCGGGAGCTAATCTCTTACAATCGATTAGGTTCATTGATATCGATACCTACAGTAGTGCCGGCCAGTGCGGGAGCCAATCTCTTACAATCGATTAGGTCCATAGATATCGATATTAATATAGGAGCGAATCAATCTCTGTTGTGGTTGTAGCTTTTACTTTGGAAGAGGTCAGCGTCCAGATGACACCAATTTTTTGGACACTAAAACAATTTTAGCTAAGAAATTTGTTTTCATGTAGTTAATTTGAACCGACATGGTAATAAATGTTTTCTGCGAATAGTAAAAGAGAGTTTCTCTAAATGTATTCGTTTCAAGTACCATAAGTATTCACAACTATACAAACTATTTTGCAGCAGAGAAAACTGGGTTTTTACTACAAAGATACAAAGTTTTCAAATCACTATCACAAACTGCAATTGTTGCATTAGAGTTCTATACTAGTTCTATACTGATCGTTTGAGTTGTTTAAAAATTAGAAAATTTTGATGTTTCCCTATTTAACTAATGATAGATTTATGTTCTTCTGAAGTTAAACAGATTTAAATGAACTTCTGTTTGTTTGTTGTTTCACGATTGGTTAGTGCGCGCGCGCGCGCGCACGCACGCGCACGCATACGCACACGCATACGCACACGCACACGCACACACGCACGCGCACACGCACACGCGCACACACACACACACACACGCACGCACGCACGCACACACACACACACACACACCACACACACACACACACAGAGATCTCAACAAAAGACACATAAATTTGGAAATATTTCGATAGATGAAGGATAGGGGATTTCCGTCTATAGATCTAAGTTTCAAGGGAAATGTGACATTAAAACCACAAAACCAAAGTTAAAAATAAATATCTTCAAGATTTTTTTATCGGAATACGGTAAAATGATTTTTTAATATATTTACGGAATCACTTGATCTTGTCAAGAATAATCATTAATTAAAGTAGGAAATAATAATACACATAATAATACATAGCTATAATTATCTGGTTATTTTATTTTATTTTATTATTTTTTGTCTTAGAATTAATTCATCCTATTATTTTAAGTGTTGCAGGGAATTACCCGATCCATTTCGCCTGTTAACTAACCATGGCTACGCCCCTGTCTATTCAGGAGCGACTGTCATACCATTCAGTGTCAAGGCTGCAAAATACTTTATTAACTAACTTTAATTAGTTAAAAATGTATTTCATAAGTCACAAACTTTTCATACTTGAAACATCAGCATAAAGCAAGACCTGGTCATCTTTAGGGCACTTGCTGAATAAGTTACTATAAAGGCGTATATCTTATCTTAGATATACAGACGCTCCTTCTATGCAGAAGATAATTGCGTCCACAGACCATGAGAGATGATCTGTTGGCAAGTGATGCAGCGGTCACAGGCCACGGCTTTAGGGGTTCCACGCATTGCCCCAGCCGCCAAACTATTGTCTAGTTAGGTACCCATTCGGAGCTGGGTGACTCGGGGACTCCTCAGGCCCCGAGAACAAATCCTCACCCTCGCGTGGATTCGAACTCGTGACCATCGGTATGACAGTCGAGAGCGCTACCTCTCGACCACCACCATGTTACGTGGCACACATGTAAAACGAATAACTTAGGTTTCCTGGCCATTTAGTCATTAGGTTAAATTTTTTCATCTAAGCTATACGCACGGTGATGAAGGAAATTAAGGATTACGCACATCTGCTGTCGTAAAGAAGGTATTATCAGTAGGGTTGCCACAGGTCCGGTTTAGTGCCGTGTTGTCCGGTAATATCGTTATTTTTCTATTGATAAAAAAGTGAAGCAATATCGGACATTTTATATTTAAATATTATTGCTGGTTTGCCTCCAATCAACAAATTGAGACACTAATGTCCGGTATTTTTTAAACATATATCTGGCAACCCTAGTTGTGTTAGGTTTGGAAATAAACCCCGGGTTGCAATTGTTGGGAATGCGGTTTTTACGTGAAGCTGCAGTTGCTTATTTTTTTTTACCGGGGTGGGGGCGAGGGGATCGTAGCTGAGAAATAATTTCACCGCCCCGAGAGGGATTTAACCCCCTAAGCCGACCCACTGGATGCATCGTTACAAGCTTCGCCACCAAATATCGATAACCACAAACCAACGTAGCTGAACGGCATACAATCGCACCAAGGCCGACATGTCAACACTGGAACTAAACGGTGCGACATCTATCGACTCTGTGACTTGCACACCGCTGATTATTACGGTGTTGTGGTCTTAGAACAAGAAACACAACGGCATGACGGCACACTAAAAGTGGAAATGATGGAAAACTCTAATATTAAAATGTGTGTGTAGTTGTCTGAATGCTTAGTAGATATACTATCCCCCCCTCCCCCTATCCCACAAAAAAATCGCTTTAAAAATACGTATCGCTCAAATTGCAACGGGAGGGAAGGGAGAAAGACGCGAAATTATTTGTTATGAAAAACCACCACATATAATAGACATGCAGTAGGAGTATGGATATTTTTTTTAATCTGCACCGTTAAACTTGCAACGGCGGGGGGGGGGGGGACGTAATGATTTGTTTTTTAAAAACCTCTACATATAATAGACATGAAGTATGGATTCTCTTCCCTTGCTTGCTTGTTCCCTACCTTGGAACCACAGGAAGGAATTATTTTGCCCCTTGCGAAAACAGACTTCAATAAAGCAGATATTTACCCACGGAAGCAACAAGGTGAGTAACTCTTGTGTGCTCAGGCAGGGGAGATAATATTTGGCATCTATTTTTCAAGAAGTCTCGAAGGGCAATTATTCTTTTTCGTCACCGAGGGTTTTCGAGCTTCTTCAAAAGTTGCTTTTACTTACACTCACCGGGTTTTGAATTTAGTTTAACTGCAGCGGTTCTCAAATTATCATGTTTAAGACTTCGTTGTAAAATCCTCCATCATTTCAACACCATTCTCGTCCCATTCCACGATAACAAGTCATTAATGTGTACTTGTCTATGCTATAGCTTTAACGCACCTGTCCATCTCATGCATGTTAGTACTAAACATCCAAAAGTATACGCCTGTCTATGCTATAGCTTTAATGCACCTGTCCATCTCATACATGTTAGTACTAAACATCCAAAAGTATACACCTGTCTATGCTATAGCTTTAATGCACCTGTAGATCTCATGCATGTTAGTACTAAACATCCAAAAGTATACACCTGTCTATGCTATAGCTTTAATGCACCTGTAGATCTCATACATGTAAGTACTAAACATCCAAAAGTATACACCTGTCTATGCTATAACTTTAATGCACATGTCTATCTCATACATGTTAGTACTAAACATCCAAAAGTATACCCCTGTCTATGCTATAGCTTTAATGCACCTGTAGATCTCATACATGTTAGTACTAAACATCCAAAAGTATACACCTGTCTATGCTAAAACTCTAACTCCTACACTTGCCAGTACAACACCTCTAAGTTCTTTTATGTGTCAGAATCCCCATAGAATCCCCACAGAATCCCCACAGAATCCCCTAATCCCTAATCACTTCAATTTCATATCAAATGACCCCTTCCTTTGTGCATGAAATTACTCCCCTATGGAGTATATCAATCGACTACCCCCATTGACATCACTTCATCCCAGTGTACATTGCAGATCCTAAGTTACCCCACACACCCCAGTGTATATCGCAGATCCTTAGTTACCCCTCACACCCCAGTGTACATTGCAGATCCTAAGTTACCCCTCACACCCCAGTTACATTGCAGATCCTAAGTTACCCCTCACACCCCAGTGTACATTGCAGATCCTAAGTTACCCCTCACACCCCAGTGTACATCGCAGATCCTAAGTTAACCCTCACACCCCAGTGTACATTGCAGATCCTAAGTTACCCCTCACACCCCAGTGTACATTGCAGATCCTAAGTTACCTCTCACACCCCAGTGTATATCGCAGATCCTAAGTTACCCCTCACACCCCAGTGTACATTGCAGATCCTAAGTTACCCCACACACCCCAGTGTACATTGCAGATCCTAAGTTACCCCTTACACGCCACCTACAAAAGTCGAGGTAGTCTGATCATCCAGATCTTTTCAACTGATCGCCACAAGTCATTTTACACCTGGTCTCTACCTTGATGGCTTTTAACATGCGCTTCGGGATTTCCCTTTTTTTCTTCCTAAACAACGGTTCTAAATATTAGTATACAAACCTTGGCCCTAGATAAAGCTTTATTGGTGCGATTTCCAAAAATTCTGCTTGAGAGTCTATGTTCGTTTTAAATGTTCGCCGAGTAACCTCCACCCTTGATATGCGTTTACCTTGATACAATTTCAGGTTATCCATCTTCAGTAGTTTAAGAACCCTTGGTTTGAACCTTGCAATGTTAAAAGAGACCTCCGTGTTCTTTCAATCATTTTCTTTTTCCATTAAATCTTCAGGCTCCGGGGTGGTGGTATTTTCTTTTACTTCGTTTTAGTTCAACCTCAATTTCTTTCATTTCCTCCTGGTGTGGTTCCCCCCTCCCTCTCCCCTCCTCCGTGTTTCCCATGTTACTTCCATGAATGATATCTGCACGTTTCTTTATTGGTTTAACTCCCAAAAATCTGCGAGTTTATCAAAGATAATGAATTTGACATTTGAAAGTGCGGCTATTAAAATGTGATAGAGTCGCGCCCGCCATGTTTTCTCAAGCCTGCCACGCGCGCACGTAACCTGTTCGAGGTGAGCTCCCCTAGCTGTCCGGGGTGAGCTCCCCTAACTTGTGTAAACTCGGTACCAGATCTGGCTACACTCGTTCTGTCACTGAACTTCGCGAGACGTGATCGAGTTTACAAATAGGATTTATTTTTTTCTTCATCTCCTTTAAGGATTGCTGTAAAATAGAAATAATTTTGTGAAGTAGCAATCTGCTCTACAAATGGTTAGGTGATATATCTGTTGGGTTTAACCCAAGAAAATCATCGCACAAAGTAAGAGTTTTTACAGCTATATTGGAATGATATAAGGCGCCTTAATACTATTTAATTTATAATAATACTCTCTTCGACATCTTGTGTCTCTGTCATTGTTGTCATCTATATATTGTGTCTCTATCATTGATGTCATCTATATATCGTGTCTCTATCATTGTTGCCATCCATATACCGTATCTCTATCATTGTTGTCATCCATATATCGTGTCTCTATCATTGATGTCATCCATATATCGTGTCTCTATCATTGATGTCATCCATATATCGTGTCTCTATCATTGTTGTCATCCATATATCGTGTCTCTATCATTGATGTCATCCATATATCGTGTCTCTTCAGGATCGCTATAGGATACATCTCTTTTCATTCCCACTATTAATTGTCCGAGTGTAACTGCCATTGATTGACCTTCTTGTCAATGCTACCATTTTATCTTTACCTTTTTGCTTATTTTTGTGTATAGTTGTTTTAGTTATGAACGCTATTGGTTGGGAGGCATGTGACCAATGTAAAGACATCAGTAACGAAATGTGTACATCGTCCTCTCATGTCTCGCTACATATCGCACCTTCGTGACTATCGAGTGGATTTCTGCAGGCGATCTTTAACCTTTTTTTAGAAACAAATTAAAAAGGAAAAGCTTTTATTCAACTAAATTCTAAAACTTCTGGTTCATTCTATAAACAAAAATCACAAAAGGATGACGTGTTTGGTCGTGAAAGACTCAAGTCTTTAAAATCGTGTATTTATTAACCCATGTTATTTTGAGTGCGTCTAGAACTCTTGCGTGTAGTATTATGGTAGTTATTTGGAAAAATTCCGCGCGCTATTATTTATAGATAAACTGTGCGTGTTCTGTTATTACGAGTACTATAAGCAGTAAGCAGGCGTCGTTTTGTTTGTTTGTTTTTTATTTTATAGTTTAATTTTTTAAAATGTATACCTATATTTATCATCGAGATTTCTTTTTCAAAAATACAAAACAGCTAGTACTCAAATGACGACCTATGTAAATTATGACCTATGTTAATTACGACCTATGTAAATGACGACCTATGTAAATTACGACCTATGTTAATTACGACCTATGTAAATGACGACCTATGTTAATTACAACCTATGTTAATTACGACCTATGTTAATTACGACCTATGTTAATTACGACCTATGTTAATTACGACCTATGTTAATTACGACCTATGTAAATTAAGACCTATGTTAATTACGACCTATATGTAAATTAAGACTTATGTAAATTACGACCATTCTATTTGACGACCTCAATTACAAGCCATATTACGAAGATGAAACATTACAAACAAATAATGTTAAGAAACAAACTCGTTTAGGTGTAAATAAATGGTGTTCGGGTGGCTTGCGCGCTCGGCTGGTGTTCCGACGTTCACGGGTTCGAATATCCGTAAAGGCAAAGACTTGTCTTTGAGTCAACCCAGCTCCAAATAGGTAGAGAGAAACAAAGGCGACTGGGAATCGCGTGGAACCCCTTTAGCAGTTTGACGTGAACGCTGCGTAATTTGCCACCTCACTGGCCGGGTTGGTGGCCTCCAAATAATCTTGTGTATAGAAGGAGCGGCTGTAATAGATAAGACAAGGGGGGGGGGGGGAAATGAAGATCGAAAATTGTGATTTATATTATTTGTTCAGGTTTTTTATGTCATAACTTTAATTTCATATTTCTGTGCACATAGCGAACTAAAACAACCGGTCTGTCGTCTTCCTGAGTGGAAGGAGCATGGCTGTGCTTAGTTTATTATTTAAACTTTAAGTCAATCGATATTTTTCATCTTTTATATAATTTTTCTATAAAGTAACATTAGTTCCTTTTAATTTGGTCATTGGCTGTTGTTGGTCATTTTTAACCCATACAAATAACATTAACTTTAAGTGCGTAAAATTGATTTTATTCAGTTTTATTTTATTTCAATAATACCTTTTTTAAACTTAATAAATTGCTGTTTATGGCTCTCTAGCAAGTTGCTCCCCCCCCTCTCTCTCTCTAACTCTTTCTCCACTTTATTTTCTCCATTTTTGTTTTCCCTTCCCTTCTTATCTTATCTTAGATATACAGACGCTCCTTCTATGCAGAAGATAATTGCGTCCACAGACCATGAGAGATGATCTGTTGGCAAGTGATGCAGCGGTCACAGGCCACGGCTATAGGGGTTCCACGCATTACCCCAGCCGCCTAACTATTGTCTAGTTAGGTACCCATTCGGAGCTGGGTGACTCGGGGACTCCTCAGGCCCCGAGAACAAATCCTCACTTTCGTGTGGATTCGAACTCGTGACCATCAGTGTGACAGTCGAGAGCGCTACCTCTCGACCACCACGTCCCTTCTCTGTCTCTCCTTCCCCTTGAAATTTTTAATCGATAAAAATTAATTTGAACGATTAAAATGTAAGGAAATATTTCTATTTTTTCCAATTTATAAACAATTTATATTTTTGTTGCTTACATATTTTTAGTTATTAATATTTATTTAGACGTAAGCAAAAATGTTTTACTTCCTTATTTCTTGCATAGTAGAACAAATTGGCTGTGTTACGTCACAAAATTTGAGAACCATGTCATTACCGCGACTTAACCAATTTCGTGAAATAATGACTCGCAACTTAACCGGATCTGTATATGTGATATAAAAAAATAATTAATTGAAATTAATCAAATACATTTTTCCCCATTAGTCGGACAATTTTGTAATAACGATTAGTATAAGTCTATATATATATATATATATATATATATGACGGCCAATAATGGTCAAGAAATAGAGGTTGGCAGTGGCGTAGCTATGGGAAGAGGAGAGATCCAAATTTGAAAGTTCCCTGGGCCCCCACTTGAGAGGGCTTGAAAAGAAGTATCAAAACTATTTTTTACTGATATTAATTTTAATATTACGCCATCGGTCAAACTGTATGAGCCCCCAAAAGGGCCAGCCCCCCCTGGCCCCTAAATACATAGCTACGCCACTGGGCATGTACACATTACACATATGACCTTTCCTCATTACAAAGTTAGCCACAGGGAATATAACACATATCTAAACATTTTACTTTCATACCAAGGTGCCCCTCTTAGGAAACACCCATGTCTGAATCCATCAAACTCTCTAATCGTGGAAATAATAAAATCAGTGTTTTATTTTTTTCCGTCTTCATGATATGAAAAACTGTTTGTTTTTTGTTTGTTTTTTTAAATTTCTAAATCTTTTTTTTTTTTAATTGAACAACCACTTTCCAACATTAATTTTCCAAAGGTTATGTGTATTTTCTCCCTAAGGTTAAAAACGTTGAGACAGATATAAATATGAACTTACAACAATGGCGCTTGATGAGAGCGATATTTAAAACCTTGCAACCGATCTTATTTTTGTCATGTTTTTAATTCAAAACCTCCCAAGTGATTTGTGAAACACATTTTTCTCATTACCGAGCTCATGGCTCACAAAGATCGCTCAGCAGACATGAAACTTTTATAAATTGGAATGGTTATCTTCCTTTGCGGATCTCAAATTCTAAAAAAACGCAAATCTGATCTTAACACAAGAAATGAAATTGAGACAAGTAGTTTAAAGTATTATTAAACGAGGTGGGGGGGGGGGAGTTTCTTCTTTATTTCTAATTATAACCTTAGACTTGAGATATCAATGTTTATGAAAATTTCATAAATTCTCCCAGCGAAATTCCTGGTACCATCACCGCGACTCGGTGAAAGTGATTGAGAATTACCACTATCAGGTTTCCAAGAATTGCCTGGCCTTAATAGTTCCACGCATTCGGTTTCATTTTGATTAGGAGGTCTTTTTTTTTTAATACACATAAAACATTTTGTTTTGTTTCTTTGTCTTTACTTATGTGGGTTTTTAATATGGTTTTTTTTCACTCAAAATTTATGTCATCTCCTTCGAAACATTGCTGGGGGAATGGAGGGGTCTATAACACTCTTGGTTGGGGGAAGGGAGGGGTCTATAACATTCTTGGTTGGGGGAAGGGAAGGATCTATAATACCCTTGGTTGGGGGAATGGAGGGGTCTATAACACCATCGCTAGGGGAAGGGATGGGTCTGTAACACCCTTGGTTGGGGGAACGGAGGGGTCTATAACACTATCACTAGGGGAAGGGAGTGGTGTATAAACCCTTGGTTGGGGGAAGGGAGTGGTATATAACACCCTTGATTGGGGGGAAGGGAGGGGTCTATAACACCCTAGGTTGGGGGGAAAGGAGGGTGTCTAAGACATCCTTGAGACAGAATAACTGAATAAATTTCCTGCTTTTGTCACGCAATGGTCTACAATCATTTTCATTTTTATAGTACACTAGAGGCAAGTACCCGGCTTCGCACGGGTTTTAAATAGGGATTTCTGGAGAAGCGTACACAATGATTTTTCGCAAATTAGCGTTAGGAGAGTGTACTTAACAAATTCCCAAAGTTTCATTCGTCTACCTACACGGGAAATAGTCGAATGGGGGATTTTCAGTATTTATATAGCATATAATAGTAAAAAAAAAAAAAACTACATTTGGGCCCCCGGCTCCCAGTAAATGATAATTTAAATATTTTTTCACCTGTTACCACTGCGGGGTTGTACTCATCGATTCCCAGGCCATATGGTACTTCCACGTAAACAGAAACCTGATCTTTCGTGAGACGTGATTGTATTTCGTTGTCTACATTTTGTTAATAAAGCCCGCTTAAGAAAAAGTACATTTGGGCCCCCGTCACCACATAAGTGGGAATTGTATTTATTTATTTTG
>MUZC01000569.1:27597-47406 GCA_002072015.1 Radix auricularia | reverse complement strand
GGTAAGAAAGTTTGACAGTTTGTGATGGGGGGAGGTGGTGTACGGTCTTGTGTGACGTCACGGTGATTTAAATTAAATTTTAAATATTTTTTTAATTAAAAAAAAAAAATTCTAAAGTAAGATGTGCTGTGGGGGAAATGGCCGAAATGTGTGACATTTTGTGACAGGGGTTAGGGGGAGTTAAAAATTGTCAAAATAGCGTGACGTACTTTATGGACGGCCCTTTATTAAGAGATTAAAGGAAGTTTCAATAAAAAAAAAATATTTCCGCTTGCAGCAAATGTATTTTGGTAAGGGAGCAAGCGTATCGGAAGTAATACTGGTAATCGCGTTGAGAGTCTTTGACTAATATATGTTTGCGTGCATCTATTGTGAATATGTAACCCGATAACTACTATAAACTTTAAAATAGCTGCAATAGATCAGACACATTTTTTTTTTAAAGTATGCTCGTTGATTTTGAACAGTTTCTAGAGTGTATGGAAGTTACTTGTAGAATGGAGAATCCACCTGAATAAGATCTACGCAAATTGTCCAATTTAATCCTTTTTTAATAATAAAAAGTAATTCCTTCTTTATTTTATTTAATTTTTTTTATCGTTGTTTGGGGTATGTATTGTTAAACCTTTATATTGTTCAGACTTCAGGCTTTGTTGACGTCAGAGTTACCTAACCCTCCAGGAAAACAAACGATCAACATTCAAAGATTTAATAAATATACATGTCTAGACGTAAACTATAAATAAGCTAAAAATCGTCATCATGAGATCGACGCGAACACAAATAAATAATTCGTGTTTCCACATGGAAACTCTTAACTAACAATTATTTAACAAAAATCCTGTATTCGTCGATTTTTCCTTAATTTCTCCAACCATTATTTAAAGTCAATAAGCCACTGTTTTCGTATTCCACCTAATTGTTCAAAAGTGTTTAAACTCCAGCCCATTGAATTCCGGTTTAAAATATCGTTTCCGGTCGAAAATTGAGTCCATTATGTCCTTTACTTTGTATCAGTGACATGACTATGAACGGTTCTCAAACATGGGACTATGAACGGTTCTCAAACATGGGACTATGAACGGTTCTCAAATATGAGCCTCTGTTATTTCATTTGTGTTCATCTCAGTCACGAAGTGTTTCTCAAAGTGTGTTATGCATACCCTTGTGGAATATGTGCCCTCTTAGATTCATGTGCAAAATAATAAACTCTTCAGGAAGGTTGCACAAAATCAATTTTCTAACAAAAATTGTACACCTCACAAACACAGATATTATATTATCCTTAACAAAATTTCCTGCGCATTAATTTTCAACTGCTGCACGGCGTCTGTTAGATGTCTGAGCGGCCGCGCAGCTTAAAGAGATCATTGATTCTGGGTACAGGGAGAATTTAAATGTGGTACACGTCTGAGATTAAAATTAAAACAATTTACGCTAAATTTTCGTCTCTACATAAATTGTCATCGTTCTCTTGGAACATAATGAATGTTTTCTGATAAATTTAATATAATGTATTAAATTAGGAGCTTATTAAATTTGACTTCATGATTATACATTTTGTATAACCTAAAAAAGTATGGTTATTCAAATATATCACATTTTAACGAGTGTTATTCAGTGTTACGAGATTTATGGGTTTGGGTACATATAATTAGAAATTTTGAGAATCACTGCAATACCGTATACTTATCACGGAGTAGGGAACACTTTATTGGCTTGACGTTTCAGAAAACTCTTCAGTTTAAGGAAATTAGTTTCTTGACATAAGTAACTTTTTCTAGGCCTAGATTTTCGTAGTACTTAATACACCCGTTAGGAAATAAGCTGATGGTTTTTAAAATATCATAAAACAATTTCTTTTCTTTTTTTATTTAAGAGAAACATTTTCCGTAGTGGTGAAGACACACTGATAATTAAAGAGATTTTAAAGAAATTCTTGAGAAAAATATTAATCTTTTAGTGTCTATTTGCTGGTCCACAAAATTTCAAATTTTCTTACGTAAAATTAAACCACTTCTGATGAACCTGGAGATCTCAAAATTTTATCACAGATACATCTTGGATGACAATGCATTGTTTCAAAAGTTCAGAATGTACCGTAATTAAATTAATGCATGTTTTAGTTTATCTCTATATAACGCATGTGTCCGTCTGCTGTTGTTGACATTCATGTGCCACATGAATTCACCTCGTGACCACATCGCCGTGGTATCAAGTACATGCATGACTAAAAATGTGGGGCGGATGCTTCAAAATCCCATTCTAATTTAGAAATACAACACAAAGATAGGTGCTTGGTATAAAAATTAAATATTTATAATTTAGAAGGTAAATGAGAGATCTATAAGTGAGAGAATGAGTGAACTGCATCTGTAAAACCTTATAGCGCCTGCCCCACTTGTTAGTCATATTAAATCAATGTAGATTTCTACTTGAACTTAAAAGTTTTAATTTATTCTCTTCTTTTGAGTCCACTTATAAAAAAACGGGGTTTTTAAAATTCTTTTTTTTTAACTCTATTTTTATTTAAAACAAGTAAGAAAAACTTGAATGAGTATTTAAACGCAATTTTCAACAAAGAATTTCCGATTCTATTTATTCAAGGGAAATCATTCTAGAGTCACACCAAAAATGCGCCATAATGCGCACCCCATTTACAAATCGAGAAAAACCATAAACTATCGATCTAGATAACATTAAAAGTAATTTCAAATCAATAATTCTGGAAGTGAAAAAAAAAAATATTCTACTATCTAAAAATTGCTGCTAAAATTACGGGAGTCGAACATAAGTAGATTTTCCTAAAATTCTTTCCCCAACATTTTTCTAACTATTATTAGCTACCGTTTGGCGTTTATTACAACTCACAAAGATGTTATAGTTGGAAAAAAAAAATCAGTTTTTTAAAAATATTTTCCTGGAAATCCAGTTACCCTTCTCGGTAATTTCCCCCATCCCCTCCCCCCGTGCACATCATCGGGACCTCCTTAAGAGATTTACAACTGACCCGAACCCTGTATCTGGTACAGTTTAAGAGGTGTTGCTGTTCAAAGCTCGGACAGACAGGCCGGACATTTCAAATATATAAACGCTATTTGTCCCAAGGGAAATTTAACGAAAGATTCTGAAAACAAAGTAACAATTTACAAAGAAATATCACATCTGATTTAAGTCGGTGTTGCTGTTTACGTCTCACAACTCTCGCACAGATAAGTGTAACAACAACCTTTCAAATGTCGCCTTCCCACTTCGTTCATTCTACACATGTATTATTGTTGCTAGTGTTTTACTTGATTACATCCTTTTTTTTTTTTTTTTACTGATTTTAGTTTCCCCATATGAACAACCATTAAAAATAAATTATCAAATTAATTTGTTTACGTTTTTATTTGTATTTACAGGTGCAATCACATGACAGAGTAATTAACAGGAGAAGATAACCAATTCGGTAAGCAGTTGTCACTATTTTGATTTATCAAAAAGCAGAATTTCGACCAGTGACGGTTGATAAGAGCCAAACTAACTGACCACGAAATGTTCGCACAAAGATCGGACAAACTCGTCTTACTTAACTTAATGAAATGTGTTTGGTATAAAAAATTTATAATTTATAATTTAGAAGGCAAAAGTGAGACATATAAGTGAGACGAGGGAATCGCATATGTAAAACCTCATAAACACCCGCCCCACGTTTTTAGTGAAATAAAACTAATGATACGTTTTAATTTATTATCTTTTTTTTAGTCAACTTATAAAAACGTGGTTTTTTCAAAATTTATTTATCTAAAGTCTAAATGTTCTGTATTTCTTTTTTCTATAATTTTATCCCGTGAAATCTCTCTACCTTATTCTCTCGCTCTCTTTCCCACCCACTCCCAATGTCTCTCTGTGGGTAGATACAATCAACTTATGCTACATCATCTAGGTAAGAGAATGGTTCCTCTTTCTCCCACTAAATGCCCTTCCTGTCGCTCCTCTATTCTAACCATATCATTAAATTATCCTTCAGATAACTTGGTCTTTATCATTTTATCGCCATCTGAAGAATAAACTGGTTATAACCGGCTTGATCCCGGCCATTATCCATCTATAATGGCAGTCTCTCTACTTACGCTTGATCCGGGCCATTGTCCTTCTATAATGGCAATCTCTCTACTTACGCTTGATCTGAGCAATATCCATCTAAAATGGCAATCTCTCTATAGCTTGAAACTAAGGCTTGCGGAAAATCTTTACAAAATATGTTAAACTCACCTTTTCTTATTCATGCACTCACTTTGCGCAAAGCGGTTTCGTCCCGTAAACAAAATTGCCCCCTGAAAACGCTACAAAGTGGTTTAAATAAATATTGTTAACCCTTTTTGAGATCGTTTCTCGGGACAGGTTTTTTTAAGCCGCTTCAGACCAGCCAGAAGGGAGCCCGTTTGGCGTTCCATCGTTCTGCGAAAACTCCGTTACAGAGTTACATCCGGTCGCCATATTTTTGTTGGGCGTCACGGGATCGGGTAATCAATAAATATATTTTTCCCCTTTTTTTTTCTTGTGTGGGGGTGGGGTAGGTGGGTTGTCGCACCTTTTGAGATAATTTTTAAAAAGTGGCACCTAACCATAGAATAGTGTGGCGCATGAGATCCTTGCAGTAGTAGTGTTGTGTAAGCCGTTTTATTGGCGCTAAGAGTTATGTGTCTCTATGACAGTAATTTTGATCATTATTCTCCTCAAATTATCACTGTGAAGAATTATTTGAGATCGTGCCACTTTTTGTGGAAATGCCACGTCCATTTTAATTTGGGTCGACAGGTGTTGATAATTGTAATGCTCATAATACAGAAAGTAACAGTCATGTTTAATCTTATTGGTCACATTATTAATCATGTCTTATATTATTGGTCACATTATTAATCATGTCTTATATTATTGGTCACATTATTAATCATGTATTGGTCACATTATTAATCATGTCTTATATTATTGGTCACATTATTAATCATGTCTTATATTATTGGTCACATCATTAATCAAGTCTTATCTTATTGGTCACATTATCAATCATGTCTTATATTATTGGTCACATTATTAATCATGTCTTATATTATTGGTCACATTATCAATCGCTACACGTACAATACAATCCACAAAGAGGCAAACTTCTGCTGCACAAACTCTCAAACTTTGACCTCCTCCACTCACCTCTGACCCCTTGACCTATCCTAAACACTCCTCCCTCTACCCCCAACTAGTTTTATAACCACCACTCCCTCCCTCCTATATTACAACAATCCCTTTTCCCAAAGCTACCCTCACCATCACAATACCAGTGATCCTCTAACACCACATTTTATCCTCTAACACCACATTTTATCCTCTAACACCACATTTTATCCTCTACCACAACGTCTTATCCTCTACCACCACATTTTATCCTCTACCACAACGTTTTATCCTCTACCACAACGTTTCATCCTCTACCACCACATATTATCCTCTACCACCCCATAGTATCCTCTACCACAACGTCTTATCCTCTACCACCACATTTTATCCTCTACCACCACATATTATTCTCTACCACAACGTTTTATCCTCTACCACCACATTTTAAACCTCAACCCCCAAGTTTCTACCGCTCAATACCCCACCAACCAGCCAATCTATCCCCCACCCCACGAGACAGATCACACGTCTCCTTCAATATTGCATCCAGTGGCCAGTCGAACAAGGACAGAAGAGAGAAGATCACCAGCGGGAATCTAAGGAGGCTAACAGCGCCGCCTGTTGGGCGTGGGTGATCGGCTGGAAGAATAAAACACAGCACAAGGGAGCGAATCCAATTTTCGGGCTTATCAAGTCATGATTGGAACTCTTCTGACTAGGAAATGTGACCATTAGCTTCAACTTTGTTTCTCTTACTCTCATTGGTTCGCCCTCCAGCAAATGGCCTATGGATGACGTCATTTACTTTTTTCATCTTCTTACGTTCCCTGCTCTTTGATTGGTTCACGACTCGTTTAACCAAATGCCAAATGGTTAAAAATATATTTATTTATTTATTTTAACCTGGCAGAAAAAATTCAATAAAAAGCCAAATGTCATTCTAATATTCTTTTACTGCAATACCATTTTAAAATTTAATATCGTTTCAACAGTGGGCAAGACGCTTGTTCGAACCTTTCATGTAATTTCTTTTTTAAAACTAAATTACTGAGCCTACCGCTTACCTTAATGGTTGAATTACTTCGTTACCTTAGGGTAATCTCACTAAAATATTCCGGTAAGCTCCATACATCGTCCAGATATAGTGACATTTGGAACTCAACCACTCCAACTATTTATAAAGACCTTCCACTGATACTATACTGCTTACAGGATTAGTTTGCCAGTCATTGCACACAAACCCAGATAAAAATATATTTAGATATGCTTTATACTCAGCAGCTCACAGAACCGCTCCCCCCCCCCCCCCCCGTGGATACATCTAATGCTCTCACCCTCCCTACTCAGTAGGCTACTGACTACTGCCTACACCATCTTTCTATGTTTATTTGAGGCTAGGTGAGAGTTTACTAAGTAAGAAAGCGTATGAATGGCCGAGTTCCATGTGCAACTATGTCTTAAACCTTCTTTAAATCGTGTTTACATTGAAAAAAAAAAAATTTCAATGCTATATATACGTAGTGTTGTGTGGAACGTTAATACTTAGTCTATCGAGTACAATTTTAAACTTTTCATTATGTGCGTATAGTGCCTGTCATTTTATGTCGAGACCTCTTGATGAAACATCCGGGTATTCAGTCGGAGCAGTTTAATCGAGGTATTAATCAAATATTCATGTATGCTGTTTGGACTTATTGCAACACATCTTTTTAAATTCGGCGTTAATTTCAGCCAGCTTGGATTTGAACAAGACAAAATTCGCTTACAACTTTATTATACATACAAATTTTGATATCGTATTGCTACTTTTTTTTATAGATTCGAAATGTCTGGCCAGTATTTTCGAGCTTTGAGCAGCAACTCCTCCTGAACCATACCAGAAAGAGGGTTCGGGTCTTTTGGAAATATGTTAAGTAGGCGTCAAGGATGTGCACGGGTTTTTAAAAAATTACCGAAAAGATTTACTTAATTTCTTGGAAAATAAAATATTTAAAAATTAACCAAAATATATATATATATATATTGAAACCGAAAAAATATTAGTATTTTGTCAATTTCCAGCCTACCATAACATCTATCGAGTTGAAACAAACGCCAAACGGTAGCTAATAATATTAAGAACAATGATGGAGAAGGAATTTTTTTTTAATCTCCCGTAATTTTAGCAGCAATTTGTAGATAGCGTTTTTTTTTTTTGTATTTTGTTTAGTTTCAAATATATTAATTTGAAATGACTTTTAATGTGATCTAGAATGATAGTTAAATGGGGTTTCCCCGATTTGGGAATGCTAATGTTAGATATTTGCGCGGTGCGTATTATATTGACACATTCTTGGTATGATGTAGTGTGATGTCCTATTTTGATTAGTTTCAGAATTACTTATTTGAATCGACTTTTAATGTAATCTAGAATGATTTCCCTTGAATAAAAAAAACGTAATTTTTTTTTATTGCGTTTAAATACTCATTGGAGTTTTTATTTCTTGTTTAATTTATGTTCTATATTTATGATGAATGTATTTTCACCAACTCGTTTAAATTAAGTAATAAGAAATGATGCCATCGTGTCTTACAAATGACAAACCTACTGTACCGCTATCTAAAAAAACAAAATTTCTTTGGAACAGCTATATGTCATAATTTAAACCCGTACGTCACATCATTACGGGCAGTTTCCAATGTATTGTGTCCAAAAGTAAAATGGTAGTGTTCTCTTTTCGAGGGGCACGAATTATTTCAAAAATATTTTATTTAGTCCCTAGTATGTTTGAAAGGTTTAAAAATAATAAACCTAGACCTAAAATATTTAACGTGTGCCAAACGTGCGGTCACGTGCGATGACGTCACCTGCACATGCGTCCCTGCAAGACAACCCAGAGGTCACGCCGGCTAATAGGAAATCTCATCTGCTTGTGTTGTGGGCAGAGAGGCCACGTTA
Source organism: Radix auricularia (assembly GCA_002072015.1). Lineage (NCBI taxonomy): Eukaryota > Metazoa > Mollusca > Gastropoda > Lymnaeidae > Radix > Radix auricularia. Next base: position 39,311 of record MUZC01000569.1, on the reverse strand, counting down.
CCACTGTCCCGGGCATTAGGGGCGGATCTTGCTGTCCTAAAATTGTTTGGCCCTTGGGCTCAGATTTCTAAGTTCAAAATATTTGCACGGTATTCGCTGGATTTGCATTACATGCATAAAGTAAATAATACATTTGTTTTGAAATAAGAAGGATCCGTCTGTCTCTTTGATATGAATACTGGGATATTCTGGTGGGTGGGGGGACAGATGAAATTTGAGAAGACATGAGAGAAGAGCACTGAATTATTTTTATTTTAAATATAGGCCTAATAAGTGTCTCTATTCAGACAAGAAAAGGAAAACGAAAAACTTCTGTACGAATGTTGTTTCTTGGTAACAATAAAAAATCATGTTAAGCCTGGTCCCTTTTTGGACTCAGGACGTGTTAGCGCATTTTCGTATTATGTATCAGTACTTATGTTAGATATCAGCATTATGTAGTTATCAGTAATTGTGTTTAGATTTTAGACATATTTTTTTGAATTTTCTTGTGTAATGAATATACCTGAAAAAAAATTATTTAAAAGTCATTTCTTTACATTTTAAAAATTTTTATTTTCTCTTTAATCTAACTACAAGTGGTTTGTGGTCACTAAAATAGGACTCATAAATGAAACATTCTAAATTGTAATCAGCTAATCGCCCAAATACTCCGTCAATTGTTGTTTGATAGATCGTGGTTGCCAATCTTGGTGAAAGTAGTTGAATGTTGAAGCTTGTTTCGAAAAAGTTTTCAATTTCTGCCCCTGGGCCGCTAAGATCTTGATTGAAGTCACCACAAATGATGACGTAAAACTCTCTAAACTTTTACACATATTCTAATGACGTCAACAAAAAAAAAATACTTTTGATAATACTAAGACTTCCGGCAATGGCGGCCGTTGCCTGCGCCAGTGTTATCTCTCGATTCGCAATGTTTTTTGGTAGTTTTAACGGGGTTTTTTAACGGATCGAGTAACTGAGTGTTGATGCACAAATGGCAGGTCAGGACATACAAAAACATATATACATCATGGGTCTAGGACTTATGGTTGCTGAGATCTAGGGTGATGACAGACGGACGGACAAAACGTGTGCAATAGCGCATTCGACTTCTCGAAAATGCGCTAAAATGTTGCTGAAAGGACAGCTAAGGTCTTGTTTCATACCTACCCCATTACCGCAACATTTCTCTTGTAATTTTTAAAAATAATTTCCGTATGTCTTTAATGGTGTTTTAATGTAACTTTTGTTTAACTAAGTGGCATGTAATGTAACCATTAAGGTTCGTTGGTATGTGTGCAAAATGAAACAACTCGTGTCCTAAGTTGCACTGCATCCATTAAAAAAAATATATTTTTACAAAAATATTTGAAGCGTCTGATCCTAAACTGCTGTGTAGTGATGGTCCAATATCAACGTGGCCGCGCAGCGTAAAGTAAACATTGGTTGCATGCATTTTGTGGTTCTTCAATTCGAGTGCTAGTTTAGTATCTGAAATTCTAATGTTTTACCTTTTTTTTTAAATGTCATTTGTTTAAAACATCAAATAATTAATTTCAGAAACCTTCTTCAAACTTATCTTTTTCTTGCATGGGATCTTCTACCCATTTTCACATAATATTTCTTCAAATGTATCACTTTTTGCTTATTTGAAATACAGATGGACTATTAAATGAGTTTCGTTGTGATGAGAGCCACATTGAGAGAGATGATTAGTTGAAATCGAGATTCCCTCTAATCTGCGGGTCTCTATTTTAGACATCTCTATTTCCATTCATGTCTTCTCGTGTTCAGACGGGAATATAACGAATGGTTTCGTTTTGGAACGAATTATACAAGAAAAAATGAATTGAAAAGTTTATTTTTTTTTAAAAGATCTTGCAATTAGCTGCCTATAGCCGGGCTTAGTTGACTGTTTACTTGAAGAGATAGCTGTGAGACCACAGGGCGTTCCTTGAAAGATGACGCGCTGGTAGATCTCAAATTTTGAAAAAGAGACCATAATTTTTTTTACATTTCAAAATCAAATTTTAGTTATTTTTAAAAGCTTTCTTAAAATGTCTGTTGTGTAAAATTCAAGATGACTCACTGAGCAGATAGTTACAAATGTGAATTCTGATGGCTTAAACACATACAGTGCATTAGTCAATGTGTACATTTTTTTTTTACAGAAAAAAGTTCAATTGTTCAAAAATAAAGACAGATGATCTACTTCTTGTGCCGTAATGACGTTTTTCTTGTATCCTAAATGACTTCTTCCTTGTACTTTAATGACGTCAATATTTTACCTTAAAGACGTCTGTCTTTTATCTAAATGACGTCCGTCTGTAACTTTATGCTGCCCGTCTGTAATGTTTGCCATGCCCTGTAAACGATATCATGCCACCTTTCAGGATCCTCCGCAAGGGCAGCAACATATTGTTTTTGTTGTTGGGAGTTACGTTACTTGGTGGGTCTACTAGAGCATAGAAATAAGAACGAAACGCTAAAAATAACAACGTAAAATAACACGGGCTCACAAGTAACAGACAAGCTCGAAGAAAGCGGCAATTGTTGTCTGAGAGACGAGTTTAACATAACGGCTGTGGGCCGACAATGAACGATTCTTTCAAGCGCCTGTTTACCAATCGGAGACGCTCTTATTTCCAGATACAGGGCTATCTTCGGACTGAGCTCCATTCATTCTGCAATGACTTGCTTACCTCTCTAATATAGACGGTGTTGAGATACGAATTTCCAGCCCTCGATGATGTTTGCTTCTTCGCAGTGCAACACTTATGTTCCAAGTGCTGGCTTCCGGTTCATGGGAGTGTTCACGTCCAAGACACAAGATATACAAGTGTGTTTCCTGCGCATGCGTTACTGATCCAAAGAGAAACTAGGATTCTCTGGAAACCTTAGCTCAAAACAGTGGTAGGGGTCTGCCTCAATACAGGGGTAGGGGTCTGCTTCAAAACTGTGGTAGGGGTCTGCCTCAATACATTGGTAGGGGTCTGCCTCAATACAGTGGTCAGAGGGGTCTGCCTCAATACAGTGGTAGGGGTCTGCCTCAATACAGCGGTAGGGGTCTGCCTCAAAACAGTGGTAGGGGTCTGCCTCAATACAGTGGTTAGAGGGGTCTGCCTCAATACAGTGGTAGGGGTCTGCCTCAATACAGTGGTCGTATGGGTCTGCCTCAATACAGTGATCGTAGGGGTCTGCCTCAATACAGTGGTTGGGGTCTGTTTCAATACAGTGGTAGGGGTCTGCCTCAATACAGTGGTAGGGGTCTGCCTCAATACAGTGGTCGTAGGGGTCTGCCTCAATACAGTGGTCAGAGTGGTCTACCTCAATACAGTGGTCAGAGGGGTCTACCTCAATACAGTGGTAGGGGTCTACCTCAATACAGTGGTCGTAGGGGTCTGCCTCAATACAGTGGTAGCGTTCTGCCTCAATACAGTGATAAGGGTCTGCCTCAATACAGTGGTCAGAGGGGTCTGCCTCAATACAGTGGTAGGGGTCTGCCTCAATACAGTGGTCGTAGGGGTCTGCCTCAATACAGTGGTCAGAGGGGTCTGCCTCAATACAGTGGTAGGGGTCTGTCTCAATACAGTGGTAAGGGTCTGCCTCAATACAGTGGTAAGGGTCTGTCTCAATACAGTGGTAGGGGTCTGCCTCAATACAGTGGTAAGGGTCTGCCTCAATACAGTGGTAGGGGTCTGCCTCAATACAGTGGTCAGAGGGGTCTGCCTCAATACAGTGGTAGGGGTCTGCCTCAATACAGTGGTAGGGGTCTGCCTCAATACAATGGTAGGTGTCTGCCTCAATACAGTGGTAGGGGTCTGCCTCAATACAGTGGTAGGGGTCTGCCTAAATACAGTGGTAGGGGTCTACCTCAATACAGTGCTCGTAGGGGTCTGTCTCAATACAGTGGTAGGGGTCTGCCTCAATACAGTGGTTGGGGTCTGTTTCAATACAGTGGTAGGGGTCTGCCTCAATACAGTGGTAGGGGTCTGTTTCAATACAGTGGTAGGGGTCTGCCTCAATACAGTGGTCGTAGGGGTCTGTTTCAATACAGTGGTAGGGGTCTGCCTCAATACAGTGTTAGGGGTCTGCCTCAATACAGTGGTAGGGGTCTGCCTCAATACAGTGGTAGGGGTCTGCCTCAATACAGTGGTAGGGGTCTGTTTCAATACAGTGGTAGGGGTCTGCCTCAATACAGTGGTAGGGGTCTGCCTCAATACAGTGGTAGAGGTCTGTTTCAATACAGGTGTAGGGGTCTGCCTCAATACAGTGGTAGGGGTCTGCCTCAATACAGTGGTAGGGGTCTGCCTCAATATAGTGGTAGGGGTCTGCCTCAATACAGTGGTAGAGGTCCGCTCGTGGAGATGTCAAATGCTATTTTAATGTCAATGAACAAACAGTGGAACATTTACATACACTCACACACACTCCCACTCACACACACTCCCACACTCACACACACTCACACACTCACACACACTCCCACACACACACACACTCCCACACTCACACTCCCACACTCACACACACTCCCACACTCACAGTCACTCACCCTCACTCACATAGTCACTCATTTCAATCCGTTTGGGGATCCCTGCTTAACCACAATACAGTGGTAGGGGTCTGCCTCAATATAGTGGTAGGGGTCTGCCTCAATACAGTGGTAGAGGTCCGCTCGTGGAGATGTCAAATGCTATTTTAATGTCAATGAACAAACAGTGGAACATTTACATACACTCACACACACTCCCACTCACACACACTCCCACACTCACACACACTCACACACACTGCCACACTCACACACACTGCCACACTCACACACACTCCCACACACACACACACTCCCACACTCACACACACTCCCACACTCACACACACTCCCACACTCACAGTCACTCACCCTCACTCACATAGTCACTCATTTCAATCCGTTTGGGGATCCCTGCTTAACCACAATATTTGATTTCAATTAACGATTGAATACTAAAAGCCTTAATAAGAAAAATAAAATAGGCATAATTTAAACACGTTGGGTTTTATCCTTTACATTCCTCGTGTGGACAAGCGTAACTCAGTGGTGTGTGAGCTGGGCTTACGTTAGAGTCCTCTCCCTTTGTCTTCAAGTTCTGCTTAATTGATACACATAACCCTTCCCTCCATTCACACGCAAACGTACACGCAAATAAGGACTTAAGTGCTCCATTTTATGTCACCCCCACGCACACCACCTTTATACGAGCACACACACACATACATACAAACATACAAATACACATACATACAAACATGCAAACACACATACATACAAATACGCGATAGTTGAGTTCAACTTTTATCATGGCTCAGTTTAGCTGTGACTCTCTCACAGGGCGCTCAATGTTCCATCTGTTGTAGGCGGGTAGTGTTTGCTCATTGCTACAATGTTCCATCTGTTGTAGGTGGGTAGTGTTAGCTCACTGTTGCAATGTTCCATCTGTTGTAGGCGGGTAGTGTTAGCTCACTGTTACAATGTTCCATCTGTTGTAGGTGGGTAGTGTTTGCTCATTGCTACAATGTTCCATCTGTTGTAGGTGGGTAGTGTTTGCTCACTGTTACAATGTTCCAATGTTGTGGAAAAAAAGTTAATTCTGAGATAAAACAACAAATACATTGGCATTTTAGATTTTTATTATTGTTGATAACTATATTTGGAAGTATAATTGGGCTTATTTGAAAATTTTAGTGGATTCTATAAGAAATTCACAGAAAATATCAGTTTCTCTTGGTTTGATGCGACTTTTTTCCCTTTTATTTTAAAAAAAATAATAATAATAATTTCTGTTAGGTTTAGGGTATAATATATATATATTATCTGTTAGGTTATGGGTATAATATATATAGTGTATTATCAAAGAGATTTAACAATATCTTATTGGCTGCCATACGATTTCATGTCTTTTCTTATATAACAGTCGGTGACGGCCAATGTTTGTGGATAGGAAAATAACGAATTCGAGAACCAATACTTGTTCTGTTGTGAAGGTCTCATAGTAAAGTAACGAATTCGAGAACCAATACTTTCTGTGTGAAGGTCTCATAGTAAAGTAACGAATTCGAGAACCAATACTTTTTCCGTTGTGAAGGTCTCATAGTAAAGTAACGAATTCGAGAACCAATACTTGTTCTGTTGTGAAGGTCTCATAGTAAAGAAACGAATTCGAGAACCAATACTTGTTCTGTTGTGAAGGTCTCATAGTAAAGTAACGAATTCGACAACCAATACTTGTTCTGTTGTGAAGGTCTCATAGTAAAGTAACGAATTCGACAACCAATACTTGTTCCGTTGTGAAGGTCTTATAGTAAAGTAACGAATTCGAGAACCAATACTTGTTCTGTTGTGAAGGTCTCATAGTAAAGTAACGAATTCGAGAACCAATACTTGTTCCGTTGTGAAGGTCTCATAGTAAAGTAACGAATTCGACAACCAATACTTGTTCCGTTGTGAAGGTCTCATCAGTTGTAAGGGCGGGCACTTCCGGCCACTACTAAAGGGAATGAATCAAAATTGTATCCCAGTACAAAATGTTTGCCCTGGCGACAAAAGGACCAGCTACTCACTCGCCTTAGATTGTCTGTTAATGTCTACTCCCGGCTTAAGAATTCGGGCCTGCCTGAAATAAATCCACTTCACAAAGTCTAGGTTAGATCAGATTAGGGAAAATGTTGGTAGCGTTGGCCTTGACCTTCTGAAACTTTGACTGCAGGCGAGCGGTGGATTGTGGTGTGTAAACATGTGTAAGAATTTGTTTTATGTAAAAGATTAAAGTAATTAACAGCTTCTTGGCTTTAACTTGTCATTGTGCGTAGAAAAAAAAACGTCTAGCGAACGCCGTCTTAAGAAAAAAAGGAACAAAGCAAGAGTTTTGTTAATTTATTAAAGCAAACATATTATATATATTTTTTTTCTTAATCAAATTGTCCAGATAGTATCGCCATTACGACTCGATGTCGTCCACATTATTGCACAAACTTAACGGTGATAACAACTCTAAAACTTCTATTTTCTGATCTAGTGTAGGAAACTTTATAAATGAACCATTCTTGGCGTCCTCGTGGATATTTTGAGGATTGCTGTAATCTCTTCAGTGAATGATTGTCTTTCTTGGCGTTCATCTTGTTTCCCAATTCGCAAATAAAAGGCTTACAATAATTCCTACTGCTAGACCCTGAAACAGAAAACACCGCCTACCTAGAAAATAATTCATATCAATTGTCAATCGTGTAATTTCTAAGAAAGGACTTCTCATTTGAAAAGTTTGAGAAAAATGGTTTAATGCCCAAATCGAGACTTTAAAAAAAAAATTTTAAAAAAATTTTTAAAAAAATTTAAAAACTTTAAAAACAACTTTTGGAATTCTTTGAAAGTTTTAAAGGGAATATTGCCTTTCTTAGTGTAATTACTTTTCAAATATCACAACTTTCAGCCTAAATCCTGATTAGCGCAAATAAGATAAAAATCTATGGCCCATTCTTACAGACAGTAACGGGTCAAAGTAATAAAAGACTAGATTATGGTGGTGACGGCGTGTAATCGATAACATTTTCCGAAACAAAACTAAAATCGAGTCATTAAAGTGACGATTACGTGGGACAAAGGCTGATGTTGCTGGTATTAGAATACTCGCTGCGCTATAAATATTAACCGAACATCGATTAAAGTTCTTGTTTGACTGCGGGCAGGGAGAGGGAGAAAAAAGGGTGGGGGGAGGGGGGAGAGCTATCGATCATGTCCCGATAAAATAGTCTAATAGGTTCACTCTACGATCTGGCATTGTTGTCATAGAAGTGCGGGGACGCCAGCGATTCCTCATCAATATTACAGGTCGATTACCTCTACGCTGTACCGGATTACGCTGCCTGGGGAGTGGTCGTTTGGGTCACGCTGGTCAAATGGGAAGCGGGAAAAATAGGTCCTGGAGCCCTGGAATATAAAATATTTTATATAAATAGTTTCTTTTATTAATATATGTATTGTTATTTCCATGTAATGCGCCGTGAGCCCGGCTCCTTACTGGGATACAGCGCTATATAAATTATCATTTTATTATTATTATTATTATTTGATGAACTAAATACCAAATGTTGTTCATCCCTTAGAATAAAAATAATTGGTATTAAACACGGAATCTATACTGAAACTTACACAAAGTAATTTATTTTTTAATGTAAGTAGATCTAGAAAAAATCTATGCCTTTCAGCAAATCGTTTTTAAAAATACTAATGGTGTTAAAAGTGTATTTGCTTAAATTTGTTTTACTTTCTTAATGATGAAATATAAAATAAACTTTTGGAATTCCCCTTCTGATAAGAATAGACATGCAGAAAAAGTTATTTTTAGAGTTGGGCCACGAGGTTAAGCCACAACCTCTTGCCCTGCATGTCTAATTAGTTGATGTATGCTGGACGAATTGCAATAACTCGTCTTAAATTTGTGTTGTCTTCTGTAGATGCAAATCAGCAGCACAGCAAAATATCTACAACGCATTGCACTCCGTAAATGTCTCTTTAACAACCCAAATCACTTACCCCCATAATGATGACGCAATGACTCACATACAAAACCTTACTGCTAAAAACGTAGTCTCTAGCCCAAACTCACTGCCGTTGCTACCGAAATGCCACGTTGTCGTAACCGACTCTTATGTACCAGAAGTCCTTCTTGTAATGCACACCCCTTCTCTCCCCTCTTGTGCATCGCTCCCAATGTTTACCTTCTGGCTATTGTTTACCATATCTCTGTCGTTAATGATCTCATCATGACATTGACATACGGAGACATTCGTCTTAGGTTACGGGGGAAATGTCATCGGCAACTCTGGCATCCGTGGCACGGTCCACAAGTTGGTGGTAAACTGGGCCCTAGGAAACTGGACCTTGGTTAGCTGGACCTTAGTTGGTTGAACCTTAGTAAACTGGATCTCAATGAGCTGGACCTTAGTTATAAGCTGATTTTTAGTAAACTGGACCTTTGTAAACTCGACCTCAAACTGGACCTTTATAAACTGGATCTTTTTAAACTGGACCTTTTTAAACCGGACCTTTGTAAACTGGACCTCAGTTAGCTAAACCTTATTTAACTGAAATTTAGTAAACTGGACGTTAGTTAACTGGAAGTTAGTAAACTGGAAGTTAGTAAACTGGAAGTTAGTAAACTGGAAGTTAGTAAACTGGAAGTTAGTAAACGGGACGTTAGTAAACTGGACGTTAGTAAACTGGAAGTTAGTAAACTGGACGTTAGTAAACTGGACGTTAGTAAACTGGAAGTTATTAAACTGGACGTTAGTAAACTGGGCGTTAGTAAACTGGACGTTAGTAAACTGGACGTTAGTAAACTGGACGTTAGTAAACTGGACGTTAGTAAACTGGACGTTAGTAAACTGGAAGTTATTAAACTGGACGTTATTAAACTGGACGTTAGTAAACTGGGCGTTAGTAAACTGGAAGTTATTAAACTGGACGTTAGTAAACTGGAAGTTAGTAAACTGGAAGTTAGTAAACTGGACGTTAGTAAACTGGATGTTAGTAAACTGGAAGTTAGTAAACTTGGCGTTAGTAAACTGGGCGTTAGTAAACTGGACGTTAGTAAACTGGACGTTAGTAAACTGGACGTTAGTAAACTGGAAGTTAGTAAACTGGACGTTAGTAAACTGGACGTTAGTAAACTTGGCGTTAGTAAACTGGGCGTTAGTAAACTGGACGTTAGTAAACTGGACGTTAGTAAACTGGACGTTAGTAAACTGGAAGTTAGTAAACTGGACGTTAGTAAACTGGGCGTTAGTAAACTGGACGTTAGTAAACTGGACTTTAGTAAACTGGACGTTAGTAAACTGGGCGTTAGTAAACTGGACGTTAGTAAACTGGACGTTAGTAAACTGGACGTTAGTAAACTAGAGCACAGTTAACTGGACCTTAGGGAGACGTTTGTAAACTTGAATTTTTTTATGGAAGCCCACGTGTTCGATGAATGCCCCGAGCTGTGCGGGTTTTGGAATGAGAAGTCCTGGTACCTGCGGAGAGGTAACTGTATGGCGATGTTAGCTTGATGAGGCTTGTCTGCGATAAATGAATCGGGTCTTAAGATTCTAAAGGCTTGACCCAAAAGAGAATGAACATTCGTACACGGTAACTTTTGATAGCTAATTGGTTTCTATTGCTTTGATGATAATTGCGAAGGTGTTTGATTTTATGCAGTAGTTCTGGAAAAGTTAAATGACAAAAAATAAAAGAATGTCTGTCTCAGTTCAAGCACATTCCGAATTAAACATAAATAAATAATATAAAAGCCCAGGTCACTCACTCACTCACTCACTGGATGTGGAACGCTGAGGAACGATGTACAACAGTCTACAGAAGTTAGTTGAAAAATCGTGTGGTGATTAGCGCTGTAAAAATATTTAAAATGACGTCATTGTTTGGTGTGCATCGGTGCGCAATATACAACCCCTATTATTAAATACTTTGCGTACATTTCAGAAAGCAATAATAACAAATAACAGTAGCAATTATTAACAAATAACAGTAGCAAAAATAACAAGTAACAGTAGTAATAATAACAAGTAACAGTAGTAATAATAACAAGTAACAGTAGCAATAATAACAAGTAACAGTAGTAATAATAAGTAACAGTAGCAATAATAACAAGTAACAGTAGTAATAATAACAAGTAACAGTAGTAATAATAACAAGTATCCGGCATCCTTCCGTCTCGCGAGACGATGGTGCATCACCGTTGGGTTGGGTTGCATTTCCTCGCGTGACTGTACAGTCCTATCCTTGAGTGACAGTCTTTGCCACAGTTTTTACACACGAGTTCTGTGCTTCCAAATGTTTTGGCCTTTCTCCTAGCTCTTCTGTCTGCAGCCTCCTCCATTCTTCGCTCCTCGGCTACTATGACGCCCTCTTTGACAACTGTGCGCCACGTAGATCGGTCTTCTGCCTTACACTCCCAGTCACTTGTATGTATTTTGGCTGCTTTCATGTCCCTTTGACAGACATCTTTAAATCGCAAGCTGGGCGACCTGTTTTCCTCTTTCCTGAAGCAAGTTCACCATATAGGAGGTCCTTCGGGATGCGGCCGGGGCTCATTCTTTTGACATGTCCTAGCCACCTCAGGCGTCTTTCACTAAGAATTGAGAACATGCTTTGGGTATTGGCACGCGTTAGTACCTCACTATTAGGCACTTTTTCTTGCCATTTAATACCAAGGATGCGGCGCAAGCATCTCAAATGGAAGCTGTTAAGCTTACGCTCTTGTGATGTATAAGTGGTCCATGTCTCGCTCCCATATAGTAGTGTACTGATGACACAGGCTCGATAGACGCACAGTTTGGTTTTCTCCGTTAGCTTGGTGTGTTGCCAGACCCGCTTATTTAGTTTAGCCATTGTTGCGGCTGCCTTGCCAATTCTGCTGTTTATTTCTTCTTCAATGGACAGTGTATAACAATACACTGTCCATTGAAGAATAACAAGTAACAGTAGCAATAATAACAAGTAACAGTAGTAATAATAACAAGTAACAGTAGTAATAATAACAAGTAACAGTAGCAATAATAACAAGTAACAGTATCAATAATAACAAGTAACAGTAGTAATAATAACAAGTAACAGTAGTAATAATAACAAGTAACAGTAGCAATAATAACAAGTAACAGTAATAATACCAAGTAACAGTAGCAATAATAACAAG
>MUZC01000569.1:10467-22445 GCA_002072015.1 Radix auricularia | reverse complement strand
CTTATTTCTATCTAAATGCCTCCTAGACCTTATTTCTATCTAAATGCCTCCTAGACCTTATTTCTATCTAAATGCCTCCTAGACCTTATTTCTATCTAAATGCCTCCTAGACCTTATTTCTATCTAAATGCCTCCTAGACCTTATTTCTATCTAAATGCCTCCTAGACCTTATTTCTATCTAAATGCCTCCTAGACCTTATTTCTATCTAAATGCCTCCTAGACCTTATTTCTATCTAAATGCCTCCTAGACCCCATTTCTGTCTAAATGCCTCCTAGACCTTATTTCTATCTAAATGCCTCCTAGACCCCATTTCTATCTAAATTCCTCCTAGACCCCATTTCTATCTAAATGCCTCCTAGACCTTATTTCTATCTAAATGCCTCCTAGACCTTATTTCTATTTAAATGCCTCCTAGACCTTATTTCTATCTAAATGCCTCCTAGACCCCATTTCTGTCAAAGTTCCACCAAGACTACCAGTAGGTGTCCCTGACCTCAATAAATTGCTCTTTTGTAAATTTCCCATCCCCGCCTCGTGATCTCTTTAAACTTAATGTGAGGTGATGTATTCTCTCCCTTTTTATGGGGTTTAGGGGTGGGGTGGGGGCTGAGAGACAACAGCCACAGACGCGCATCTCGGGCCTGGTGAGCAGCATGCCAAGTCTAACAGGCGAGATATCACCAATAAAAGAATGAAGATGTCCTCGATACAAAACGCCGAGCTCTCAGGGGAGCGAATGAAGAGAAGGAACAGTTGCGTGACGGAACTAGATTGATGTCCCTTGGCGGAGAGGATTGCCAAAACGACGCAGGTTTAATAACATTTCCTCCCCAGTCTCCCGACTGTTGGGAAGCCAATAAGGCGTAGGGCAACAAACGTTGGGCAACAAACGTGGGGGCAACAAAAGTGGGGCAACAAACGTGTGGGAAACAAACGTGGGGCAACAAACGTGTGGGAAACAAACGTGTGGGCAACAAACGAGGGGCAAATAATGTGGGGCAACAAACGTGGGGCAACAAATGTGTGGGCAACAATCGTGGGGGCAATTCGATTGAAAATGACTTTTGTAAATGTATGTTATTTTGTTATAGCACCCTAGTATTTAAGTTAAAGAGGTTTGTCTTTATTTTCCGTAAAAAAGGAGATAGGTAAAATGTCAGGAGAAACTCAATGTTGTGCAGAAATGGTGACAGGTAAAATGGATGTTGCATTACTGGAGATTGTTTCAAAACTGACAAGAATAACACCATTACTAATGGCATTAGTTAAATGATTATTCTTGAAACACTAGTGGATAGAAAAACCAAGAGTAAAGTAGTAATTATATATAAAGCAATTAATTCTAGTTTAGAAACTTAATATAATCCTCAGATAGAAATAAAGATAAAAACGCCTTTCTTATTCCGTATGCAAGAACAAACACATACTCATTTTCGTCCTTCCCGCCTGGAATTCGGGTGTGGATGGGTTGCCTGAAGAAACAAGGGAAAACCAACACTTAATCAACTTTCAAAACTCTAATAAAAATGCAGGACTAAATGCAAACCATATATAAGCGTAGGACTCAATAATCTTCTGTATTCAAGGAGCGTTTGTAACCGATAAGATGTGTTAATCATATTTGTGAACATGTTTCTCTAAAGGGTCTTCCATCTTCTACGCCACGAAGTCCCTTCTGAAAGTTCCCCGTATGGACGGACACATGAGGAAGTCCGCCTTTAATGTGAGCTCTTTTGAATCGGTAGCGCCAAAATTATAGACATTTTTAAGAATGTGAAAACAAAGATCAATTTAAGCAAATTTACAAAACTTGATATTTAATAAGCGTATCTAATAGGGGTGCGGAAATTACCGATTAATTTCTAGATTAATCGGTAAAAAGTTTTATCGATTAAAATTATTTTAATCGATAAAATGGCGATTAAAATTAAAGAACACATTTTAAACTATTTTTTTTCGATTTATTAATAAATAATTAATTATTAATAATTAATAATAGTTTGTTTTTACGTACAAATCTCTCAATTTAAAAAAAAAACAACAGATGTTTAAACTATAAACATAAAATAAGCACTTTAATAAGGAAACTGATATTTAAAAACATTGTTTTTACTTAATTAACAATAACAAAATTTAAATTCTCTGACATTAAATAGAACTACTTATATTTATATATATCGCCTAAAATATGTTTTTATTTTTTTTAAAAGGCAGTCTATATAGGCCACCAAATACAAACATAGAATACATGAGGAATCTCTGCAGTCAACTAATTTATATTAAAGACAATCATAAAAATGCTGTAATTTGGACTATGTGGGACTTAAATCTTCCAGATATAAATTGGAAAAAATATACAATTGATAGCCACCAAAATAATAAAGAAATTAATGAACATTTCTTAGACACAATAAACAACATAAACCTAGAACAGATAGTAAAAAAAGCAACTAGGAAAAACAAAATACTAGATTTATTCCTAACAAACAGACCAGGACTAGTACTAGACTGCACAATAATTCCTGGGCTGTCTGACCATGATATTGTTAGGGTAACCAACACAATAAAAACTAAAATAAATAAGATGCCTAGAAGAACAATATATCTTTGGAATAAATGCAACTTAATAAAATTACACCAATCAGCTTCTAATTTCCAACAAAATTTCCTAAGTAAATTCAGCATAGTTAGCCCTGTAGAAGAAATATGGAAGGAAATAAAAACAAATCTAAAAACCATTATGAATCAGAATGTTCCAACAAAAATAACTTCAAATAGAATTAATAAATGCTGGTTCAATTTTAAATTAAAAAAGTATTGCAAACTAAAGGAGAATTTATTTAAGAAATTTAAGGCTACCAATTTAGAAAGGATACACAAAAAATACTTAAAAATTAAACACCTGACACAAAAACTTAGCCGTAACCTCCAAAATAATTATATAAACAATGTGATAACTAAAGATAACAATAAAAACTTATGGTCCTTTATCAAATCTAAAAAAATGGAGCCTTCAGGTATAGCCACACTAAAAGGCTCAAATAATAAAACCTATAATGATAATGAAAATAAAGCTAATATCCTTAACAAATATTTTGCATCATCATTTTCTGCCTCAGGCGACAAGGAAATTTCAATAAATTTAAATAAATTGGAAGAAATAGGTAACATAACTGTAGATGAGATAGGTATACATTCACTCCTAAAAAACTTAAAAATAAACAAAGCTACTGGCCCAGATGAATTACCTGCCAGGTTATTAAAAGAATTAAGCAATGAACTGTCCCCAATCCTTGTAGTTCTTTTTCAAGCCTCTCTAAACCAGGGTAAAGTGCCCCAGGATTGGAAATTAGCTTATGTAACGCCACTCTTTAAGAAAGGTGATAAGTCCGACCCTGGTAATTACAGACCTGTATCACTTACTAGTATCACATGTAAATTACTGGAACACATAATATATAGCAGAATAGTTAACCACCTTGACAAATATAATGCCCTATGCCCACACCAACATGGCTTTAGAAAGAACAGATCATGTGAAACACAATTGATAGGCCTAATAGATGATCTATCAAAAGGCTTAGATAATAATGATCAAATAGATACAATATTACTAGACTTCTCAAAAGCATTCGACAAAGTTCACCACCTTAGTTTACTCAAAAAACTTAAATACTTTGGAATCTCAGGTCCCTTACATCACTGGATCCAAGATTTCCTATTGGGTAGGGAGCAAACTGTAATAATTAATGGTTCTAAATCTACACCAATAAAGGTTAACTCAGGAGTTCCACAAGGAACTGTCCTAGGTCCCTTACTATTTTTAATTTATATAAATGACTTACCCAACAATATCTCAACAGGAACTAAAGTTAGGTTATTTGCTGATGATTGTATAATCTATAGAACAATCAAGTCAGAACAAGATAGCAAAATTTTACAAAAAGACTTAGATGAATTAATAAAATGGGAAACTAACTGGAGTATGTCCTTCCACCCAGAAAAATGTCAACTGCTAAGAGTAACAAAGAAAAAGAAACAAATAAATTCAAAATATTTCATTCATGGAAAAGAACTAACCCAAACTAAAGATGCGAAATACTTAGGAGTCATAATAAATGAGAAACTATCTTGGAATCCCCATGTCAATGAAGTTATTAAAAAATCAAACAAAACCTTAGGCTTTATAAAAAGAAACTTTTACAAATGTAACAAAGATATAAAACTAAAATGCTACCTCACCCAGGTGAGACCTATACTAGAATATGCATCTTCTGTATGGGACCCATACACCAAAGAAAATATTGATAAGTTAGAACAAATCCAAAAAAGAGCTGCCAGATTCATTACTGGAGAATATTCAAAACTGACAAGAGTAACACCGTTAGTTAAATCATTAAACCTTGAAACACTAGAGGATAGAAGAACCAAGAGTAAATTAGTTATTATACATAAGGCAATTAATTCTAATTTAGAAATACAACACAAAGATAACTTAATACAACCCTCAGATAGACATAAAGTTAAAAACACCTTTCTTATTCCATATGCAAGAACAAACACATACAAGTTTTCTTTCTTTCCGTCCGGTATTCGGGCGTGGAATGGGTTGCCTGAAGAAACCAGGAAAGCCACCACTTTATCATCTTTTAAAACTCTAGTAAGAATACAGGACTAAACACAAACCATAGAAATACGTAGGACGCAATAATCTTCTGTACAGAAGGAGCGTCTGTAACATATAAGATAAGATAAGATAAGATAATTTAAATACTTAGGTTATGGGCATTTTATGAAAGTTTCAGTTTAATGACGTCATACATCTTATTTCCAGCTTTAATAAAACTATCGATTAGATATTCGGTAATTGTTCAAAAGTTAACGATTAAATTTAAATTAATCGATAGCAGCCCTACTATCTAAACATTAAAGCGCAACGATCATGCAAGTCTAGCATGGATGTTATTATCCCTGTACAAGATAGCATTCATTCACTTCTTACTGTACACAAACAATATTTAAATCCACAAGAAACAAAATAAAATATCAAATTTTGTTTAACAAATTTGGACCCAGTCCGTGATTCAGTGACAAGCGTGTTTATATTGCTAATACTAACACTTTTATCCGCACAATAAATGGAACAGTAAAACCTCTTTTAATTGTTTTAATTGGTTGCGCTTATTAAAAACATTGAAGTTCTTACCCCGCTCTTTACTTTGGAAATGTTAATACCTACATTTTGACCTGGCTGTGTGACTATTTGTTAACTCGTACGCCCTTTAACAACTCAATGCCTTTTCTCTAAGACCGAGCGGCTGCTTTTGAAATATGGGAAGTAATGTTGCTCTCGACAAACTAACACTTAAACTGGATTGTTTCCCTTGCGTATTAAATTCAACACCATCCTTTGAAACAGAATAAATTGAATAATACAGTTATGTGCTGAACGCATTACAAATAGGAAGAAATAAATTGGGCTCCTGATATATTTTATAACACATTTTTTTAAAATGTGTCTTAATCCCCCCATTGTCTATACCCTAGTCTAGTCTATACCCTTGTCTATACCATTGTCTATACCCTTGTCTGTACCCTAGTCTAATCTATACCCTTGTCTATACCATTGTCTATACCATTGTCTATACCCTTGTCTATACCATTGTCTATACCATTGTCTACTATACTATACCCTCGTCGGTTCTTGTTTTTTGTTTGTTGTTGTTTGTGTGAGAGAGTGGAGTGAGAAAGAGAGAGAGAGAGAGAGAAAGAGAGAGAGAGAGAGAGAGAGAGAGGGGGGGTGTTAATAGCGGCATTGAATCCTTGCTCTACCAAATTGGATGACGGGAATTTGTGGGACGCGGTGGTCGAGTGGTAGCGCGCTCGACTGGCGTACCGATGGTCACGAGTTCAAAACCACGCGAAGGCGAGGATTTGTTCCCGGGGCCTGAGGAGTCCCCGAGTCACCCAGCAATGATAATAACTAATAATGCGTGGAACCCTTATAGCCGTGGCCTGTGACCGCTGCATCACTTGCCAACAGAACAACTGTCATGGTCTGTGGACGCAATTATCTTTTGCAAAGAAGGAGCGTCTGTATATCTAAGATATAAGATATAAATCAACTTCTGTATCATAAACCTTAACACAGGATATAACATTATCTCTTTGTGTTACCAGAATTTGTGAGATTCTTGTTCAAACATTGTTTTAAGTTCGAATTTGTAGCTTATTTCAATAAGCTGCTCCTATATTAGAATGTATTCACTTGTTTTTAGGATTAGAGTTTGTTTTCGCGCAAAGGGTTCAACACCCAATCGGGAATATCCAAGAATATCTTCAAATATTTGGTTAGATTTAAGTCTTGACAGTAAGCAAGCAAGTATTCTTTAATTTGTAATTTTGAAATATTTCAAAACAGACCATTCTTTTCCTCCCAAAAATGAAGTTTTGCAACAAACCCAGATGTTTTGCTTATAGTTTTGATTTTGATTAAATGTAAAATAATGTAATTAATTACGAATTTGTTCAAATTTGTTTTGTCAAAGTTTCCAATAAATTAGTCCTAAAGGGATATGTCATTTTTTTTTTAAGTTAATTGTATAAAAAATCATTGTCTTTGCTTTCAAGGAATTTCAACACTGAATCAGTGAGAGTATAAAATTGATTTAAATATGCACCTTGTGACAACCAACGTACTTCTGTGTGAACAAGTAAACGTTTATAGTTTTCATCATTTTCCAAACAACGTTGAGCAAATAATTTCTCTAATTACATAATGAAGTGATCCATGAAATCTTTCATTTAGATTTTTTACGAATAAATGATGTCGAATAAATGATGTGATGAATGACACAAGTTACTGAAAATGCATTCGCTACAGCTTGTTAAAACAATGCCATAAATTCAAGGATATATGTTTAACTTCAGAAAATATAATTAATTTAGTAAATAAAGTTTCAACGTTCATATCTGTATCCAAACATTCATCCATAATTCAAATATTTATCAACACTGTATTGTCTGCATTTTTTTTTCTCTGACTCATTCATTCTCATATCTGTTGTAACAAACAACTGTCAATGATTATTATTTTTTTCAATGGAAGCTGTTGTAAAGCCCTTTTGAGAAAAAACATATTTGATGATACTAATGATAGTGTACAATTTAGAAACATATAATTTCCCGACACATCGAAGTTTATTCAAATTTGCAACCCTCTTTGATTCATATAAAAAAATGTACATTTCTGACCTACTGATAGAAATTCCGCATTTCGCCGGTATCGAACTTAAACCAACTATTTTCTTTGGTTATAGCTGTGGAAGCTACCCTAGTTCTACTTTCTTTTCTAGGTAAAACAACATTGTATTCCGTGACTGATAACCTGTAAGATCTTTATTAAATAAGTAGAAAAGGCATTCAAATACTATTTTATTTATTGTTATACTTATTTGTATCAATCTGCATAACTAAAAATGATTGACAATTTTAATACGTTATATTAAATATTGCGCGGACCCCTTGACATTTTTCATGGACCATCCCCCCCTTAATCAATTTAAATTCTCCACGGACCCCCTGAATGGTACCAGGGACTCCTGGGGGCCCACTTTGGGAATCACTTCTCTAGGGGTACTTCAATTGAAAGGTGTTGTTATTGAAGAGGTACTTAATTTTGCTTAGTTTTATTGCCTTAATGTAACTGATATTTTAGGAGTTATTACCTAGATTACCTGATAGTGTTAGGTGTTATTATAACGTCGAAGTACCTGATATTGGTAAGAGCTGAGGTATCTGCTATTGTTAGTAAGTGAGTTAGTTACCTGAGCCCCCAGCTTTTATTTAACTCAGTAGTTACCTAGACGTACTGGATGTTGACGGCCATATCCGGCAGGTTTCACGCTCCACTTGCTACACATGAATGGCAACAACACCGTCAAGTCTTAGGTCCTTGGGTCATTTATTCTTCCGCCATGAATACTTTCTTGGGGACCGCTGCACCACCCCTACCCTTATTTCTCTCTCTCTCTCTCTCTCTCTCTCTCTCTCTCTCTCTCTCTTACCGCACACACAAACTTACACGCACGCAAACACACACACACATTTCCCATCATCGTGAGACCCTCGAACCTTCTCTCATTCATCGACCACCAACAAACAAAAGATCTGTCACGTGACTGGCGGCAAACACCTTGGCCGACAATGTAAAGGAGACCAGACCTGTGAATGGCGAATAGTCTCCCCTACCACGGTCGGCAGTGAAGTGAATTCTTTTAGTAACTGTCATGTGATTTGGCTGTTCTCATTTCATGGACCTATGTCGGTATACAGTAATACTATATGTGCGTGTGTTTAAACCTGTTCACTCATACGACATGTGACATTATGTGCGCGTGCCGCTGTTTATGTTCAAGGCATGCAACTTGAAATATTCCGTGTGGTGTGTTCCTGAAATCATAACTGATAATTTCGGTATAAAACCAAGATGTGAAAGGGGTGAAACCGTAGCAACCAGGTTTGCTAGGAAAAAATGTTCTATAAAAAGGGTTTATCGTAGGCCTGATGGGGTTCCACAAGATAATGAGCGTGCCGGCAAAATGCCTTCGTCAACTAACAAACACACAATATCTAATAAGTTGAAATAACTTCAAATTAACTTAATATAAAACACTGTAGGTGAGGTTTATTATTTATTATTTCTATGTATTAGATTTGTTTCTGTTCGCTGACGAAGGCTTCTTGTCGACACGTTTGTTGTTTTGTGGGGTCCAGTCAGGCCTAGGTATATCGTTTTTATATAACATTTATCTATAAATTTAAGATTTGCACGATAAAGTTGGTCGCAAACAGTAGAAACACGAAGTTATCAGCCTAGAAACCTAAAGTTTTGTCATCATTCTTAACTCATATGGGCCTGGTCGTGGCTACTTGCTTCCCTAATCATTTCAAATTACTATTTACTCAAACATAGACCACAATGAAGACTTAGATTCAGCCCTATTCAGTTTCTGGCTAAAGCTCAGTGCCAGTTTTCTAAAGTACCTACACAGTAGAACCGAACGAAATATTTTCTTTTTAATCTACGACGGACTCGCACACGACCTGCAGACGAGGTCGGCGCGAGAGTTTGTTAACAACTGAGGTTAGACAACACCGGCACGTGCTGATTAAATTTGCTCTGAAGCAGACGTCGAAGTCGTGTGTGGATTCTTCAAATACTCTGCACTGTCTGTCTAATTTTTCTAGGGCATCGTCTGGCTTTAAGCCATGCGTTGTGTGTGTTTAGTTTTTGTTTTGTGTTGCTGTTTTTTTCCCTTGAAATTGCTCAGACCTGCTATGTAGAAATGTTTTTAGCCATTATTGAAATTTGGTTTTAAAATTTGTAATTTCTTCAAATGCTTTTGGATAATTGTCGGAATTCTTCGAGCCTAAAAGTTTTGGGGGTGTAGAAATCGGTGTCGCCATTTGTAACTGTTGATCAACAATAGAACAGAAACATGCTTTATCATAACTCATACGGAATTGGTCATACGTAGGATACTATCTAAGTGCATGACAGTTTGATCTGATGTGACAGTTTGATCTGATGTGACAGTTTGATCTGATGTGACAGTTTGATCTGATGTGACAGTGTGATCGGATGCGACAGTTTGATCTGATGTGACAGTTTGATCTGATGTGACAGTTTGATCTGATGTGACAGTTTGATCTGATGTGACAGTTTGATGACAGTTTGATCTGATGTGACAGTTTGATCTGATGTGACAGTTTGATCTGATGTGACAGTTTGATCTGATGTGACAGTTTGATCTGATGTGAATCCTGATTATTTTATATCGTGAGGAGTCAATCGTGGGGAGAACCAAGAGCAATAGAGACTATTGTGGGTAATAAAGGGGAATGGGTTTGGCTACCTCGACCCAACTGAGATTCAATGTGAATTTTACTTGAGGATGTTTGTTTCTTTTCGTGTTAACGAATAAAATCTCTTTTAGAAACATATTTTTACAGTAAGGACCTTAGTGTTTTGGAACATATCTTTTACAGTAAGGACCTTAGTGTTTTAGAACATATCTTTTACAATAAGGACCTTAGTGTTTTAGAACATATCTTTTACAGTAAGGACCTTAGTGTTTTAGAACATATCTTTTACAGTAAGAACCTTAGTGTTTTAGAACATACCTTTTACAATAAGGACCTTAGTGTTTTAGAACATACCTTTTACAATAAGGACCTTAGTGTTTTAGAACATACCTTTTACAATAAGGACCTTAGTGTTTTAAAACATACCTTTTACAATAAGGACCTTAGTGTTTTAGAACATATCTTTTACAATAAGGACCTTAGTGTTTTAGAACATACCTTTACAATAAGGACCTTAGTGTTTTAGAACATACCTTTTACAGTAAGGACCTTAGTGTTTTAGAACATATTTTTTTACAATAAGAACCTTAGTGTTTTAGAACATATCTTTTTACAGTAAGGACCTTAGTGTTTTGGAACATATCTTTTAGAGTAAAGACCTTAGTGTTTTAGAACATATCTTTTACAGTAAGGACCTTAGTGTTTTAGAACATATGTTTTACAGTAAGGACCTTAGTGTTTTAGAACATACCTTTTACAATAAGAAACTTAGTGTTTTTGAACATACCTTTTACAATAAGGACCTTAGTGTTTTAGAACATACCTTTTACAATAAGGACCTTAGTGTTTTAGAACATACCTTTTTACAATAAGGACCTTAATGTTTAGAACATATCTTTTTACAGTAAGGACCTTAGTGTTTTAGAACATACGGGCTTTACCATAGAGGTAATCCTCTGTAGGTATCGCAACTTCTCCTTGTAAGAGACCCCGCCCAGCTCAGGACACACTTTTAGTACGTGGGTCACTGTCTCCTCTGGGTAGCCACACAAGTGATAGGCCAGTTACCTTCTAAGTGTTCAATTTTTACAGGTAGCTTCGTGTTGGACAATGATCAGTCCGTGTTATGAGCGTCTGGTTACTACGTTTAATGTACCACCAATGATCGCTCTTGAAATAATCAACAATTGAATGTGTGTTTGTATGTGTGTGTGCATTTATTTGAGAGTATGTTTGTGTGAATGTGTGTTGAAGATGTGAGTGTGTATGCATGTTTGTGTGGGTGTGTATGCATGTTTGTGCAGTAGTTCATGTTAAGGGGAGGCGATCATCAATGACTTTGCTAACAAGATGAGATAACTATTTTTAAGTTAACAAATAATAAACAAGCTCGAGTCTGTCATGACAATTAAAACAATTCAGTGATCTTTGCCGTCAAACAATTCAGTGATCTTTGCCGTCAAACTATTCAGTGATCTTTGCCGTCAAACAATTCAGTGATCTTTGCCGTTAAACAATTCAGTGATCTTTGCCGTTAAACAATTCAGTGATCTTTGCCGTTAAACAATTCAGTGATCTTTGCCGTCAAACAATTCAGTGATATTTGCCGTTAAACAATTCAGTGATCTTTACCGTTAAACATTTCAGTGATCTTTGCCGTTAAACAATTCAGTGATCTTTGCCGTTAAACATGACGGAGGTTACAGTGTTTTGTTTTTTTTGTAGCTTTTTTCCCCCTCGACATCTTGCTAAATCGGAGGAAAACCTTGATACGGGATTGGTACTAGAAAAGAGTCAATATATACATGATACGGGATTGGTACTAGAAAAGAGTCAATATATACATTATACGGGATTGGTACTAGAAAAGAGTCAATATATACATTATACGGGATTGGTACTAGAAAAGAGTCTCTAAATACAGGATACGTTTCGATAAAAGATTCTATATATTATACATGATATATTATTCGAGAAAAGTGATCACTCTTCAATGAGCGTATAAAATGTGATACTTATCCAATCCACTTTAACCAGTGACACGTGACTTTTTCACGTTGTTGTTATTGCTATGTGGGACTCAAATACCAACCCCCCCCCCCCCCCCC
>MUZC01000569.1:0-10227 GCA_002072015.1 Radix auricularia | reverse complement strand
TCCCAGGTCCCCACACCCCAGGTCCCCACACCCCAGGTCCCATCTCGAGTGATGAGGCTGACAGGTGAATGTCCTCTCTGCCAGAGCTGGTGATACATCAATGTGTTGGACGGGTGACTATGAAAAAACTAGATCAAAATTCAGGCCCTGTCCCCAGGTGGTATTATCACACCGTGCTTGATACGTCACCAGTCTACTCGCATTCTGGTATTTAAAAATTCAAAAGAAGCAAAACATACCTAGGCCTCACAGGACACCACAAAACAACGAACGTGTCTGAAAAAAAAAACTTAACCCTTAGCGAACAAACGCAAAAATTACTCAAGTGAAAAATAAAAACTTAGCTGCGGTGTCATGGCAACGAATCCAACAATTACGCTGACGTAGGCTCTGTGACGACATCTTCTTTGTTTTTTTTTGTGGCGTCCTGTCAGGTCTACGTAGACAATGTTTACATGACTTTTAATTGCTACCCACTCTAATTGCAGTCTCATCCAACTTTTATCACATTCAGGTACAGCCATTGGCGTCGCTAGGGGGTTGCGGCGGGGGGCGGGCCGCCCCCGGGTGACACCATCCCTAGTGACGCCTCTGGGTACAGCCCGTTTATCACATGGAGAAACAGTTCAAACGATGCATTTTTTTTCCAACACATGTAACACCTTAGACATACGTCAACACCCTCGTGTATCTGTTCTTGTTTACCTTAAACCTAAAAGTTTAAATTAATTGCCATTCAATGATCTTAATCTCACTGTCCACGCAGTAGGCCATGGATCTATACTCGTGTGATTTATTTTTCCGGGCATTAATGAAATAGGTCTTTAATCGATACGTCGATATGCAGCGACGATACTACTTTATCACAAGTCCCCTCCTATCGTGACGATACTACTTTATCACAAGTCCCCTCCTATCGTGACGATACTACTTTATCACAAGTCCCCTCCTATCGTGACGATACTACTTTATCACAAGTCCTCTCCTATCTTTGAGCGAAATCGAATACTCACAAATGGTGTGTTTTTGTTTTGTTTTTCGTTCAGAGTCGAAGTTGCTTTGCATTTCAAAGCATGAACGAGGGGAAAATAATTATTCCGCAAAAACCAAAAGGTATTTTCAGCCCTCTTGGTTGTCGTTCCTGGATAGCTTAACCGAGCTTAAAATATTTTCATTCTGTATTCTTAAGGAAAATTTCTGTGCTTCAAATTCACCAAGTGAACGACAAAAATAATTTACTGGAACATCGTATTTATCAAGTATGGATATAATGATGGTGTGTTTTTCTTTCAATGATCATGATGTGTTCATAAGATTTGAGCGTGGTGTGTTATTTGAGTGTTGTGTGTTATTTGAGTGTTGTGTGTTATTTGAGTGTTGTGTGTTATTTGAGTGTTGTGTGTTATTTGAGTGTTGTGTGTTATTTGAGTGTGGTGTGTTATTTGAGTGTTGTGCGTTACAATTTTTAAGCACCTGTCCAGGTTTGTAATTTAATATATATATATATATGAGTATATGAGAGCAGGCACTTCAAGTATTGAAGCATTTTTGGTAGTATGTGTGGGGGAGTGACAGATGAACCTTTGCAGTGCATGGCTCGCGGTCACCTGTATCTAGTAGACTAATTTTATCTAGAAGGTCTACCGACTCGTTCGATTATTATATCTTGAAGTATGTCATGAACAATCGGTCGGACTATTTTATCGCTGGATATCTGGGTCACACGTGTGTGTCATGTCGAAGTGCCCGTGCTACCTGTACTTTATGCATTCAACAACTATGGCTTATAGTTTGTGGTAGCGGTAGATGTAATGTGAGTGTTGGTGGCATATTAGAGATTGTGTATTCAACAACTATGGCTTATAGTTTGTGGTAGCGGTAGATGTAATGTGAGTGTTGGTAGTATGTTAGACTTTGTGCATTCAACAACTATGGCTTATAGTTTGTGGTAGCGGTTGATGTAATTTGAGTTTTAGTGGCATATTAGAGATTGTGTATTCAACAACTATCAAGTGATAGTTTATGATAGTTAGTCGACATTAGAGTGTTGGTAGTAAATTAGACTTTGTCCATTCAACAACTATGGCTAATAGTTTGTGGTAGCGGTTGATGTAATTTGAGTTTTAGTGGCATATTAGAGATTGTGTATTCAACAACTATCACTTTATAGTTTATGATAGTTAGTCGACATTAGAGTGTTGGTAGTAAATTAGACTTTGTCCATTCAACAACTATGGCTAATAGTTTGTGGTACCAGTTGATGTAATTTGAGTTTTGGTGGCATATTAGAGATTGTGTATTCAACAACTATCACTTTATAGTTTATGGTAGTTAGTCGACATTAGAGTGTTAGTTGTATATTAGACTTTGTCCATTCAACAACTATCCCTATAGTCTGTAATTTGAATGTTGGTGAATAGTTGAAACTTGAGACCATTGAGTTTCAGGATGAGGGTGACCTTTCGGCTTGGTGTCTCATTCGTTTCCCATTGTTATTGTTACATTTATCCAAGTCCACACGTAGTCTACAAACTTTGAGTTTGGCTGATAGTGATAGGGCAGGTGGATCTCGACGCAGCTCAAGCATGACTTGAAAATACCACCAACCCCGCTCCCCTTGCCAAGAATATATGTTTACATATATAGCGTCAGACAAATTCACAACCGAAGCCTGTAACAACGAACAGGGGAATGCGGAAAGTGATTGGCAGGCAATAAGTGTGTGTTTTTTTCACCTGAGACATTCTCGTAACTGCCTATGTGTAGTTATAACACAACAATTGACCTAAATAAACATTTAAATTTACTAGCAATGGCCCAGCAATAATCCCGTTGTATAAAACAACTGTATTTTATCTGGTGGAAATTGTATCGTGTTAAGTTCACAGAGAAAACGGAACAAAATACTTATAGTAATACTAATACTAATAGTATTAGTAAAACTAATAATAATAGTAAAACTAATAGTAATACTAATAGTAATAGTAAAACTAATAGTAATAGCTATGAAAAGTGACTTGTAAGTTTATTTGTTCACCAAACATATAAAAAACAAATAGTTAAGTAATGAACCAAAATTTTGCAGTATACTTTGTTCAGAAAAAGGTGCTCTGGTCAAAGCACAGTATGTGCAAAAACACACACGGGCGGGTCAAGCTTGAAAACAGATTAATAGAAACCACGGTACACTCGCCCCACATGGGATGAATGTGGTGTTCGCTTTGACCACCTAGGAGTTTGCCTCGCCCACTCTCTGCTTTCCTATATAAACTCGCTCTGTCATCTCTCAGCTTCATTTTCTTCGATTCAGTGGCGTCGCTAGGGGGTGTGGTGGGGGCGGGCCGCCCCGGATTACACCATCAGGGGGGTGACACCAGACTGTAAAATTCTATATATTTCCGTTATTTGGTACTGGAAAACTCGGAGGAGTTCTATGGATTCAATCGTGAGGGGGTGACACCATGAGCTACCGCCCCGGGTGACACCAACCCTAGTGACGCCTCTGCTTCGATTCTTTGGATTTCACCGCAGCTAAGTTTCTTAATTTTATTTTTTTATAATCGTTTTATTTGTGTATTGTATGTCCGTTGAAAAAGGCTCATTGCCGAAATTTTCGCTGTTTTTTTACGTCCTGTCAGGCTAACCCTTACCTTGTTTACGTCTTTTCCATTTAATTTTATATAAGCCCGATTGCAGTCCTACCCCTCATTTTGTTTAAGATCATTTTAAATTGGATAACATTCGTATGTGAAAACAACAAAATATTAGCAATTTTGTATGTAAACTTTGTCTTTCTAAACCAAAGTGTTAGTTTTATTTGCGTAACGATGGTGTCATTATGGATATTGTGACTTCG
This sequence comes from Radix auricularia, assembly GCA_002072015.1. Taxonomy (NCBI): domain Eukaryota; kingdom Metazoa; phylum Mollusca; class Gastropoda; family Lymnaeidae; genus Radix; species Radix auricularia. The sequence continues at coordinate 6,371 of MUZC01000569.1, read as the reverse complement.
TACAATAAGTCTGGGAAGCATTTTTGGTAGCTGATAGTAGGCGGCAATCGACATACCTCAAATGTCATGGTGACATTACCGACTGCTGGGTCAATAACCGTAATTGTCAAAAGAAGCAAGCGCTGCAAATTACTTCTTTTTTTTTAAATGTTTTGATATTGAGTTGTTTTGTTTTTTTAACTTTACACCACTGCAGGATGTTTAGAACATTGGCACGTCCAAATGGAAGGGGGGTGGAATTATCAGTGTGTGGGTCTGTGATAACGAAGGGAGTCAGGCCAAAAACATGGTCTTTTCGTCTTAACCTTATAATACTAAAAAATACATTAAAAAATTAACAAAGGTAACTGAGAAATTAAAGAAAGTAGTCGATCTCCATTGTAGATTTTTTTTTTTTTAAATATAAACATCAATAAACTGGAGGGGGGATGTCTTTTTAAAAAATTACGACTGAAATCAGCCTAAAACCGAAAGGAAAAGTTGATGCTACGTCATCGTTGTAACTATTGCCCGGAAATGGAAAAGTGTGTCCTGAGTTCAGAGTATGTTTTCTTCTTCTGTAACTGTTCTGTGTTTGTTTAAAAACCAAGTGTATTGTCTTGATGTAATGACAGTATTGTCCATACCTTTTTTTTTTCATCGTGACGTGTCGCGCGTGTATTTCCTTGTGTGGGCTAACACGCGTGTATCCAAAGTGTGTCATGCGTGTACTTTTCTATGTTTTGCACTCGTGTTTACTTAATTTTTTTCACTTATGCGTGTTTTTTAACATATTAATTCTAAAATATCTGAGATATCATGCCTTCGTTCAAGCCCACAATACACCTACCAATGATATTGAGATCTACATAAGTAGTCGTTTATATTTATTGATGGCTTAAGAGATTTTTTTATTTTAATAATAGTAACGAAACACTTCATCTGTGACCACACACTACGTTAAGAAAAACAACCAAATTTGTTTGATTATTGTTTTGTGTGAATTAATGGTACATGTATCTTTAAACAAACAACAAAATTCGAGAGAGGCGGAAAGAGCTACAAATATCCATCATGACATAGAAGTCAACTGACAGTTGTACAGATATCCATCATGACATAGAAGTCAACTGACAGTTGTGGGAATTCCCAAACATGCCGTGATGCGCCGTTCAAAGTGTTCAGACGGAGCCGACATGATTTTTTAAATCATTATCATTTTGCCAAGTTGAAGTTTGTGTGTGTTCTAAGTGCCGTGTTTCTTTAAATGTCTTAAAAGTCGATTTTCGGAGTGCAAACGTCATGAGTGTCCAGGTGACATTTCACGCCATTTTAATTGGCGTCTGCATGCTGTTGTTGGCGCCACCTGGAGTATTTCCCGCCAAAGAACCCACCAATAAAGGAGTTGAATATGTCGATAGCAACGCTGTAAATTCCTCAAAGGCCTCAACGAAATCGACCACGCCCTGTCCTAGATGGAGTTTAAAGTGTAAGTCTGGGGTAGAGAGTTTGGGGGAGGGGGGAGGTAGCGTTGACCCTCAACAAATTATACTTTATGATTTTACTTATTTACTCTTTGATAGGAAACGCCGATGTGTCCAATCTAACCCTAACCCGAGATTGAGGCTGTGAAGTGTTTTCCTTTTGTGACGCTTGCAGTCCAAATAGTAAAGCAAAGATATTACCTATTTTATTTATTATAAATATGCGTGTCTTTTGCCTAAAAGAGGACATCACATGTTTTTAGTGGTTAACGAAATATTTGATGATATCAATTTGTGAATACACTAAAACTTCGTTTATATATTTATATATATATATANTATATATGTTAATAGTAAAGAGGAATAGAGAAACAGATGAACTTTTAACTGGCGCTTTTTTAATACATGGCATATTAAAATAAGATGCTTACCGAAACAGTATACGGAGCACTGTATTATATTATGCTAACTGTAGTCCGTCTTAGACTGGTGGTGCTAGTGGACACTTTTCCTATTAACCATAAATATGCATTCATAACGCATTTTATATAATCGTAATTAGTGCTACTGCCCTGCCCTAGGATATTTTATAAAGCCATTGCACACTTATTTTCACGCTCCAAAATGATTTTAATAATCCCTCTCCAACTACAATGATGTTCTTTTTTATCACGTTTCAATGCGGACTCTACATTTCCCTGTAGCTAATCAAATCCAAATCAAATATCAAGAAATTAACAATTTTATGTAGATCTAGGTTTTTTTTATCTCGTATTTTGCTATTTATGGCAGAAAACTTTTTCATACTTAGTTAACTTAGAGCATTTTTCTCGTTGATTAATTACTATTAACAAATAAAAATAAATAAATAAAAATCTAATTTAAAAAAGGACAGCTGCATCAAGTACTTATATAATTTATATTATAATCAAACACTGCAGTATCTGATACTCACCATGCTCACCATGTATTCTGGGTTGATACTAAAAACATAGCCCAAAACATCGGCACTAATTTATAGAATATACAAATCTAATATATAAAGATGAAAGTTTGTTTGTTACCAATACAATTCCACACCGTTGGACCCAATGTGCTGAAATTTTGCATAGGACCCCATAGGATCATAAGCTATGTTTTAACCCCAAGTGACCACCCCTAGGGTAAGGGGGTCCATTATTTTGCTTTTTTTTCCTTATATGAGCTAAATAAAAAATGAAAATCACTAATTTTCCTATTTCGCGTGTAGGTGAAAGCATAAAAATTTGGGTAGTTGTTAAGTATACTTCTACGATGGAAACAGGCGAAAACAATATTTAAATTATCACTTACTCGGGTCGGGGGGGGGGGGCAAATGTAGTTTTTTCTTATATTAAAAACTAACTCATAACTAATTCTCAAACTTTCCGTGAAGGTAAAAGCAGGAAACTTTGGTAAATTGTTGATTAGCCTCTCGCAGCGATTTTTGGCGTAATTTTTTTTAGAAATTACATTCATGGGGCCCAAAAACTATTTTTTTAAAATAATAATAATAATATGATAATTTATATAGCGCTATATCCCAGCTAGGAGCCAGGCTCACAGCGATTTACATGGAGATAACAATACATATATTAATTAAAGAAACATTCATTTCATACTAAGTGCAGTCTTGAAGGACTTAGTAGTTGAAATACTACGGATGTGTAATGGTAGAGAATTCCATTGTTTGGCTGCACAAAAAGAAAATGACCTTTCGCCAAATGTTTTAGTGCTTGTCTTAGGAACAGAGAATGCGTGTGTCTGCAGAGGGGCGTAGCTGACGACTTGGTGAGTAGACTGACAAAAGTTCAGTAAGATATGAAGGACATGAGTCAGAAAAGAATTTGTGACACAGAACGGCCAGTTTGTAATCAATTCTTGCTTGTATGGGTAGCCAATGAAGTGAGTAAAGTAGCGGAGTAGCATGGTCATGGCTTTTTTTTGCCTTTAGAACTAATCTGGCAGCTGAATTTTGAAATACTGAAAATTAATAAATTTCCTATTTCCCGTGTAGGTAAAAACATAAAAAATGTGGGTAGTTTTTCAGTACACTTCCACGATGCAAACAGGTGAAAACAATAATTAGATTCTGACTTACTGGGGGCCGGGGGCCCAAATTTATTCATTCTTAAATAAAAACTGACTCATCACTATTTCTCCGATTTCCCGTGAAGGTAGAAGCATGAAACTTTGCAAAGTTATTGAGTAGCCTATTTTGACAATAATTGGCGGAAAATAATTTTAAAATTCACACTCATGGGGTCCGGGGGCCCAAATGTAGTTGTTTTTTTTCTTATATAAAAATTTACTCATCCCTAATACTCCAACTTTCCGTGTGGGTAGAAGCATTAAACTTTGGTAAGTTGTTGAATAGCTTCTTGCAACGATTATTGGAAATTCTATTTAATAGAATTCACTTTCACATCGGAGCCGGGGGCCCAAAAACGTTTTTTTTTTCTTTTACTGAAATTGCTATTTTTCCAGTTTCCCGTCTAGGTAGAAAACATGAAAATTTGGGAAGTTGTTTAGTAAACTCCCGCGCTGGTAACACGCGAAAAAATATTTAAATTGCCACTCTTTGGGAGCCGTGGACCCTAATGTATTTTTTTCTTAAATAAAAAGTTAATCAACACAAATTCTCCAACTTCCCGTGCAGGTAGACGCATGGAGTTTTGGGATGGGGGAAGGCAAACTTATCACTCAATTATAGTTTTTTCACCTAATTTACAAATTAAAAAAAACTTTAGATACTGTGTAAATGTATTTTTACAAAACTTGGAAGATAAAAACTTAATGGCGTTTATTAAAATTCTTTAGGTCATTAAAATTATATTTTTTCAATCTTCTGTGGCCCTTAATCTCTTTTTCGTTAACATTTAAGACATTTCAACCATTCGATTACACTCGATTTTTTAAAACAAATTCCGACTAAAACTATATTCATCATGATCCAAATTGAAATAAGCTGTTGTTTTGAACTATACATTTTACACCAAAAGGGACCCCGACCCTTATTTAGGGTTTTTTTAAGTTTTAATAGTAAAAACACCTTTTAGAATGGGGTTCTGTATGCCATTTTTTAACATTAGTTATATAAAAGTAAAAGGTAATTTAAAAAGTGTCTATGTAAAAATGGATAAATTATTGACCAAATGTGAATTCAAAAAATAATTAAATTTCAAATGGGGTAATGAACCTCTAACGGCTGTTCCAAGACGGTTTAGTTAATATATTTAGTATATCCATCATGATCCAGATTGAAATTTAAAAAAGGGTTTTGATTTAGTGTTTACCGGTTTAAATGCTAACTGAAATCTTAAATTACCACTGCAAAGCGCGGATAATTAGCTACTACATTTATAGAAATGAAACAGAAAGTTGAAAATACCTTTGCATGACAATTATTTGTTTAATTCGACACTATACAGAGATGTAGTAGATAGAAAGTCTCATGTCAGTGTGGACACATACATTAATCATATTAGATTTGTAAATATTTTTTAATGTTTTATAATTGATCAATACAAATTTAAATATAATCTAATACAACCATCACATAAATATAGGGATTCAAAATGAAAAACAAAACATTCTTCTTGTTCCGTGTCCAAGAACAAATTCTCCTTCTTCCCACCTGGAATTCGAGCGCGGTATGCGTTGCCTGATCAAACCAGTGAAACCAACGGACTAACAACATTCAAAACTACAAATAAAAATCTCAGACTAGACCAATGTTTCCTATAAGCTGAGCGGTTGGGCGGCCGCGCAGATATCTCACCGACGCCGCGTAGCATTTTTTTATTACCGCGCAGGAAATTTGGTAAAATATTGAACAAAGAATGGATGCTGTGCAACTTTGGACACATGTTTTATTACTTTACACACGGACCAACGAAACTTAGAGGGAACATTGGACTAGACATGAACCATGGATAAGTGTAAGCTTAGGACTAGGACTAGGACAGGACTAAAACTAGGACTAGGACAGGACTTAAACTAGGACTAGGACAGGACTAGAACAGGACTACAACAAGGACAGGACTAGAACAGGACTAGGACAGGACTAGGACAGGACAGGACTAGGACAGGACTAGGACACGACTAGAACTAGGACAGGACTAGGACACGACTAGGACAGGCCTAGGGCTTGGACAGGATTAGGACTAGGATGCAAATATCTTCTTATAAATTATCGTCTGTAATCGATAAAATAAGATAAGAAAACTTGGACTATTAAATGAAGCGTCCAGCACTTTATCTACTGTGTCAAATGGCATTGCATTTATATTAAAATTCTGTTTTTCAAAGAAATTAATTAAAAGAGACAGTACTAGAAGGACAATCCTTTAAAGGGGATTAACTGAAATTTGAAAAAATATTCGAAAGTTCTTATAGATGTACTTGAATTTGATTATGGGATGGTAATTTTTTTACACTATTTGTTGGACGGACGGTTCTAGTTTGAAATAAATACTTTGTTCCTATTTTTACCGATGACTGTTTTAATTAAGTTGAATGCCTTCAGTATTTATTGGAAAATATCCTTGCATGCCATTTAACATAGGTTCGGAATATATATCGACCTTTACAGCTGTGAAATTTAGAAGTGCAAAAAAAAAATTATTTTTTTTTTTTAATTATTAAAATAATATAATTTTCATTTTTTTTTTCTTTTAGGTTATTTTTTTTCCTTAGGTGAAAGATTTTTTGTGTTGTTTTTGCAGTGGTAAAACTTAAAATTTAAAACAAAACAAGCACAATTTAAATTACAGTTTGAATGAATACAGTAATACAGACAGTGGATTTTGCAATATTCAATATCTATTCTTTAACATTTGAAAAACGTTTAGGCTGTGGTTACACTACACGCGAATTCGCTCATCTAGT
>MUZC01000568.1:184066-197721 GCA_002072015.1 Radix auricularia | reverse complement strand
CCCCCCCCCCCCCCCGTTTCGAACTAGCTGGCCTTGTCTCTCTTCTGTACATATTGTCACTGCAGCGACTAGGCACGTCTGGCCAAGAGAGGACTTGAGACAGAAAGGGACGCCAGGGGAAGTAACTTGGTGAATTACTCCCCCGTCAATGGGACCGGCTCGCCATGGCGCACACGTGGAACGCGGTCTTTGTTCACTGCCATTTTGTTCTCCACGCCCTGTCAACACGCAATTTGTTATTCACTCCAAGCCAGTGGTCACTAATAGCTGATTGCCCCCATGCCAGGGGTGGTCAGTACGAGGACTTTCGTGTGTGGACACGTAGTCGGACCACATAATTCAAAACAGTGTTCGTGTTCGATTTTGCAGTTATTAATTTATATATTTATATATTTTTTTAACTACTTAAGTTTCAACATGTTCTGTTACAGGATATAAAATTCAAACAGTGAATAACTGAAACCGGTTTGTGTTCTTTTTAAAAATTCATAGATCAATTAATTTTTTTTTAATTTTATGTACAAATAATAATAATAATAATTTCAAAATACTCATGTATTAATTTCTGAGGATATTTTTTCTATTAAAGAAATCTTTAAACTGCCAAGCACATTCCAGTAATTATTGAAGTTCGTTAGGATATATATTAAAGCTTCTGCTTGCATATCTTGAGGAACCAAAATCAATAAATAGTTTGATCATTCTTAGTCCAGGATACCTCACTGGTCTGGTTGCAAGGGCTGCTACTCATAGCAAGGTGTTGGTAACTGGAATTTGGGGGCTAAGAGGCAACCGTATTGTAGGCCACGAGTTAATATCGTACCAAGCTATTATAAATAAATAAATATATATAAAAATATATAGATCTATGTGTGTGTGTATATATANTATATATATATATATATATATATATTGTCTTGTGTCATTACAATTATTATTCGGTTGTTAAAAGATTCGTCGCCCACCCCATTCCTTATTCAAGATACAAGTTTCAACTTGCACTACATGATCATGTTTTGAAAATTTCCTGAAAATAAAATTTAATTATTTTTTTTTAATAATAAATCAAAGAAAATCTTTAATGCGTTAGTCATATAAATGATACTTAAAAATTATATTTTCCAAAAATAACTATGGAGGACATTAAAGTTAAAGTCATTAAAATGGCAAACGACTAGAGCTATTGAAAAACAAAAAAAGGATATTTAAAAATTCGGTTCGTTACTGTCACAAGCCTCAGCCAATAAATCCGTAAAATTTCGTCCTTTGCGGCATTCCTATGGCTATAGCCTGAATTGTGGGTGGAAAGATGTTGACAAGATTTAGGAGACATATTTAGGTCAATTATATTTATTTATTTTGTTTCAAAAATATTTTTAAAAGATATGGCCTAAACATATATTACGGTACATACCGAAAACAACGTACTGGCGAGTTTTTGTGATGACGTAAACTTCTTGGGATTAAACCAGTTATGTGGATAATATAAGGATAAAAGGCCGTCCAATTTTTGTTGTTCAAATAAATTTCGGTTTAATTAAAGTTAACTTGATTATAACGTATGTGAATTTGAGCATTCATTAAGCCATTTCAGAGCGTGTGTAGGACATTTTGAGGTTGAGTCTCAATATAGTCAACTGTTATAGCCTACTGAGAATAACTCGGAGCGGGTTCAAGACAGCCGGGTCAACTTTGTTTTTACTGAGAGTAACTTGGCCCGGGTTTGAGACAGCCGGGTCAACTTTGTTTTTACTGATAGTAACTTGGACCGGGTTCAAGACAGCCGGGTCAACTCAGTAGACTTGGAGCAGGTTTAAGACATCCGGGTCAACTGTGTTTCTACTGAGAGAAACTTGGAGCAGGTGGAAGACAGTCGGGTCAACTGTATTGTTACTTAAAGTTTGGAGCGGTTTCAAGAGAGTTGAGTCAATTCTTCAAGTGTTGAAGCTTTGAAATAAATTTAGAGCTTTAAATAATGACATGCTTCATATACGAGCATACTTTTTGATTCAGGAATTGCAACTTTGTTTTTTTGCATTTAAAAAAAAAACATTGACAGGATTTTACAGGATATCGGTGATCATCTCGACACATTGAAAGACTATTGCCTTCCTTTGCTGTATATCTAGCCTCAATAACCCGTTTATATATATGAGATCTGCTTCAGTACGTTAACATGTAATCTGATTCATTTTCAACATCTGAATTGAAAAGTTGACGAGTTATCTAATTCATCCTGAACATTTGAATTGAAATTTTCACGAGTTATCTAAATCAGATTTAGTCATAGGCTTGAAGTCGGACATTTTTTTCTAACCATCTTTTTTCAAAGAGTTGCTTAAAAATAAAAGAGGTAATTCAAACTTATTTTGGGCTTTCAATGGCGTATTTAAGAGAGGGGAGGGGTACACATTTGAAAGTCTCCCCGGTCCCCAACTTAAGGGGGGGCGCCCAAATTAGTGTTCGAAATTTTTTTACATTAAATATTACGCCCCCGCAATGCAAATGGGCCTCAAAAGAGGTTAAAACCCCCAATGCCCCAAGACGGTGCTCAGACCACTACAAATTTCTACCTACGCCACTTGGTGATTTAAAAATTTTGGAAATTTGGATTGTAGTGGTCGAGTGGTAGCACTCTCGACTGTCGTACCGATGGTCACGAGTTCGAATCCACGCGAAGGCGAGGATTTGTTCCCGGGGCCTGAGGAGTCCCCGAGTTACCCATCTCTGAATGGGTACCTAACTAGACAATAGTTAGGCGGCTGGGGTAATGCGTGGAACCCCTATAGCCGTGGCCTGTGACCGCTGCATCACTTGCCAACAGATCATCTCTCATGGTCTGAGGACGCAATTATCTTCTGCATAGAAGTAGTGTCTGTATATCTAAGATAAGATAAGATAAAGAATGAAATAAACTAAGTAGGAAATCCTCTCTCAACAACAATGCTACTACGTTTTGTGGTGTCAGTGTATATGACCTATTTGTACATATTGAAACATTCAACTTAAAAGCTTCTTTCTATTTGTGGCATCAATTAGATTTTAGAGTGTCGTAGCAGAGGTTAGAGCTCGCCTAGGCGTACAAGGATTTTTTTCCCGTCTTCCACGAAAGCAAAATTTGCAATAGTCCTAAATGCCACATAACCTTTAAAAAATACCATCGCGCTCTTAATGTATTATATAATTAACATATCGACATTTTTAATTATAATTAATGCAAACACTTTCACCAATAATTCATGAAGAGATTGCGTGTAAATAAAAATCATAGCCATGTGAAACGCTATAAATTTGAAATCCAGCAGATGCAAATAGAAACCAGATGTCGCCACCTCAGCTGTTTTTTTTTATGTTAAGAAAAAAATATTTTTCTTCGTATCTCCTAGGGCCTAGACTGTCTTCATTAAAACTTAGGTTCAAGCGTAAAAAAAATAGAAAAGAGGGTACTGAGGCAGTGTTCATTTGCCAAATGTGATACATTGTTGAAAACTTTATTTGAGTCGTCGTTTTTATGGTGCGTGCCACAGCAGTTAAATTCTGATCACGTTGTCAGGTCACCGACGCATGGACCATCGTCTGACAAAACACATTGAAGACATCCAGTCCGCATTTCTAAGACCTATTTTTTTTTTAATCAAATTTTATGGCAACGAAAATTACCAACGTGAAGAGCCATTTTCGGCATACGATGTGTCTGTGTTCACAAATAGGGGAATTAATTCTATGAGCTCGACATGACCCGCTCTGATATCAATTTGGATTAATCAAATATTCTGATGCCGGGTCCTATCAATTACGCCAAGTGACTCTGGTGTCAGCCCAATCTTCCTTACACCCACGCCGTAAACAAACAAACAAAACCAACATAACACCTACCAAAAAAGATTATTTCAAAACACGTTCAAGGTCTTATATATATCTCCATTGATTCCCATGAGTTTCATCATTTTCTTGTTTTCTAAACTTCGATGCCGAGCTTTCATTTTACGGATGGCAGCTTCCTGTTTCACCTTACAGAAGGCAATAAATTAAATATTTCTAAAATGACCTTGAGAAGAAAAACACAACAAACAAACAAAAACCAAGGACACTCGGTTAATGAATATATCTTGTTGGAGTTTGTGAGGAACGTGGTGGTGAATATGTTTGTCTTTTCTTTCGAAAAACTACTTCAAAGATCTCTTATGCATTACAATGTTTTCCCTTCACTCTTATGAAATTTTTATTATGAATATTATTTTAAAAAGCTTATATAACATTTTTAAAAAAAGATTGTTATCAGTGTTAAAGCATTATTATTTTTTTTAAAACCGTTATAAACAAAGTTTTTGACTATAAATCCTTAATTTACGAGACAGAACTAGAAGTATGTTCATTATAATACTACAATCCAAAAATACAAAATTGGTGTTATAGCTCATCTGTAAAGGCTCTATAGTGTATTTTAAAAAAAGCCTTCTTCAGCCTGCCTGCTAAATTTCAGCTCGATTTGATTACGGGAAAGGGTAAGAAATACATGTTTAATATAGTGCGCAATAGTGCGCACCGCGAGACAGACTAGCAATTACTAGCATTTACATTTACAGGTCAGGAATATATTTTTTTAAAGTATGGTCAATATAATACGCACCGCACCGCGCGACAGGAGAATATTAAAAAGGTTCTTCAATATAACACGCACCGCACTGCCCGACAGGAAAATATTTAAAAAGTTGTTCAATATAATACGCACCGCGACACCCTAGCACAAAAATTAACATGCTACATAGAAATAAATAGAGATAATCTAAAAATTCATTAATTTAAATTTGGGTACATTCGATCGATCTCAAATTTCGATAAATCATTTTTAACATTGACAAGAGTCTGCCTGCAAAATCTCAGCTCGCTAGCATAAGGGGAAGTGGGTTAAAAATCGATCCAAAGTTTTGTCGGTACTCCAAGCATCAAGCAATCAACCAATCAAGCAGACGCCTCTAGTTAATATAAAAGATTTTTTTAACGACAACACCAACTCAAACACTACAGTTTCAACACTAAAGAATATCAATAATTTGACCTTGATTTTTTTCTATGTCCTCCAGGTCCGGATTATGCAGGAGATTAACAGCGTCTGCCAGCGGATACCTGTGGTGGATACACACATATGGATTAAATACCGGCTTGTGGGTTTTCCCGATCCCCGTCAACTAGACGAATCTCGATCAGCTGTCTAATGGGAACGTTACGGAACATCCCCACTAATGCCGTGGACACGTCCGGGGTAAGTAGTTGGAAGATTTACACGAGCCCATTCGTGTTTGAAACATTTCATTCCTGTCTCCATTCACCGTTCAGTTCTGTGTGGCTTCCTTTTCTTGCCCTGATTGTATTAATATAATTGTTAACTTGGGGTCAATGACAGACGTTTGTGTAAATTTTTAAGGAAATGTGATTGGACACGTAGAGTTTGTGGTATTCGATTTGGTTTAGTACTCATTAAATGGGTGGAGACTGCACCGGGTGACACCATCACAAGGGGTGAGCACAACATTTTAAAGTCTGCATGTTCCCGTTATTTGGCACTGGAAGACTCGGAGGTCTATGGGTTAAGTCCTGAGGGGGTGACATCATGACCTACCGCCCTTGGCGACACGGTGGTCGAGTGGAAAGCGCGCTCGACTGGCGCACCGATGGTCACGAGTTCAAATCTATGCGAAGGCAATGACTTGTTCCCGTGGCCTAAGAAGTCCCTGAGTCACCCAGCGCTGAATGGGTACCTAACTAACAATAGTTAGGCGGCTGGGTACGTAGAACCCTCATAGCCGTGGCCTGTGACCGCTGCATCACTTGCCAACAGATCATCTGTGATGGTCTGTAGACGCAATTATCTTCTGCATAGAAGGAGTGTCTGTATATCTAAGATAGAAGAAAGAGCCCTTGCGACGCCTCTTGAATGTATCATTAAATTCTTTTATTTAAGTAACCTGGACGTAGAAAGAAAAGCATGCATTCAAGTGGTCTGTTACAAAGGGAGAGCTTAGGACTTACATCATAAATCGACTATCAAAATTTTAATAATTATAGCGCATCAAATAATAGTTGCACCATAGTCGGTGCATAGTTGAAATAAAACTTCAATGTTTATTTCTTAATTGAAAGCTGATTTACTTTTGTACGACAAGATATTTACTCTCGTTGGCCAAAAAGTGGCTATTCAATTTAATGGTTATTTACACTGCTCGATCAACGCTTCAATTTTCAATATCGAAAGATTTCACAACATTCACACGTCTAGATACTAAAACTCAAATTACTATCTTGTGATGAGAAAAACAAACTTAGTGCCGAGCCAAGGAAATATGCGTAGATTCTATTTATTGTACACAGATAGAAATTTACCTTGAATTTTTTTGTTCTAACATGTCGTAATTCGTAATTTATTGTGAAAGATCTATGCATCCATCCATCCATCCATCCATCCATCCATCCATCCATCCATCCATCCATCCATCCATCCATCCATCCATCCATCCATCCATGCATCCATGCATCCATCCATCCACCCACCCACCCATCCATCCATCTATCTATCTATCTATCTATCTATCTATCTATCTATCTATCTATCTATCTATCTATCTATCTATCTACCTACCTACCTACCTACCTACCTACCTACCTACCTACCTACCTACCTACCTACCTACCTACCTACCTACCTACCTACCTACCTGTCTATCTGTCTGTCTGTCTGTCTGTCTGTCTGTCTGTCTGTCTATCGATCTAAAATATATTTGCCATCTATTTATCTGTCTTTCTGTCGATCTATGTCTCTCTATATGAAAATATATAGCTTATACAGCTTAATCTATACTATATGCATTTAAAATTTTATATGAAATGTTTTGCACATAGTATATGTTTATCAATAAAATAAGAAATTAAACAACTCGTAAATACTATTTTTAACAATAAATCCTTCATATGTGAGACATATTTAAAAGTATCGACTATGTTCAATATAATAATCACCGCGTGACAAACATATACAGACTGAAAGTGACTGAACTCCTTTTGCTGTAAAACACGGGAATATGGTCATTTAAGGCTAGAGTGAACTCCAGTGACACGCGGAGGTCAGCTATAGCAGACAGTTACGTCGAAATGCAGAGATAAACTAGAAATTAATTTATTTAATTACAGTAAATTCAATCTATCTGAAACAAAGCATTTTTAGGTGTCACAAATGTATGTAAGAAATTTCGGCTTAATAGGATCAAGGGAAGTCGGTCAATTTTAAACCCTTATATTAACTTAACCGCGTCTCTCTCTCTCTTTTTTTCTCTCTCTCTCTCTCTCTTTCTCTCTCTCTCTCTCTCTCTCTCTCTCTGTCGTGGTCCGTCGGGCGGAAAAACAAAAGTGAAAATGAACAATTTCCCGTCATGCTATCGAGCTCACGTGTCACCTAACAATGTATTGTATCAAAAGTTCAGATCGATCGAATGTACCGTAATTAAATTAATGCATTTTTAGTTGATCTCTACATAACTGTTGTTGACATTTACGTGTTTGCTGGAGTTCAGTCTCGACATCTTTGTCCATCCCCTCCCCCTTCCAGATTTCGTTCATGTTTAGGCTGTAAATGTTTGAACACAATTACAACTTTCAGTTCTGTCTGTAAAAGGGATTTATAGCCAAAAACTTTGCTTTTACGGGTTGTTTAATTAAATCCCTTCATCATAAGCTCTCTCTCTCTCTCCCTCTCTCTCTCTCTCTCTCTCTCTCTCTCTCTCTCTCTCTCTGTGTCCGCCCGACGGGCGGAAAAACAAAGGTCAAAAACGATACCTTTTCTATCATACTATAGAGCTGAAATTTTGCACATAGACTTGTGTCACCTAACGATGCATTGAATCAAAAATTCAGATCGATCGAATGTACCGTAATTAAATTAATGCACTTTTAGTTTATCTCTATATAAATATATGGTAGCCTACTGTCGTTGACATCCACGTGTTTGCTGGTGTTCTGTCCAGCCATCGGTGACCACAGCCCATCCCACCCTTTCCCGTTCTACAGCATTGGGGCATTCAGTCACATTCAGTCTGTAAATGTTTTGTCGCGTGGTTAATATTATTTTGAATATAACCAATACTTTTAGTTCTCTCATATATAAGGGATTTACAGTCAAAAACTTTGTTTTACGGGTTGTTTAATTTACTTTTGCTTTTCCACGCGACCGACCGAGCTCGATTCCACGGAGACAGACAAGACGGTGAAGCTAATGTAAAGGATTTAAAAACAATAGACTGAAAATGAACATCGAATGATTACAATACTGATACTATCTATTCTTTAACGTTTAAAACTCATTGCACACTATTTTGAACGATACTCTACAAAGGTCTTGTTACCCGAACTCATTTTTCTAAACACTTTTTCTACTGTTGTACTTTTAAAGCTCGCAAATTAATTAGACATAGAGGTCCGGCTTTTGGTTGCTGCTTGACAGCGTCTTAGCAGGTGAGAATGTGATAGCAAAAGTGATCGTTTCTCAAAGAATGATATACTAAAAGTGACCGTTTCTCATAGAATGTGATAGCCAAAGTGATCGTTTCTCATAGAATGTGGTAGTAAAAGTGGTCGTTTCACGTAGAATGTAATAGTACTAATAGCTATAGGAATCGTTTCTCATAAAGCGTGGTAGACCGCGGATTTCAAGTGGACTTTTATTAAGGGCGCTGATAAATTCTCAGTTTTCGGGGATATCCATTGAAGAACGTTCTCCAGAATAAATTAAGTAAAACCTTGAAATAGTTGAAATACTTGTTCAAATATAATAACATTCTTGACAATGGACTCTGAAAAATCTCTAACAACTCGAGGTACACGTGTATTATAAATTAGAGCCGAATTCTGACATGTTGTACACCTATTTCTTGAGTGATTTCTGCCGTTTTAACAAAAATATGTCATTTTCCTTTATTTGATCGTTTACACCAATATAAGAGTTAGAATAAATCAACGTTTAGTTACGTTTCTACGCTAATTAAAATAATATTATTTTGTTGCATGAAAAATACAATGAACGGGTCATTATGTATGCTTTAAACACCCAAAAGTTTTCAACTCTGTTACCCAAAATTTTTTTTTTTTTTAAAGAATGTTCTCGCAGACAACTAACTATTAATGTGCACCTAATTTTTTAGGCATTTTTTAAAATGTTTTTTTTTACCCTTAAATGCATAGTGTTGAAGAAATGCAACAAAGTAATATATTTTTTATAATGTTACGCAATGGTTTATGATCACGTCGAGTGTATTAAGACGAATGAATCCACCTCACTTCCTCCAGACTGCTGCGGGGAAACAACTCAGGCAGGTTATTAGAGACAATTTTGCCTGAACGTCTCAACAATTGCTTCCCCTCACAAATTTGTTCAAGGCCAATGCAACATTTCATTGGACAGGTGCTAGTCAAGCAAGACTCACGAGCAGGTCATATTGCACTTGCTTACTCTTCTGCTCCCATATTCAATACAGACTTAACATGAAGAGTTGTAATTAGCTGTAGACGCCAGTAATGCTTCAATTAGTTCTTTTCTTGTCCAATGTTGTGCCACCATGCTAGTTCTTTTACTAGGACATCTAATTGTCATCTAAAAACTTATTTTGTAGAGGGGGGGGGATGAAATTTGAGACTTTATTCTTGATTTGTAACAGTTGATAGATAGCATGTAAGATTTACATTACATCCGTTACGAACAGAGCTCAAATTGGTCATGTTAGCATAGAGTGATTATAGTTTTACAAGAGATTAAACATATGGCAAGAATGTCCTTCCAAATTTTCGTACACATTTCATGCAGAAACTTCAGTATACTTTACAATAAGATTATGGACTAAGTTAACTTGTAATATTTTTTAATTAAATTAAAAATTTGTTTATTTGTATTAATATGAAAAAATTGCGTTTTCATTTATTAAAAAATTGGATAAAATTTAAAAAACAAAAAACAAACAACAACAACAACAAACAGCATTTGCAAATGTAAATTATTATTATTTGTTGTCCAGAGGAACGTTTATCTAGTATCGCGAAGACAGTAGAATTACTTCCCTTTTTATCCACAAAAGGAAACTATCTTGTTCTTGTTGGAGAGGGTCTCGTCCAACGAGTGCCTCTCTTATTCCAAGGATAAGGCTCGAAATTGAGATTTGTTCTTGGATGCCCATTAATTCTTGAGTCGTATTCCCACAAGACTCTAAATAATTCTGTCTGCTGTAACTGGCAGAGGCGTAACAACGACTTGGCATCGGGGCAGTTGCAAATCGCACCGAGGGCTAATCCTTCAATTTATTCAAATCTCTAAATATTTAAAAAAAAAAAAAAAAAAAAAAAAAAAAAAAAAAAGCCGCAAAGCTGAACATTGTACGCAAAATATAAATTATCCAAGGGCGCGGAAACCCAATTACACTTCTGGTAACCGGAAACATCACCATAGCTATAAGACGTTTAGAAGATTTTGAAAGTGTGTAATTGTGACAATTATCCATATTTATAATTTTCATCATGGTTCAACCATGCCGGACACCAAGCAAGTAGCAAGCTGTCTGACCAATCAGATTACAAGAAAAGGTAGTGCACAGCCTGGGGGGGCATCGAGACCAACAATTCGTTGAATTGAGGTCAATTACCATGTTCTTTTAGAACAATCAAATAGCATGTACTTCGTATTGTAGTGGTTATTACATTCACCTAACACGCGGAAGGTCGAAGGTTCAATTCCCAGCCAAGACATTACTTTTTTAATTTTTAAAAATGTTTGTGTTTGTGCCCGTTCATTTCCCACTTTCTTTTCAATCATGACTTCGCAACACCATAACAATCACAAGACGAGTGGAAACAAGCTTGACGAGTGACCTTTGTCAGTTTATGCCAATTAGTTTTTCGTTGGCAAGCTAAGGTGGTGCAGGATGGGGGTGGCAAGTGGCTAACCACAGTACACATGTTTCCAGATCAACAACGCTTCGCAGTTATCGCTGCATCCAAGGTTTCATTTGCGTTGTTCTGATTTCTTCGTGATGTAGTTTGTGTCTGTTCACCCCCTCCCCCAACACACTTTCTTTACACTATCTATGAGCAAATCTGCAGCGTATGCTACGCCGCAGGCATCTAGTGTGTAATAATATTATCAATATTTACCACATTTATTTTACTCTTTATTACATGTTGCCAGTTTAATTTAATGTTCATTGCTCTTTTTTTATTCGAGTGTGTCCTGGAAATTTATATCGGTATTGTTAGTTTAAATAAACACATTATTGATTCCAATGAACACTAATTACGCCATGTTTTCTTTTTAATACATAACACCAAAACGTATGCTATTTAGTAGTTCTTAGTGATCCATATAGAAAAGGGAGGTTAAATTCGTTAAAACTTATAAAACGGAGATGGATTATCAAATGTAATGTTCAGAAAATAATTATTTGTTTTCATGATGCATGCCTTGAAGTCTACTGTTTAAAGTTGGTGTTTTATTTTAAAAATCCAATCAAAATTAAAAGAAAAGACTTTCTTTAAAAAAATACATTGCGGAGCGCCATTTGTCTTACGCACAACAAACCGCTGCAATGCGCCATGTATTTGTAATATACGTCATACAATAGAACAGTGGTTCCCCAACCTTTTTCACGCATCAGTCCACTAAAAATTTGTTAATTTTACCGCGGACCACTAACCTAGGACGTGGGGGTTATGGGTGGGTGGGTGTGTGGAGGGGTAGGATTTGAGGCTGCGTTGATTGTTTATACTGGTATTTAAGATTTTATAGTAAAGTTTTGCGACCCATTCTTTGTCACTAAAAGGTGCTGCTAGCGGTGACTTCTTTTCTGAGAGAAATCTTTGCAATGGCTCTCGTAATTCAAATACTCTGTTTAGCGATTTTCCCCTGGACAAAAGGAGGCATCTGAGCTCTGCGTCAATCATCTGAGCTCTGCGTCCATCTCATCTGTGCTCTGCGTCCATCTCATCTGTCCTCTGCGTCCATCTCATCTGAGCTCTGCGTCCATCTTATCTGTGCTCAGCGTCCATCTCATCTGAGCTCTACGTCCATCTCATCTGAGCTCTGCGTCAATCTGATCTGTGCTCTGCGTCCATCTCATCTGAGCTCTGCGTCCATCTCATCTGAGCCCTGCGTCCATCTCATCTGTGCTCTGCGTCCATCTCATCTGTGCTCTGCATCCATCTCATCTGTGCTCTGAGTCTATCTCATCTGTGCTCTGCGTCCATCTCATCTCTGCTCTGCGTCCATCTCATCTGAGCTCTGCGTCCATCTCATCTGAGCTCTGCGTCCATCTCATCTGTGCTCTGCGTCCATCTCATCTGTGATCTGCGTCCATCTCATCTGTGCTCTGCGCCCATCTCATCTGAGCTCTGCGTCCATCTCATCTGAGTTCTGCGTCCATCTCATCTGAGCTCTGCGTACATCTCATCTGTGCTCTGCGTCCATCTCATCTGTGCTCTGCGTACATCTCATCTGTGCTCTGCGTCCATCTCATCAGTGCTCTGAGCCCATCTCATCTGAGCTCAGCGTCCATCTCATATGTGATCTGCGTCCATCTCATCTGAGCTCTGCGTCCATCTCATCTGTGCTCTGCGTCCATCTCTTCTGTGCTCTGCGTCCATCTCATCTGAGCTCTGCGTCCATCTCATCTGAGCTCTGCGTCCATCTCATCTGTGCCCAGCGTCCATCTCATCTGTGCTCTGCGTCCATCTCATCTGAGCCCTGTGTCCATCTCATCTGTGCTCTGCGTCCATCTCATCTGTGCTCTGCGTCCATCTCATCTGTGCTCTGCGTCCATCTCATCTATTCTCTGAGTCTATCTCATCTTAGCTCTGCGTCCATCTCATCTGTGCTCAGCGTCCATCTCATCTGTGCTCTGCGTTCATCTCATCTGTGCTCTGCGTCCATCTCATCTGAGCTCTGCGTCCATCTCATCTGTGCTCTGCGTCCATCTCATCTGTGCTCTGAGTCCATCTCATCTGTGCTCTGCGTCTATCTCATCTGTGCTCTGCGTCCATCTCATTTGTGCTCTGAGTCCATCTCATCTGAGCTCTGCGTCCATCTCATCTGTGCTCAGCGTCCATCTGATCTGTGCTCTGCGTCCATCTCATCTGTGCTCTGCGTCCATCTCATCTGAGCTCTTCGTCCATCTCATCTGAGCTCTGCGTCCATCTCATCTGTGCTCAGCGTCCATCTCATCTGTGCTCTGCGTCCATCTCATCTGTGCTCTGCGTCCATCTCATCTGAGCTCTGCGTCCATCTCATCTGTGCTCAGTGTCCATCTAATCTGTGCTCTGCGTCCATCTCATCTGTGCTCTGCGTCCATCTCATCTGAGCTCTGCGTCCATCTCATCTGAGCTCTGCGTCCATCTCATCTGTGCTCAGCGTCCATTTCATCTGTGCTCTGCGTCCATCTCATCTGTGCTCTGCGTCCATCTCATCTGAGCTCTGCGTCCATCTATTCTGTGCTCTGCGTCCATCTCATCTGAGCTCTGCGTCCATCTCATCTGAGCTCTGCGTTCATCTCATCTGTGCTCTGCGTCCATCTCATCTGTGCTCAGCGTCCATCTCATCTGTGCTCTGAGTCCATCTCATCTGAGCTCTGCGT
>MUZC01000568.1:167365-183902 GCA_002072015.1 Radix auricularia | reverse complement strand
AGCTCTGCGTCCATCTCATCTGTGCTCAGCGTCCATCTCATCTGTGCTCTGCGTCCATCTCATCTGTGCTCTGCGTCCATCTCATCTGAGCTCTGCGTCCATCTCATCTGTCATCTGTGCTCTGCGTCCATCTCATCTGAGCTCTGCGTCCATCTCATCTGTGCTCTGCGTCCATCTCATCTGTGCTGAGCGTTCATCTCCTCACAACGCTGCTAAAACAGGCAAGAGTTAAGGGCCCTGATGGGCAATGGTTAATAATTTTAACGACATCAATAAATACACTGTTAAATTCTGATGACATTTTTCCGCTTGCCAACATTTCCCTATAAACGATACAATGCGTAGTTTCACTCTCAGGTGCAACCTCCTTAATCCGAGCTTTTAAACCAGACAGTCGTCTGGTTATGGCAGCAGCTCCATCTGTGCAGATACCAACACAAAAGGACCATTTAAGGGGTCGAGACATTTAACCATCCAATGACTTGAACAGTAATGTTCCCTTAGTTTTGGTTGACTAAAATAAAGTACATAACAAATCCTCATGATAAAGATATCTCACATAAACAAGTAGTATGTCCTTATTGTTGATGTCTGTAGATTCGTCAATATGGAGTGCGCACCAATATGATCAATTAATCCTCTCCAACAATAGTATCTCAATATCTTGGGCTATTTCCTAAATGCGCCTAGTTACAGTGGTTGTCCATAATGGCACATGTGCTATCTTTTAAACAGCAGCCTCTCCTGGAAGTTCACGGCAAATGTCTTTAGCAAGGGGCAAGGTTAATTCTTCACCGACATGGCTTTTTAGCCTTAGCAATGCGGTGAGCCACCAAATATGAAACTCTCGGTGCGCTCTCATTTACTGATGTGGTGACCCTGAGAAATTTCTTCTGTCCTTCATTTTCCAGTTTTTGCGTCGTTAATGAAATATCAATGAAATTTAGAAAAACAAAAACGAAATAAGAAAAAAGCGGAAACAGAAGTAGTAAAGTAGGTCAGCTTGCAAACATGGGCGACCCCGTCAAAATAGCGCACAACAAAAGAGCGCCTACATAAAAGCGCTGTGATAAGAACGTGGACATACGAGCGCTGACACAGGGCTTGATTGTAAGCGGTTGTTCGCTCTGCACTATGTGCCACTGATGTTTTTTGTACGTGTTGCTGCCAAAACGGGTAACAAGCTTTTCCATCTTGTGTATGGAAAAACGCACAATCCCTGAGAAATACACTACAGTAAAAGAAAAATGTAAATAATTTTATGTTCCTTTGCTCGCGTACCCCAGGTACATCTCCTGGGGACCACTGCTATAGAACACTCATTTGGGCTGCTGGTTGTAAACTACAGCAATCACTTCAAGGAAAAAAATGTCGTCAATTTATTTACAAACTATTTTTTTCTTATTTTAATGAATGTTTTTCCTAACAATTTAAGTATAATACGAAATTATGTGTAATAATTATATCACTCTTCTATCTAGCCTGTAGAGTTACTCTAACCTTAAACATTAATTATCAACATATCAACATGATAAACATATCAAATTATTTGACGCTTGTCTTGGAGTGTGAACGACAGAACGAATGCGAGCGCATTTCTTGCAAACAAATCAAAATTGCACCTTGTTATGGCGCGGGGAAATTCAACGTAAAAATTCTATGCTTAAAAACTCTAATTTGTTATATTTTTAGAAACTCTAAAAATATCCCATAATCATTTTCAGATAACAAATATTTTCGTGTTCACTGAAGCCGGTCAAATTTATCTATTTCTTAATCACACACAACGCTTTTTGCAAGCAAAAACAATGATGAAGATGGTTTATGGCAGAGCCGTAACAACGACTTGGCATCGGGGCAGTTGCCAAGGCCGCCGAGGGCTAATCCTTCAATAATCAATTTATTCTGTGTAATTTAGTATTTGCCTTATATCTCAAGGGCGCAAAAAATGAATTAGCCGAGGGCGCGGAAAGCGCAGTTAGGCATCTGGTTTATGGTATTATTTAGTCTATTCTAGACCAGCATGCTCACTCCACTCTGATTTACCTAACTTAACCAAATTTATTTAGTATGAAGCACTTTATATTTTTCTCAAATGTTTCATTCTCTCAATTACTGGGGAATTCTCCTCCATAACTTTGGTGAATTGGCCTCCAAAAAAACACACAAAAAAATTATTGTACTTCCGGGGACTTCTTTTTGTGTCCATCCACGCCGGGAACTTTCAGAAGGTTTTAATACATAGACGAACACGGCCTCTTTAAATTAACATGTTTTAAAGTCAGTTCTTTCAAATAATGAGGTGTCGACCCATCTATACAGTCGTATGTTAGTGACAGGACTATGTGGTCTATTCGATCATCTACAGGAATGCAGCTGAGATCAAAGTAACGGGTTGGTATTCTCTGTTGTCCTCATCCGCAATACATTGTGTGCTGCAGTGATTTGTACCAACTAAAGTCTCTGCATTTACATTTGAGCCCATCCCCAGAGACAAATGTTTAAGTATTACGGTCTCAATCAAGAAGACAGACAACCAAATTGTTGAGTACATCGATGAACTAGTTGAAATCTACACATTTGTTCGTTCGATGCTATAATCATTTATTTGCACAAAATGTTCTAGGCAAGGAAAGACATTATCGGATATCAATGTTCATTAACTTTCTTCCATTTTAGAGGGTAATTGGGTTCAGAAACTTTCATCTCCATTTTCTAACGCAGTAATTCACCAGAAGAGCTGTCGTCATTTTCTGTCTCTGAGTCAGACTCCATACGTTTTCATTTGGTTTGATAAGTAGGTGAAGTGTTAGAACGATGGTAGGCAAACTATATTATTATCGCCCAGTCTAGTTTCATTAAATGATTCTCCACCCCTCTTCAATAGCAAAGATTTAATGTGACCCATATTTTAGATGTCCCGCTCATTTCCCCCCTCACTCTTTACTGTTTGGAGCCAATGACCTAGAACAAACTATTATTAGCTGGCCTGTAAGTAGATCTAGACTTGAAATGACCAGTGACTACCAGCTTGGCTCCCTGGGGCAACGACGGGGTCAGACACGTGACCTGCGGTTTAGTGTAGACCTTAAACCCTTCTTCTCTTCGGGGATGACTACTTCAGACGTCCAAGTAGCTTAGCTTTGCCCCAAATATTAGCACACATTCGCGTTGATGACATTACCGGGATCAGCGGGAAAGGCCGCGTCCCGGGAGAGGTCCATCTGTATCACGAGACGATATCTGTCGGACTTTAATGTGCAGGTCCTCACCTGGGGACGTTAAGTGACCTGCCGGGTAATGGAATCTGTCAAGCTCAAGGTTATTACACTAACGAAGAACAGGTAGCAGTGGGAATAGGTCATTGTCAAACTTGATTTCGTACTTAAAGACAAATCACTATAGAGAAAAAAAAATGATTAGAGAAAACAAAATCCAACGATTTAACTTAAATTATTAATGTTAGCGTGGGTATTTGTAAGTTGACTGAAACATGTGCCCGTCTTCAAAGCCCAAAAACATTAGTAGAAAGCTTTCACTTTTACAAAACATTCCGTTGTATTTTATTTATTATTACAAACTTAGGTGGATGAATCTAAGTCAAACCATGGATATATGCACTTGATTATCTACATTTAAATAGTTCACAAGGAACTGAGGTGATAAAACCCACTCAATACGGGGCGGGCCCTAAATTTTATTTTAATTTTAAAGTATATTATATTAATAGTCTTATACAATATTACTCAAATATCATTTCAAATAACAATAAAACAAACTTAATAGCTGCAGCATAAATGGATATTTCATTTAGATATATCAATGGATAAAAAAAGAAGTAATTAAATCGATTTCTTATTGATCTAGAATTTTCCAGAAAGTTCCTTTAAAAACACAAACATAATGATGTGTTACTTAATGCACGGCATTGGTCTCAAACGATTAACTGTTAATCATTGCATTTTTTATAGTCGTATTCTAACAATAAATCGCACAAGATTCACTTTCTAATTTTTGAGATGGCAGCTAAAATAAGTTTCCAAGTTCCTAGAAAGTACTTAAATCATTGCCTTTTCTCTTGACCTGAGTTATGTGTATCTTTAAATACACACTTGAATGTAATCACTTTTACAACTATTAATGAAATATTAGCAGAGATAGTAAACATACTAATCTCAGGGGACTAGAAGATCTTACGGAGTCCCAGTGAGTCCAGAAATCCAATGCCACTAAACGGAATAACAACCAGGAACCGGGCCTAAACAAGAAAATATCTGACCGAGAACATGACCCAGTGGGAACAGGATGCTTTGTGATTAAAGTCCCAATGGTTGATCAAGAGCAATAGAAGAACATAATCCAATCAAGGGGTCAGCGCCTCATAAGGAAATCCGATGTTTACAAATTTATCATGAATGGGTTTTTGAATGAGACGTAATAAAAGTAGCGCCGCGGAAATAATCGATTAATTAATAGATTAATCATAAAAATTAATTGAATCAAAATAATTTGATCGATTAAAATTCTATTAAAGTTTAAGAAAATATTTCGACAATTTTTTTTCCAAATTATAATTTTTTACTTACATCTTTTGCCTCGTATTATTGTTATTTATTTATACGTGCATATGTACACAAGATGGGTTATTTTGCCTTATTTCTTGCATAGCAGAACGAATTTGTTGTGTTACGTCACAAAATTTGAACGCCTTGGAAATACCGCGACTTAACCGATTCCACCAAATAATTAATCGCAACTTAAAGGGATCTATAAATGCTTACTAAAATATAATTAATATAGAATAATCAATTTTTCGATTGAAAAATTTTCAAGATTAACCTAAAAGTATATTTTTAATCAGTTACAGCGCTAAATAAAAGGTTTAATAATTTGTGTCATATTTTAAAATTGAAATAAATAATTATCTAATTGAATACTCTCTAGTCTATAGATCTATGCCTTGTCTGATATACACTTGTGAAACGTTGTACTCTACATGATTTCACCGTGTTGATATGAACAGTCAAACTGTCAGTTGTCAAACATATCATGCCGATTACATATAAGATGACATTAACACGTCATTAGTATAGTGAAGTACTTCAAGTTCATCTGTCTGCAACTAGTTTTGGGTAGTATTGACCGCATAAAGTAAATGTTTTCAGGGACAACAAAGTTAAACTCTACTTTGCGACTTAAAATGTTGATGCTTCTTTTCGCGTTATTTTTTTTAAAATCCTATAAATTTTTCTTTATATGTCGAAAAAACATAAAAATGTTAATTCCTTGACTCATTTGGAGTTAAGGTTCATATGATGGACACTTTTCCAACCCCATAGACCAATAGTAAGCGCTCATTACCGTGAAAACGTTTGGGAAATTAACCTATAGCGTCTAATTTCCCGAAATTTGGCGAAATTTGTTTGAGCGCTGCTGGAATTTGATCAGGGATTTTTCCTTGTACAAAATGAACATCTGAAAAACTTCAAAAATAAATAACACAAAAACACATACCAGCACACCAGACCCACATTCTCATTTTGCTTCAACCTCTTGGAATTTCAGTTCATAACAAGTGGTATCAGAAGAATTTACATCTAAAATATATTTATACGTTTGGCTATTTATATATTTGTCTATATTTTAAAAAAATATTTTAGGAAAGCTGTTTTAATAAAAAATATATTCCTTAAGTTGACGTTTCATTTTATTTCATTGAAAAGTCACAATTTTTACCCTTTTTAGTTTCAGCAGCCGCTTAACCAAGATGAAATTTGCCGTCTCTGAAAAATTGGCCGGCCATGTAATCAGCCTCACCTCCACCCACTTTGCTACGATGATATGTGGAATATAGGCAGAGATTGTTAGTTATGTGTTGAACCTCAGGGTTCATCTTGGCCCACAGTGTAGCGAATTTAGTGCCTCACTTCCACTATGGCTTTGAGTGATTTGAGACGAGCCAGGAATATACAACACCTCGTCTCCGAGCAGAGTACAAAAAAACAAGACTTAACAGATAAACTGTTAGTTTGAACTACATCCACCTAATGTCTTTGGTGCAGTCTCAGATGACTGCATCACGTGCCACGCAGTCATCAGTCAGGGCGCCTAAGTTGATTGTCCGTCACTACGCGCTTCCAAAACAAAATGCTTGTTGGCTCAAACGTGAAATAAATAGATAATAGGCGGTAAAGTAGTTTTCATTGGCGTCACTAGTTTTGGTGTCACCTGAGGCCGTAGCTCATGGTGTCACCCCCTCACGACTTAAACTATAGAATTACTCCGAGTCTTCCGGTGCCAAATGACGGGAACATGTAGACTTTTACATGTTGGACTCACCCCTTGTGATGTTTTCATCCAGTGCGGCCCGCACCCATCGCATCCCCCTAGTGACGCCACTGGTAATATCGGATATATTTTATTAAAGGTTATACTCATTACAAATATATATATATATTTTTTTACAATTTAAAAAAAAAACATTCGGTTGTAGCTGTTTTCTTTCAGAATTGAAATTCGCACATGTAAATAGTGGGTTCTTATTTTCTTATCAGAAAGCGTCACGTCTTATTCAGTTTAAAAACTATTTTATGCGGTTTTTGTTGTTGCTGTTGTTTTGTATTGTAATTCAACGTTTTTCATCATAATTATTAAAATTAATAAACCGATAGCTAGTTTGTCAGTATAATTAAGTTGTAAACAAGTATATTTCTCGTACATATCTGCTGAGAGGACTCACCCTACAGAAGAATTAACTAATATCTTTTCAAATAGAGACAGAATAATTTTTCGGTTAATACCTTGAATACATAATTAGGACTAAATACCCGGATGTTCTATTAATAGATTTCCCCATGAAATGGCAAGGGCTATGAGGCCAGAATATTGGCCCATACACCTAAAACAAGTCAGTATAGCTGTCTCCCTACTCCAAAGAAACGACACTGCAGAGGATCATCCAATGTTGAGGACAAAATATCAAGACTAATTACTAATTATTAAATAATAAATTTGACTATTAAACTCATCTCTTCCCTAATTTTATTTCAATTATTTTTCTAAATTTATTTTTTTTTTTAAAATTTTGTTTGTTACTAGTGCTCGATTTTTTTATTTTTTTAAACAAAGGAAGCTATTTGTTTTTGTGTAAAGGAATTATAAATAAGAGTTCCATTAAAATAAACGTGGTGGGAGAAATGTATATCCTCTATTTAAAGGGCTTAGCGACGTTAATAGCTACTTAACTGTTATTTGATGCTTAAGTTGAATTATTTAGCAGCTTGTACAATAGAGCTAAGAGGATGTGGTCGTTAACACGGCTGTAGTTTATTTACAGTTTTCTCAATCAGCTAAGTACTAATAGCTGGCGTTAGAATTCACCTTTCTTCAGGTTACTATTTTTAAACTCAACAGATTTATACACGCATTCATCTTAATAGGAACAAGCGTTGTTGGTTTTTTTCCTTCACTTTTTTTCCAACAATTTTTTTAGTACTACTTTGAATGCTTTTTCAGGTTGTGTTTGGTACCTTTTTTCATGCGTTCTGGTCCCCCCCCCTTTTTTTTTTAAGGGCCGGATACGAGAAATTTTTATTTAATTAAATTTATTGATTTATTAAGTCTTTTAAACATTTTTATTTCGTGTTATTTCAATATTTTACCATAGATAATGAAAATGGACATGAAAATCTCATATATTTTCTTTTTTTTTTAATCACCTGCTTCAGGGTTTATATTGAGCCTCAAAATGTCATTTCTCTTTAAATAATAAATGGTTTCTGTATAGAGAACTCTAAAATACGTTACAGCTGTGTGCGCAAACAAATTCGTCACCTCTTATAAAATAAATGTATTGGGGTTGAGGGTGAATGGGGCAAGTCAAGGACTGGGTTGAGGGTGAATGGGGCAAGTCAAGGACTGGGTTGAGGGTGAATGGGGCAAGTCAAGGAATGGGTTGAGGGTGGATGGGGCAAGTCAAGGACTGGGTTGAGGGTAAATTGGGCAAGTCAAGGACTGGGTTGAGTGCGAATGGGGCAAGTCAAGGACTGGGTTGAGTGTGAATGGGGCAAGTCAAGGACTGGGTTGTGGGTGAATGGGGCAAGTCAAGGACTGGGTTGAGGGTGAATGGGGCAAGTCAAGGACTGGGTTGAGTGCGAATGGGGCAAGTCAAGGACTGGTTTGAGGGGGAATGGGGCAAGTCAAGGACTGGGTTGAGTGCGAATGGGGCAAGTAAAGGACTGGGTTGAGTGCGAATGGGGCAAGTCAAGGACTGGGTTGAGTGTGAAAGGGGCCATTCAAGGACTGGGTTGAGTGCGAATGGGGCAAGTCAAGGACTGGGTTGAGTGTGAATGGGGCAAGTCAAGGATAGGGTTGAGTGTGAATGGGGCAAGTCAAGGACTGGGTTGAGTGTGAATGGGTCAAGTCAAGGACTGGGTTGAGTGTGAATGGGGCAAGTCAAGGACTGGGTTGAGGGTGAATGGGGCAAGTCAAGGACTGGGTTGAGGGTGAATGGGGCAAGTCAAGGACTGGGTTGAGGGGGAATGGGGCAAGTCAAGGACTGGGTTGAGGGGGAATGGGGCAAGTCAAGGACTGGGTTGAGTGGGATTGGGGCAAGTCAAGGCCTGGGTTGAAGGTGAATGGGGCAAGTCAAGGACTGTGTTGAGGGGGAATGGGGCAAGTCAAGGACTGGGTTGAGTGCGAATGGGGCAAGTCAAGGACTGGGTTGAGTGCGAATGGGGCAAGTCAAGGACTGGGTTGAGTGTGAATGGGGCAAGTCAAG
Source organism: Radix auricularia (assembly GCA_002072015.1). Lineage (NCBI taxonomy): Eukaryota > Metazoa > Mollusca > Gastropoda > Lymnaeidae > Radix > Radix auricularia. The sequence continues at coordinate 175,123 of MUZC01000568.1, read as the reverse complement.
GACTGGATTGAGTGCGAATGGGGCAAGTCAAGGACTGGGTTGAGTGCGAATGGGGCAAGTCAAGGACTGGGTTGAGTGCGAATGGGGCAAGTCAAGGACTGGGTTGAGGTACACAAAGAATGAATAAGGAATAAACCGATGGCCAGAGAAAAGATTTGGACATTTCAAACCGATGTGTTTAAAATTGTTTCTGAAATAAAACACAAGCCAAACGCCACGACGTGACGGGCTTCATATCGGCTCACTGAAGATCAATTCATTGGTTTCATATTTTAACGTTAAATGATTTTGATAGTTTAAAAAAAAAAACTTTTTGCTGACGCAAGCAAATGATTTGTGCGGTCCTCTTTTCAAACTGGTATTTTCACGACGGCTGGCAAATGCGTGACTCAGTTTTTATTTCCAAAGTGTATTTAGACAAAAAAAAGTTGTTTTTGTTCCAGCCACGAAAGAAATATCTAATGTTGACTTCTTGAATACTTGACATTGATGCCATGCACGGCTGTTTGCGTCACAACCGTATATGGCCTACTGTTATTTGAACGGAACAAAATATATGGACGAACTTTTCTTTGTCGTGACGAGGACCCGTTTCTCGGCAATCTTGAGACAGAACACCAAAGCCATCAAACATGTCCTTTAATTTATAAACCGTTTTCATTGCGCACACTGTGAAATGTGTTTTTCTTGGAAGCCAATTTAATTAAAGAGCAGCATTCATTCGTTCCTCTTCAACACACACAACACAAACTTTTCGTATCTCTAAAATACGCACACCCGATATATTTATTACTCCATGCACATTTGTTACATCATTAAACATACACATACTCTGTAAAATATAGGGCTGTGGAAATTAACGATTATTCTCTCGATAATCGGTAAAAAAAATTGTATAGATTAAAATTATTTTAATCGATAAAATAGCGATTAAAGGTAAAGAAATGTATTTCTTTTTTAAATTTCGATTTATTAATAAATAATTTATAATTAATAATCATCTATTTGTTTTTGTTTTGTTTTTTTGCGTTCAATTTCTCCATTAAAAAAGGGTTTTTAAAATGTGAAATTTAAAATAAGCTGTTTTCTAAGTAAATTGATATTTAATTTAAAAAAATTAAACATTATTTTTTCTTAATTAAGAAAAAACAAAATTTATATTCATTGACACTATTTTGAACTACTTACTAATTATTTAAATATATCTCCTAATAATATTATATTTTTTAAATAAATACATAAGTTATGGGCATTTTAAAAAATGCCATAAAAGGGAACAAAATGTGAAGGAAAACAACAGTGAAAAACGTGACTATGAGGTCTTAGAAAAGAAACATAACTTTAGAACCACTTGGGATAAAAATATGATCTTTATGTTTTTGTTAATTATCAAACAATTTCTATACAGCTGCATTAATATTAAATTTTCATCCAAGTAGCTAAACTTTAATGCGTTATTTAACTTATTTTTTGTTGCTAAAATATGTTTTTAAAATTTATAAATATTTTTTTTTTAATTTGTATATTTAAATATTAAGTTAAACTAAAACATGTAATATGTGAATTACAAATCCTGATTCTTTATTAAAATAAGTTTTTTTAAATAATCTTGTAATTTTTATAAGTTTTCAAATCCAATTTTGTACAACTCATTGAACCTTTAGGTAACATTCCTTGAAATAACTTTGAGAAATGAGACTTTGCAATATTTTATATTGTTTATATGCAGTTGATGTTTTTTTATTTTGTTGTTGTTTTTTTTACATCGTATGCATAACTTTGATTGATTTATTTTTTCTTGGTGTAGCTTTAAAAAACAACAATAAGTTCAGAATATTGTTATATTTTAATGTTATTTTTTCAGTTTCGTGACGGCATACAGCTTTATAAAAGTTATCGATTAATTGCTCGGTAATTTTTCAAACGTTAACGATTAAATTTAAATTCATCGATACCAGCCCTAGTAAAATCAATTAATTTTTTTGTTATTCAGAATTTTCCTCTCAATATAACAAGTAATTTCAGTATTAAGTTCCCGATGTATGTACACTTACCACTCACCATATTAACCAATTTGTACTGCTATATTTTACAATTAATTTTACTTACTTTCAAAATTCAAATGCCCTATAAAGTCACGTACGTCCATATTCTTCACGTATCTAGCTCCACCCACCCACCGCCCTTACCCACAACATTTAATATATCAGCACCCTGTCCCCACCCACAACATTTAATATATCAGCACCCTGTCCCCACCCACAACATTTAATATCTCAGCACCCTGTCCCCACCCACAACATTTAATATCTCAGCACCCTGTCCCCTCTAATCCACTTATCTGACGACATCCGTGTGGCCGTCCAGTTACATTTTTCCCCTTTCCCCTCCCACAACATTTTCCCAATTTAATTAGAACACAACAATGGCTCTCGTCCTACATTCCACTTCTTTTGATTCTCCTTCTCAGTTACCTCGGGGAAAACACAACAACGTACACACACACACAAGCACACACAAACACACTCTCTCTCTCTCCCTTTCTTTTTCTATCTCTCCCTTTCTTTCTCTCTCGTTCTCACTCTCTATATATCTCTCTCCCTTTCTTTTTCTATCTCTACATTTTTTTCTCTCGCGTTCTCACTCTCTTTATATCTCTCTCCATTTCTTTCTCTCTCGTTCTCACTCTCTATATATCTCTCTCCCTTTCTTTCTCTCTCGTTCTCACTCTCTATATATCTCTCTCCCTTTCTTTTTCTATCTCTACATTTTTTTCTCTCGCGTTCTCACTCTCTTTATATCTCTCTCCCTTTCTTTCTCTCTCATTCTCACTTTCTCTCCCCCCTTTCTTTCTCTCCCGTTCTCACTCTTTCTATCTCTCTCTCACTTTCTATCTCTCCCTTTCTTTCTCTCTCGTTCTCACTCTCTATATATCTCTCTCTCCCTTTCTTTCTCTCCCGTTCTCACTCTCTCTATCTCTCTCTCACTTTCTATCTCTCTCTTTTTTACTATCTCTCCCCCTTTCTTGCTCTCTCGTTCTCACTCTCTCTATCTCTTTTCCCCTTTCTTACTCTTGTTCTCACTGTTTATCTCTCTCTCTAACTCTCTCTCTTTTCTTTCTCTCTCTCTCTATTTCGCTATCTCTCTCTCACTCCGTTTCTCTCTCTTTTTCTTTCTCTCTCTCTCACCCTCTCTCTATCTCTCTCTTACGTAGTCACTCTCGCAGTCCCACTCTCAATCACAGACACGCTCTCTCATTGACACACAAACACACCACACTCACTTCCGGTAAGTGTTCCCCTGTTAAGAACTTAACAAGCCAGTAAAGCTAGAATGTATTTGCTGACCTTTCTTTGCCCCATCTTACTTACGATTTAACTTCCGCCCAACCCACCAATTGGACTACGGACTATAGCTCCTTTGGCGCTGCCATATGTCACTGGACAATACGCTTTCAAGGTGTCTAAATTTTAATTAAAAAATTCTGAGGGGGAAGGATCGTGATCGGGGATTTATTTTCTATGTTTGTGTTAGGGATCGTTGATACTTTCTGTCTTTCCTTAAAAATTCATCTCCCAGCCGGTCCGGTCCTTAAAACAAGACAAAGGGACGTTTAATTGCATTAATTCATTAAACAAAACGACTTCAACGTCGGAATTTCAATGGCTTGATGGCCTCACCATCCAGGAAGTTTAAGTAGCACTTTGTACTCACTACAAATACACTATCGGTTGAATCCACAGTGACGTAAAAACGTAGGGCGGTCAGGTCGGTTCATGGGGTCCACACTATATTTGTCGTTTTATTTGTCTATATAATTACTTGTCACATTGTAAGCCATCTCTATGGTCCTTGGCTTCTTTTTTTTTCTTCTTTTGGACAAAATTAAAGGGAAAAAATGGAAAAAAGATGGAGGAAAGATTGGCGCTGAGAGCCGAAGCAGAGAGCCGTTCTTAATTTATTAATAAAGTTCTAGAATGTATTTTTTCGTCCAAGGACAAATCAAATACAGAGAGAAATTTCACAGAACAACAAGTCTTGCCCAAAATGTTCTCTCTAGTTTCTATCTGTACATTGTACATACTTATATATCGTTTATTCTCATATTACACTTTAATCACTGTTAAAAACTTTCAATCATATATAATATCTTACTGACGCTCTTTCTAAGTAGCATATTATTGCCTCCTACGCTTATCCATGGTTTATGTATAGACTAGCATTTTATTAGAGCTTTGAAATTTTGATCTAGTGTTGATTTTACTGGTTTTCTCGGGCAACCCTTTCCACGTCCATATTCCGGACGAGATATCGAGAATGTGTGTGTATTTACGAAATGAGAAAAGTGTATGTCCAACATATCTGTCCAACATACATGTCCAACCTGATCGTTGTATTAGATTATCTTTGTATTGTATTTCCAACCTTCAAAATCCAATCCTTCAAAACGTCTATGTTTATATCAGACCAATGTTCATCTTGAACATTAGTCTGATATGAACATAGACTTCAAAACGTCCATGTTCATATCAGACTAATGTTCATCTTGGCTTCTGTCTAACAGAATGTGGTGGTCATTAGCAAGGAGCAGCAGAATCAGATCATTGAGGAGGCGAGGGAGGAATGTTTTGACTCAATGCGAAGGGAGGGACAGACAGGCTCCGGACTGAGTGGTGGGTACTTGAGATAAGTGTAATTATATTGTTAAATACGCCAGTTAATATAATTGAAATAATATAGGTAAACATTACAAGTTAAAAAAATAAATACGTTAGTTCATGCAAGCCAAATAATATAAGTTAAAAAATATAAATGGCAGTTAATACTAGTTACAAAATTTATACGTTAGTTATTATCAGTTAAGGAATATGAGTTAAATGATGTTAACATTAGTTAATAAAAGTTAAATAATATACTCGTATTTATACATCCTAGTATTTCAACCAGATCTACTAAGTCCTTCATGTCTGCACTTGAGACGTATCTTTTCAAAATGTATCTTCAGAATTAATGACACAACATTTCTTTTTAATGATTAACGTAGCTGATGTAATAGCGTAATGTCTATTATGTGGTTATTATGATATGAATGTTTATTTAAATAAAATACGTATGTCATTATCTCAATGTAAAGCGCTGTGAGCACGGCTCCTTGCTTGGATACAGCGCTATATAAATTAACAATTTATTATTTTTATACGGTAGTTAATGCAAGTTAAACATCATTTTGAATTAATATTAGTTAAATAACATACGTTAAATGATATAAGCTTTAGTTTACACAATTTAAATAATATATCCGTTAGTCTCTATGAGCCATGTACATAAAATATCTAGTTTAATCATATCTAATCGTAAGGCAATAGTCAGCCAGGGATATAGAACAACTTAGTTAAAAAAATATCTCACTGTAAGTTTTGGACTTAAAATGTCAGTTCAGCAATATTTCTCAGTAACACAATGTTCAGCAAATGGGCATAAAACCATCTAGTACTATAATATTTTTACAGTACCACAATAGTCAGGCTTAGCCTTATGACCATGTAGTCTTCACACCATTTCAATGCCACACAAAGTCAGTTTTGGACTTAAAAGAAAGCCAGCTCCACAATGTTAATTTTTGCCCGAAAATAAAACAAACCAGCAAAAAAAATAACCAAGTAGTCTGGTAGTCCAAGCAGTCCTACGCCTACGTCAACCAAATAGTCCCATCGTGAAGATTTCGTCCCGCTTTCGGCTCAAACAGTCCTACCCATCACACATCAACCAGGCAATGATAACACAACCAAACAGACATTCCCACCCCACATCAACTAGGCAATGATAACACAACCAAACAGACATTCCCACCCCACATCAACCAGGCAATGATAACACAACCAAACAGACATTCCCACCCCACCCCCACATCAACCAGGCAATGATAACACAACCAAACAGACATTCCCACCCCACATCAACCAGGCAATAACATCATAACCGAAGAGTCCGAACATGACAACCCGACCCCACAATAACCAGCTAAGGCTATGATATCACCCTAATGAAATGGAAGGTAACAATATCTAATGATTGTCAATGTTTCAGGTAACCATTGTAACATGACATGGGACGGAATCGCCTGCTGGCCGGCAACACTAGCAGGGAAAACGGTGGAGTTACCTTGTCCTACTTATGTACATCAATTTTACACTGGAGGTGAGTCGACTTATCAAAGTGATTATTACATTAATATTTCAAAACGGTGGACAATTAATTAAATGAATCCAAATGCATTGATGATTGGGGTATTGACACACTGTCCAGTTCTTTTATGTAGCGATTTTTTTATTTTATTATTTTTTTTATTTAAAAAAAAAGTATTTTGTTGTTGTTGTTCTTTTTATATTTTATTACTTAGCTGTAAAATACTTATGACTTATGTTGTGTAATTAGTTACTCTTTTGCCTGACTAAAACAAACTAAGACATTTGATATGCTATATCTTTAATAAAAAAAAGTAATTTGTGTTTATGTTGGATGAAGCAGGAAGTTGAACGATGAGTTTTGTCTTACGGTATATTATAGTTGAATGCGTATAATTTATTTTTTACGGTATTGATCCATGAAGGATCAGTTACACTTTATCACTGTAGATTCGGGCAAGTGTTTATGGATAGTTCAACAATACACTTTAATCTCGTTTGATAGTAATATTAGGTGTCACCAATTGCTGGTTCCTAATGGGTTTCACTTCTCCATTTACCAGAACGTTAATAATTCAAACAAGACTTCTCTCAAGAAAATTTTTTGTTATTGTTATTTTTGTCTGGATGATACGAGTGTTAGATGAGATCTTAGTCCTCGACATCTATTATTAATGCTCTTGTTATAAATACTTTTAACTGCGACACAAATACCCCGAAATTCTCCTGCTTGTGTCTGACCACTGTCTCGAGATTCTACCGTGCTGTGCGCTCAACTTTATTTCCTTTATTTTGAAACCAAGTAAGACAGTGCGGGAAGTGACTTCGAGCAGGTTCTCTTCATGTCATATTTTGAAACCAAGTAAGTCAGTGCGGGAAGTGACTTCGAGCAGGCTCGCTTCATGTCATATTTTGAAACCAAGTAAGTCAGTGCGGGAAATGACTTCGAGCAGGCTCTCTTCATGTCATATTTTGAGACCAAGTAAGTCAGTGCGGGAAGTGACTTCGAGCAGGTTCTCTTCATGTCATATTTTGAAACCAAGTAAGTCAGTGCGGGAAGTGACTTCGAGCAGGCTCTCTTCATGTCATATTTTGAAACCAAGTAAGTCAGTGCGTGAAGTGACTTCGAGCAGGTTCTCTTCATGTCATATTTTGAAACCAGAAAAGACAGTACTACACACTCACTTTTATGTAGTACAAAAGCTGTGCTACGCATTACACACTCACTCAAACACAACACAAACACCAACACACACAAAGAAAAAAAATGAACTCACAAATGTAGAAGGACCTAAGTTCATCCTCATAAGTGTATTACAGGAAATGACCTCAAAGTCACTCTGCACCGAAGATTCCTTTAATAAAAAGCTGAATCTCCCTTTGGCTACAGACGACAGTTGTTGGGTCTCACCAGGTCATAAACTCTATCACCAGGTCATAAACTCTCTCACCAGGTCATAAACTCTCTCACCCGGTCATAAACTCTCTCACCAGGTCATAAACTCTCTCACCAAGTCATAAACTCTCTCACCATGTCATAAACTCTCTCACCATGTCATAAACTCTCTCACCA
>MUZC01000568.1:135642-166869 GCA_002072015.1 Radix auricularia | reverse complement strand
GTCATAAACTCTCTCACCATGTCATAAACTCTCTCACCATGTCATAATCTCTCTCACCATGTCATAAACTCTCTCACCAGGTCATAAACTCTCTCACCAGGATGAAACTTTTTTATTTTTTAAACCCAAATACAGTGGTTTATTTGTTTTTTCTCTTTGTTTTTCTTTGCTTTTAAATTCTTTAATGAACTACGACTTTTAGATGGATTGCTCATCATCGCAATATTTAAAGGTATCTTAAAGGATGCGGTCATCTACGCAGTCTCTTCAGAAAGTTGCCGATGTGGATGAACTCAGAAGAGAATTCTTTTGTTTACGCTTCTTTGCGTAGGTGTAATCAAAATTTGACAAAGTCTTCCACATGTGTTGAAAAACTGTGAACAGAAAGAACAATTTAAACAAAATTTAGAGACTTTTTTTTAAAATTTCATTGAGCATTTGAACATCAGAGCCCAACAAATGAGCTAGTTTAGCATGGGTTAAGTTAGCACTGTAAAAGAAAGCATCCATTCATTCATTCATTCCCTTTATAAGACATTCAGTGAATTTTAAAAAAAACAGGATGAAGCAACTATTTCGTTTTGATTCTTCTTGACCGACACAGCGCGACTGAATGGACAGCGTCACATCAACATAATACAGATACTGCTATCCACCAAATCGTTAGTGGGAAAGGGGGGGGGGGAGGTCCAATTCTTAAAAAAAAAAGCTAATCTCGCATTCAGTTTAATGAGTTTTCATTGTTTCTTCCAATACACAAACATATCAAATTAGTTTAATCTCAAGCGCGGATTGAATTGACAATGTCTTCTTTTTTTAAAACTGTGATTAAAATTTTAAAAATTCGCCTACAACCATTTTTTAAAAATTATTTTTTTGTGTGGGTACTTTTAATCGGAAGAAATGACAGTAAATAATCCTTGTTATTGGGGAAAGAAATTTAAAAAGTTCAGTTTATTATTCCTTCTCCATCGATTGTTGGAACTCTTTCCACAAGAAATCATTTCAACAACGAGGAATGATGGTTGAAGCACAAAAGCTTTTTCTACAAACATAAAGGATATCACGCAAAAAAAATTCTCTTCTAAGATGATTGATATTCTTAATGTTGCTCAAAATAATTTAAAATGAAAGTTGAGAGGAGTTGAGCATTGTATTTCAAAAAAAAAAAAAAATTGTTCAAATTAAACATCTAATTAACGTCACATTGGCTATCGACGGTTAATTAATGGCCTAGTTTTGTCAGGATCCAATAAATCTAAGGTACTCCGTTTAGGGGCTGTATCACAAGTAAATTATTGTATTAAAAACTATAAGGGGCAAAGTTTTAATGAAACAGATACTTTATTTTACTTAAGACGTGATGTATAATGAACTGTGTCGATTTTCACATCGCTAGCTATTGCTATCTCAAATAATCCTATTTTATTTAATTTATATACAAATTGATTTCTCTGGAGTCTGGCTTAAGCTTTTTTTTTTTTTTTTTTTTTTTTTTTTTTGTAAACCATAAGATGTGGACATAATGACACATCGAAAAAAAATTTTGGGAGAGTTTTTCTTCCATAACATATGGTTTATATAGCAGGGAGCCCCAGATAATTAAATCATCCCAGTGTGGTCCAGCCGGTGGCCAAAAATAGCTCCGGCCACGAAACACGTGAGTATCACATCTAAAGAATCACGTGTATTCAAAAAATATGGCGATCGCCCTCTCGCTGAGGACTTAAAAAACGCTATCGATGGTATGTTATAGATATTTTTTTTTAACTTCTCATAGAAAGGTCAGGAGATTTTTTTATAAGGAAGAGGGCTGGGGGTTGGCGTTATCGCCTTGTTAACTATCTCAAAGACATTCATTTTTTCCCACAATGAATTTAAACAAAGTATTGCAGTATGTTGAGAAAAAATGACCCCGATTTTCTAGTGGCTTTTTTTAAAATGTCGTGCTAGAAGGCAAGATGTCGCCATCATTGTAAAGTGTCTCACTAAAACCACTATCATATCGTCTTTTATCTTCAACTACATAAAGGATTTCTATAATTTCGTTTCCTTATATTTATTATTGTTTTTACACCAGTCCAATACAGTGCTTCTCATGCTTTGTCAAACTTTTTAATATACAAAACGCCTTAGTGGTGCGCCTATCAATTCGCTTTAACAAAATATTTCTAAAATTGTAAAAATGTTTCATTTCAAAAGCTTAATTCACAATTTTAACAAAACCAAGAAGGAAGCGTCGTTCAACGAAGTTAATCCTAAGAAACACATCTGTCAAATATTCCGCTTCTTATTTGACCACCACGATATTTGAGAACCGTTTGTCGCGTCTTGTCCAGCTACCCGAGTTAATATAGAGTTTCGATGAAACCATTAATTGAATTTCCGTTTATTTGACTTTCAGGCAAGGCAACAAAGAAATGTATGGACAACGGAGAATGGTTCCATCATTCTGAGCTGAACGCCACGTGGACCAACTACACGAGCTGTGGGATTACTGAGGTGTATGAACCCATTGTCCCCCCACACATTGAACACAAGGTAAACATGACACATTGTCCCACCACACATTGAACACAAGGTAAACATGACAAGTCATAGTCCCACCATACATTATTTATTATAAAGCCTAATGTCGCACATCACATTGAATAATAATGATAATAATTTTCAAAAAGATGTGAACATATCAAAAAGATGTGAACATATATAAAAAATATGAACATATCTAAAAATATGAACATATCTAAAAGATATGAACATATCTAAAAGATGTGAACATATCTAAAAGATGTGAACATATCTAAAAGATATGAACATATCTAAAAGATGTGAACATATCTAAAAGATGTGAACATATCAAAAAGATACGAACATATCTAAAAAATATGAACATATCTAAAAGATGTGAACATATCAAAAAGATACGAACATATCTAAAAGATGTGAACATATCTAAAAGATGTGAACATATCTAAAAGATGTGAACATATCTAAAAGATGTAAAGATATCTAAAAAATATGAACATATCTAACAAAATATGAACATATCTAAAAAATATGAACATATCTAAAAGATGTGAACATATCTAAAAGATGTGAACATATCTAAAAGATGTGAACATATCTAAAAGATGTGAACATATCTAAAAATATGAACATATCTAAAAGATGTGAACATATCTAAAAGATGTGAACATATCTAAAAAATATGAACATATCTAAAAAAAATATGAACATATCTAAAAGATGTGAACATATAAAAAGATGTGAACATATCTAAAAAAATATAAACATATCTAAAAAATATGAACATATCCAAAAGATGTGAACATATCTAAAAGATGTGAACATATCTAAAAGATGTGAACATATCTCTTACCATTTGCTTACCTCATGTCCACAACATAACATATTTAACCATCAAATTTCATGGAGTCATTATAAGGCATACAAAGGAACACATTTTCTCACTTAAAATTAAAGATAAGTTTAACATACCCTTAGTTCAAATGGAATGATCCCCCATTCACTTTTTTCCACCAATCCGTTTCTCATTTTTAGATGTTAGTGTGTGCTGGTTCGTTTGTGTGTGGTTGGGGGGGGGGTGATTAAACCTTGAAACCCAAAGACGAAATTTGAATATATGAACTGAGAGGTATTTGCCTTGTCCGAAGGTTTAACCCCTGGTTCGTGTGTATGTGTGTGTGTGGGGGGGTTGTTGATTAAAGCTACAACCTTGAAAACAAGGTCAATTTATGAATATATGGACTGAGAAGTCTTCGCCTTGTCCAGGTTTAACCCCTGGTTTGCGTTGAGGGCAGACACTGGCTCATAACCTTCGCTGCCTTCTGTCTTTCTTGCCTTCCCTTACGATCTCACCCATGCCCCATTTCTCCAGGTGCTAATCTCTGTAATATCCGTTTGTTAATACCGCCAAACGGCGCGCACGCATGCGCTTTTGATGAATTTCCTGTTTGTTTAGGATTTATTTGGGGTTTATTTTCATCTGCGCTTTGATGTGAGACAAGATTTAACCTCAAGGGAATGGGCATATCTTACTTCTAAAAACCATATTTACATTGTGCAGGGGGGGGTGTTGTTCTGTGCGTCCCAGCATGTAGCATTAATGAAAACTGTGGATCAGATGTTCATTACCTTTTAACACTTTGTATAATATACATAATTTATCATTTGATCGTTAAAAGGCGCGAGCATCTCCAACTAGGTTGAAAATTTATGGGAGACGATATAAAATTCAATGATGCCTTCAATAATGCAATAGATTGCATGTGTACGTGTATTTAAAATTTTCATGTGTAAATGATAGGACAAAACAAATGTGAGTTTCGCGTGACCCAGCCTCAAACCCGGACGGGAAGTTGACGCAACTTAAAATAGGGCATGCGATCAAAACTTGTCAGGGAATGACACAGGACCAGGGTTTAAAACCCAAGCAGTGGCACCACAGGGGTTGGTGTCCTCCAGTGCGGTAGCTTATGATATGAGCCCCCTTACCATTTACCCCATGGACATCCTTTCCTCCCAGTCAGTCAGTGCCGATTAACGGGAACATTGAAAATTTAATTTTTCGGTGTCATCCCTGTTGATGGTGTCACCCGGTGCGGTCCGCACCCCCCCTTACCCCCTAGTTAAGCCTATGAGCTGAAGAATGATTGTCATACAAGCTAGCAAAGTTCACTATAAACACGAATTCAAGTGTGTAAAAATAGATTTTAAAAAATAGATTTCAAAATGTGTACGAGTTCAAAGATTTTGTATGGAAGTTTCATCACTTGACCAAGCTTTAACCATGACCCAAAAATTCGAATTTACCTTTGATTTTGACCTATGAATTGTGCATATTCAGGTGGAAAAGCACTAAAATCATTCGGCAGCCTTGGCCAATAGACCTTAACATATGAAAACGTGAATTCAAAGGTGTAAATGTTGATATAATGCCTATATGTTGATATAATGCCCATATACTTCTAAGATGTCCAGATATTGGTGTAGTACTTAGCTGTTGTCATATTCCTAGATGTTGATATAATGCCTAGATGTTGATATAATGCCTAGATGTTGATATAATGCCTAGATGTTGCTATAATGCCCAGATACTTCTACGATGTCCAGATATCGGTGTAGTATTTAGCTGTTGCTATATTTCTAGATGTTGATATAATGCCCAGATACTTCTAAGATATCCAGATATCGGTGTAGTATTTAGCTGTTGCTATATTTCTAGATGTTGATATAATGCCCAGATACTTCTACGATGTCCAGATATTGGTGTAGTATTTAGCTGTTGCTATATTTCTAGATGTTGATATAATGCCCAGATACTTCTAAGATATCCAGATATCGGTGTAGTATTTAGCTGTTGCTATATTCCTAGATGTTGATATAATGCCCATATACTTCTAAGATGTCCAGATATCGGTGTAGTATTTAGCTGTTGCTATATTCCTAGATGTTTCCACATTGCACAGATGTAGCTAAAACGCCTGGAGGCTGTTACAATGTAGACATTCTGCTATGATATTTTGCTATTTTATGCGGATCTTTCCACATAATGCCCAAATGTTGCCACTATTCCCATATATTGTTTTAACTCGAGATATTCATATAATACACAAGACAACGCTACAATTCCCAACCAATGCATTATTACTCAGCTATCGCAATAAGACTCAGATGGCGCTATAAAACCCTTACACTGTTTCTGAACTATGATATTTCCCGGGTCCCCGATGACATGTCTCAGAATGTAAATAAGAGGTCTTGGCTATTTTATTATTCAACAAAATGGCCAACATCCATTCATGAATCACAGGATAAAAAGTATTATTGATCACAGCATATGAAAAGTTTGGTTACTTGTTCCAAATGACTATTTTACATTTTAACTTTTAGCTCACACACTACACTGAATAACACAGAGATATATTAGTTCAGATTAAACTCTAAATTTATTAAGTGTGCCTGGGGGCGGTGGTGGGGGTTGCTGCAAAAACGTGTCGATCCTGTTCATAAAGCTCCTGTTAGCTTAAAAAATAGAAAGCCTGAACTGAAATAATCGAATGTTTGAGCGTATTTCAGACACGAAAAGAGTATTGAAAGTCAAAGTCTAAGCCTTAGATGTGTGTGCAGATAGCCGCGTTAAAATTGTACCGGCTTGGACATACAGTAATGGCGCGTACACTGGACCACGGAGTAATTTCATGGCTAGGGTCCTGTCTATAGGCGGATTATGTACTTAAGGGGGGGGGGGTAGAAAAGAAGAGTTGAAGCGGATGAAGCCCGGATATTGTGACATATTTCGGGATTTTCACGGCGTCAACGTTGCTCACTTGTCAAATATAGGGCAAATATCGATGGGGTAAAGGAATTTATGGAACAAATTTAAAGTCAAAAGTTTATACGGATAATTTTTACCTGCCGTTTCTAACTTTAGAGCCTAAAAAGTTTTGATGGGAACTTCTTGCGTGTCATACCTAATTTTGAGGCTCAAACAGTTAATTTATCCGTCTTTTTTCTATAAATGAATAATCTATTAAGTTTAACATATTGTTGAAAATAAAATATAATGTCAAACGAAATTAAAAAATCAGACGTTTAATTTTCTTCATATTCATGATTGTGCTCGTATTTCAACTCATAAATGTTTAATGTCAAGCTTCAGTTAACGTGAATAGACAGTAGATTGTAGATCAAGTGATAATGAATGCGCGTAAATTTCATCCAGAATGCAAAGTCATATCTAAGAAAATTGATGTCGATTAAAAAAAACCTTGAGCTCTACGGGAACCAACTCCGGCGTTCGGCTGTCTAACGGCTGTAACCAAAACACGTGCAAAGGTTTGACGTTTGTATTCTCTTTCACGTGCAGTGGTGACAATAGACGAGTTTTAAATTTTTTAAAAACCTGATCTTTCTTCTTCAAAACAACTTGATTCTTGGTAAATATCAATCTATTAGCCCGAACCAAAAGTAAACAGCAGCGATACGCACGCACGCACGCACGCACGCACACACGCACGCACGCACACACACACACACTTAAAAAAAGGTTTTCTATTTAGCCAGGCAAGAACGTGGGCAGCAAGTATTACGGATTAAAGGAGGTTAAACTGGTGGGCGATGAGCGGCTACGTGTTGTCCGGTGTAAGACGAGCCGGAATGGCCTGACCCAATACCTCGTTTAACAAGACATCTATGACGCAGTTGGTTCCAGCAATGAATTGTTGATACGTTTAAAACAAAAGATGGGCGATTGTGTTTTATCCACCCAGCTGAAGACCATTAGCTTTGATGGATGTGTTTTTTCACTTAAGAATACGACCGTGTGGGAGTTGGGGGAAAAATTGGGTGGAATCTACTTTACAACAGTAAAAAAATAGTCAAATAAATTTGTTAGTTTATGTATTTTTAAAAAAATACTTTTGTGTGTGTGTTGATGTCCAGTTAAAGGAACAGCATGTCTCTATTTAATCATTGACAATCAGAGCATACATTTTAAAACCAATTCTAGATATTTGTTTGAGAGTGTCATCGGGAAATCACAAGTGATTTCTTTAAAAATTATTTAGTAATCGAAATTTAAAATAAAAATATTTTACTTTTAAATTATTTTTTTATTTTTTTTTAAAAAGTATATTAAGTATTCTATTTAAAAAATGGAGGGGATAAGCTTGTAATTTCACTGGCTCGCTTTAGGGTTTATAGATTACTCAAGGTTTATACACCTGTTGGTAACTTGATATTGCGACTTCTTATCTGCACAGAAAACAATGTTTTTATTTGATTTAACTATATTTAAACAGAGTTGTTGTCCTTATACTCACCAAACAATTTAGATATTTTCATGTACACTCATCAAAACCCTATATTTCCCAACCAACAAACTAACTAAACGAGACTTGGTGCACCAACCAACTGTAACACATACAAAATGCGTGCAATAAAAGAAACATAAGTGCTGACAGAAACACTTTTTTAGAAAACAAAAAATAGAAGAAAAAAATTTAACGAAATATTTACCTACATTGTAAAACCAGAGAATGCAGCAAGATTAATTTAACAGACCATTAGCTAGAATGAAAGAGATTTTAAATGTATGGAGAAATGGTCGGAATAACGGATTTTAAGTGAGTCTTCAGCGATGTGTAGTAACATAAGTGAACGGGGGGGGGGGGCAGGACATAAAATAACAAATGGAGGAGAACATGACATGAGTTTATGAAGAGGTCAAGGGAAGAAACGGCTACATTTTTTGTAGTTTTGATATTTTAAAGTTCAAAGTAATACAGATTTCTTATGATTAACTAAAAAGATTTAAACTTTTAATACGGTCATATACATGTACTTAATTTTATCATAAAACTTCATTCAGAACATTCTATCTTTAATCCTCTATTAGATACAGGGGATAACTAAAATAAAATTCACAAATGTCACATATCCGTTTCTTCCCTTGAGGTCTTCATATGGTATCATCAGAATGAATTCATTTGATCTCTAGGTTCTCCCTGTCGGGCGTTTTGATACAAGGCATAGTTTCCGTTGTTTTATGAATCGCTTAAAACTTGAAGTCGCTACTGTCAAAAGTGTTATGAGATCGATGTATGCCTCGAAGAATATTTTTCATGTGTTGAGTCCTTATATCCGAGAGTCGCTGTCCCAAATCGTCGACATATTTTCTATTGCACCGTGTACACAAAAGTAGTAAAATACACAATTATTGTTTTCTAAAAAGATATCAGATGTTTCTTTAACGTGTCTTCGTTGTCTCCAGGATCACTTTGACCGTATCAAGATCATGTACAGCATCGGGTACGGCATCTCATTGATAGCCTTGCTCATCGCCATTTTTATCATGATTTATTTTAGGTAAGTCTAAATATGTTTTGTTTTATTTTTTTTTCTTCCATGACCAATTGTGTGTACATAAAAAAATTATTGGAATTAAATCAAATAATTTATGTAAGGTTGCCATTATTTTTTTTACCCCGTTACAGTTTGAAACGACCAGTGATTCTGGCCAAAGGAAGCTTTGTTTTCTACATTTGTCTGTTCTTATGAATTCTTGGGAATGAAATTTTCACATTGAAAAATACATTTTTTTTCAAAGATTAATAAATGAGTCTTCATTCGCTATTCCAGTTTGACAGTGAACAAAATTAAATGTTACACAAGTAACTCCATCTTTCCCTCTTCAAGAAATTTTCCAAGCCGTTCTTTAAAATGCGCTCTCTATTTGGGGCATGTTTTTAACAAGCCAATATATAATTAAAGTTGTCAGCCAAGTCTGAGTCAGTCATTGTATTTGAAACGATGAAAAAAACGACGATTCGACCCAAAGACGACATGCTACGGAATGAGTTAATTCTTTCGTGAAGATTAGACTGTAATTATCTCCCTACCAGGCGTCTCCACTGTCCTAGAAACACGATACACCTGAACCTGTTCCTGGCGTTCGTTCTGCGGGCGCTACTCTCATTCCTCAAAGACAGCCTCCTGGTGGTTCAGTTGGGTCTGCGACATGACTTTATAGAGGTCTCGCCTGGTCACTTCATATTTGATCCGATAGGGTCGGTGAGTTTTTAACCAAAAAAAACAAAAAACAAACAAAAAACAAAAAAACAAGCCATTTCATGTCTGTTATTTGATTACGATGTTCTTTGTAAAAGTCTTTGGGGGTAAGAAGAGATCAAGAGCCAGAGGCGTCACAAGGGTTGGTGTCACCTGGGGCGGTAGCTCATGGTGTCACCCCCTCACGACTTAACTCAAAGAACTCCTCCAAGCTTTCCAATGCCTTATAACGGGAACATACATAATTTTATATTTTGGTGTCACCCGCCTGAAGGTATCACCCGGGGCGGCCCACCCCCTTCGCACCCCTTAGTGATGCCATTGTCAAGAGCTTTTTATTTACATGACACGCTGTAACTTGAAGATGTCTTCGTTGTTATTGTTTTTACTTTAATAATTAATAGGATCAATCTAATGCATTTCTGGGCTTGGAAGCTCAACCACCGCCCGCTAGTGATAATCCCCCCACCACTTATGTTTCTTCTAAGGTTCATTGGTCCGTGTACAAATTTAATTAAAAACTCATTTGAAAAGTTTTTTTCAGCATCTTTTTTAATATATACTTTTTTCCGAAATTTGCTGACTGGTAATTCAAAACTGCTGTGCGGCGTGGGTCCGCCCAGCTTAAGGGGAACATTGCCCAACACACCCCACCACACACCGCTTCATCAATGTTTACTAATTCACTTGCTTAAATTAACACAACTCGAATACAAGTAGTCACTTCATAAATGAACGAGATAATATTCTTCTGTTTATGCTATAGTCGTTCAGTTAGTCTGGGTTTTTTTATCTGATGCTAATCTGTGCACATCACCTCGCCCCCACCCACATAGCACTGGCAGTGTAAGATGCTGTTCACCACGTTCAACTATGTGCTACTGACCAGCAACACCTGGGTCTTCCTGGAGGGACTTTACTTGTACATTCTCGTCACAGTCACCATCTTCTCGGAACGGCGCTACATTCGCTGGTGCACCATCCTGGGATGGAGTAAGTGCACCATGATCTAACAACTATAAGATTTTATCATCAAAATATCATCACCCTACACGACTGTAATAAACCAAAGATAATTTGCATAGACGGATATATTCCTTAACCAAATTATTATAAGAGCTCTTTACTAAACATTTTATTCTTAGGTCCTACACCATCTTATCTATTGGGCGCCTTTCCCTTGATCTACCATCTTATCTATTGGACGCCTTTCCCTTGCCCTTCCTTCTTATCTATTGGACGCCTTTCCCTTGACCCACCACCTTATCTATTGGACGCCTTTCCCTTGACCTACCATACCATCTATTGGATGTCTTTCCCTTGACCCACCATCTTATCTATTGGACGTCTTTCCCTTGACCCACCATCTTATCTATTGGACGTCTTTCCCTTGACCCACCATCTCATCTATTGGACGTCTTTCCCTTGACCCACCATCTTATCTATTGGACGTCTTTCCCTTGACCTACCATCTCATCTATCGGACGCCTTTCCCTTGACCTACCATCTCATCTATCGGACGCCTTTCCCTTGACCTACCATCTTATCTACTGGACGCCTTTCCCTTGACCTACAATCTTATCCTTAAAGACTCTATAATATCTTTAGAACATATGTTAACTTGATCATGTTACTAGTGTCAATATCTTCTCTGTTTGGCTCCCCATTAGTTTGTGCATTCTGGACGTATGTCAAGTTAAATAAACAATCAAAGTATCCAAACATTTTAAAATATTTAACTGTGTTCTAGGTTATCACGAAAATGTCAAATTACTGGACCATGTAAATATGTACAAATATTACCTTAGAAATCGACCAGGGTAGCTCGGGCGGGGTTGTGGGTGGCGGGAAATCATCTGGAAGGGGGGACAAAAGAAAGAATTAAAAACTAAAGAAAGAATTAAAAACTATCTGAAGGCCGACACGATTATCTGTAAAGAAATGACTCATATGTCTACAAGACTCAATTTATTTGCAATTCATGTCCAGCTTGCGCGGGAAATCAAATGGATAAAATGTGGGTGGAGCTGCAATCAGGCTTTTAGATAAATAAATATGTATGTTATTAAAACAGGGTATGTATAGGCCTGACAGGACGTAATAGAATAACGTTGTTCTGTAACGTCTTGTCAGGCCCAAACCCTTGTGCACTGGAGAAGCTTTTATATGTGTATTAATGCCACATAAACTTTATCTAAAACGAAACTCATAAATCGGCTTCATTTACATGTTGATCTCTACCCTTTCTACCCCCTCCCTCCCACATATACGCTCCCTCTTTGCGTATCACTTCGCTTTTTCCTCTCTCATTCTTTTTTGTTTCTCATTCCCTCGAGGGTAAACCAAGCAGAGAAACAATAGCATAAGGATCCCACGCTTCTATTAAGTTATGATAATCGTTCTCAATGTTAAGTTTGTGCTCAGCAGCAATAAACCTTTGTACTCTTGAAACTTTGATAAACAACTTCTAGAATTCTTTAAATTAAATTTGAGGAAACCACTAGAACAGTGCTTCTCAAAGTGGTGCTCCGAGGACCGGTGCCCGTCCGTGGGCCTTCCACCGCTAGCCCGCAGAAGTAATCAATAAAGGGCTGAAAATTATAATTAATTTCCTTAAATTTCTTTCATTAATACTTAAAGAATATGTCATTTTTTAGGCAATAAGCACATAAAATTAAAATAAATTACCTTTTGCTACCATGTAACTACATGGAAAATAGTGCACCGATCCCTGATGCAATGAAAACATTCCTGCCGGTACGCTATACTAAAAAGTTTGAGAAGCACTGCACTAGAGAATTTAGTCGTGAAATTTAAAGCATTGATAAAATTGAAAATTATTCAAATGTCACAAATTGTTGTCATAAACAGCACGGTTTTGTCTTTCGTATTCAGATCATGCGTTTTATAAACAGATTTTAATGACAAAATTTAACTGCTATCAAAGGACCATTCAATAGAAATTAGTAGTGAGAATGAATACTAACATAAATTTTTACTTGATACCCAGGTTTTGGGGTTGTTGTTATTGTTGTTGTTGTTTTTAAAAATATTTTTTTAATGTAATTATGTTAAAATTACCTACAATTAAAAACGTACAGGAATTTCAGACTTATCTTCCCCACCCCACAGCCCCACCTTAAAGTCTAAAACTAGCTGTAAATGGAGACGTATGACGTACGATTTGTGCACTAGTAAGAGGCCCTAGTAACATTATCAAGAGGCCCTAGTAACATTATCAAGAGGCCCTAGTAACATTATCAAGAGGCCCTAGTAACATTATCAAGAGGCCCTAGTAAAATTATCAAGAGGCCCTAGTAACATTATCAAGTGGGCCCTAGTAACATTATCAAGAGGCCCTAGTAACATTATCAAGTGGGCCCTAGTAACATTAACAAGAGGCCCTAGTAACATTATCAAGAGGCCCAAGTAACATTATCAAGAGGCCCTAGTAACATTATCAAGAGACCCTAGTAACATTAACAAGAGGCCCTAGTAACATTATCAAGTGGGCCCTAGTAACATTAACAAGAGGCCCTAGTAACATTATCAAGAGGCCCTAGTAACATTATCAAGAGGCCCTAGTAACATTAACAAGAGGCCCTAGTAACATTAACCAGAGGCCCTAGTAACATTATCAAGAGGCCCTAGTAACATTAACAAGAGGCCCTAGTAACAGTATCAAGAGACCCTAGTAACATTATCAAGAGGCCCTAGTAACATTATCAAGAGGCCCTAGTAACATTATCAAGAGGCCCTAGTAACATTATCAAGAGGCCCTAGTAATATTATCAAGTGGCCCTAGTAACATTATCAAGTGGCCCTAGTAACATTATCGAGAGGCCCTAGTAACATTATCGAGAGGCCCCTAGACATGTGCATGACTTGCCTTCGGATTTATACATCAAGTTTTAGTGATGATATCCGCAGTCAAACACTATTTTCAGAATGCCGAGATTAAACGAATGTCTCGAGAAAAAACATATTTTTTAAAAATTATTATTATATCTTAGTGAGTGGGATGTGTGCAGAAACTTTGACTTCTTACGCAAGGGCAGTAAAAGAATTTCATTTGACAACTTTAAAAGTAATCCATAATTTTTATTTTTTACCTTCTCGCCTTTTAGACCAATAAATATACTTAAAAACACGAGTTTCCTACAATCGCTTAATGAAGAGCTTTGATCGGTTCTTATCTGTCATGAAATAATTATCCAACTTCATCGTGTAACAAAGAAATTTGGGAATCTAATCAATTTGATGTCGTCTAAAATGTTCATCTTAGCAAATTTTACAACTTGATTTTTTCGGTGACATTGGTTGCCTCTTCTTTCGACTTATTTTGACCAGCCCTCTAATTTTTTCTGTTGTGTTCAATTCAATTTTTTTTAAATCTTAAATGTTTATAATATTTATAAAGAACTCTTTTAGAAAAAAATGTATATGCTATTAATTTATTTCATACCTACTTGGCTTGTAATGATTTGAAATTTCGATATGCTAGAAATCACCTGAGAACACCATTTTAAAATCCAGCCCCTTTTACAATATCTTTTGTATTTAATTTACACCTTGTCTTTTTTCATATTTTCTGTTTACAACTTGCGCTGTGTACACCTTGCTATGCTTACATATAATGGTTATAATTTTAATGTGAATTTATTGACACCTCTCTGATCAAATTTCCGCTTGCAGCTGGACCTTTCTTATTCCTAGTGCCTTGGGTCGTAATTCGTGCCACGGTGGAAGACGAATTGTAAGTAGTTTATCTTATCATTTAGATTTAACCTCTTCTGTATATTATGTATTTTATCTTATCATTTAGATTTAACCTCTTATGTATATTGAGTATTTTATCTTACCATTTAGATTTATCATCTTCTGTACATTGAGCATTTTATCTTTTCATTTAAATTTAACCTTTTGTGTATAGTAGTTTGTCTTATCAATGAGATTGAACCCTTATATTTCGATCAGAGTCACAACAGAAAAAACGAGACCAAGACTATTGATGAACCGAGCAAAATATTTCCTTTCAATTTTTGGAAATTTAATACATGTATAAAATAAACCTGGCAGTAAACTTGGATTATTTATACCCTTAAATTAATTTTAAAATAGGAAAATCCTCTTAAGCAGTTATTTGCCATTGCATTACGTATTCGGAAAGGATTTTCAAATTTTGTAACATGATGGTTTTCTTAATTAATAATCTACTGAAAATATATTATTTTTTATTCTCTCTATATCCCCATCTCTGTCTCTCTCTCTGTTTTTCTCTCTGTCTCTCTCACTTTCTCTCCCTCTAGCTCTCTCTCTCTCTCTGTCTCTCTCGGTCTTTCTCTTTCTCTCTCTCTCACCCCCCTCTCTCTCTCTCTCTCTCTCTCTCGTTCAATCACTTTTATTCAGTTTTCATTATCTCTCATTTTGTCGCACTTCCCCCTTCTCTTTCTCTCTCTCTCTCTCTCTCTCTTTCTCTCTAACATGCACACTGTTTCTCTCTAACATAGAATCAGATAACTGAATCACATGCGAAATTTAAAAATTACATAGAAGTGCCCATTTCACCATCGAATCACCAGCGTCCCACAAATTCGCCCATTGGTCAATGTTTGTATTAGAAGAAGTGTTTAGAATCAATACGAAAATTCCAAATTCCAGTGGCGTCTCCATCTTACGGCTATTGTCTTATATCATAATATTAGAAAGGCGTTGGAAAACGTGGGTGAACATCTCTCGGGTGGCTTTTTTGGCACTCTGAGCGATTAAAAAAAACCCGGCCAACTGAAGATTGTCTACGTAAAAGGCGTGTATGTTTGTGACGGTGCCTGAATTTTCCCCAAATATATGTAGAAACTAGCCCAGAAGCGCCACTGTCAACAAGACGTAAGGGCGGTGAGGTCATGGTTTGTTGATGCTCATGAATCTTTGATGATGTTTATTTAATCTTGTCTCCGAACCAACAACTCTTCGAAATCGGCTTGATATTTGGCAAGCTTAGATTATTTTTTTTCTTTCTCCACTTAATGTACATTTTAAGTTGGGTTGTTTTTTTTCGCTAACAGACTTTGACGGGCCTAAAAGAAAATAATACATAGAAATAATAAACACAAGACAGTAATATTCTACAATAAGATGAAAAAGTTTTTTAGGATATGAAGATGATTATTATTGTTTTTTTCTTTGAAAATTTCCTTAGTTAATTTAATTGAAAATCAAAACCATTTTTTTTTATTTTGGTTATTTTTTAAGTTATTTAGTAATGCCATAGACATTTCATTTCCCTTGGAGTGACAAAACAGCTACTGCTCTTGCCATGGCGTAACGTTAGCTGGCCTCTCCCGAGCAGTTTCACAATCCAACTGCAGATGTCGTTTCACTGTTGACCTGACATCTCCTTCATCTTCGCTCTACCAACAGACAAAACAAAAAAGAAAACAACCAAACCATAAGACCACAACAACCACCCCGCCCCCAAAAATATTTTAAATGTATTAAAAAATACATAACAATGATAGTAAAACTATTGGTTCTCTGATCACTTTCAAACATAAGTCCTGACATTCTGTCTATTCCTAAATATGGAGACATTTATTAAAGAAAATTCCGTCATGGGTCACTGGCGTCAGCAACCTCTTACAGTTTAAATGATGTCATAGAAAATCTAAGCTACATGATTGTTGTTGTTGCTTTTTTATCTAAAAATTAATTAATTTTCAAAACAACAAACAATATTCTACATCAAGTCTTCAATTTATTCAAATGAAAATGAAGAAGCGATTGATCCCGCATCACTCCAATACTGACTGGTGCCCACGAACGAGTGCCTTCCCTTGCGGGCTCTCCCCCAATTTCATAACCTGTATGCACTCAATAATATAAGCCAGATGATTGATGATAATCTAAAGGTCGGTGGGTAGCCATCGTGTTGTCGCCTCACAAGAACGAAGCCGAGGAGCAGCTAACGAATTTATGACTCGCCTTTCTCAGAAACGAATTACTGTATGCTTGCTGTGAAACATCATTTTTGCTAGATCATGTTTGTTCCCCGATAGATAAATAAATTTTAAAAAAACTCTTCCCCTAAAATCTTATTGTCATATTTAATTTCCTCGTGTAAACTTAACGAGATATATCTGTTTCGGTTTTGAAAACTTACCGGCGCGTTTGCTGTAGTTTAAAAACATAAAACAATAAATAGCATCTACACTTCCACAAGCGACCCAATTCAGTTTACTCTATCATAAATATATTTTGTTTTATTTACAGATCATATGGAAGGTTGTTTTTTTTTTTTAATTAATATGTTATGTCATAAGTCATCAAAGCCATTACTGAATACATGGAATAATTTTTAATTTTTTTTAAAAATTTCTTTCTTGTCAAAACGGTTTAAATTATTTACTTCAGATTTGAACATTAAGAAACAAGATTGAAATGAGCCTTCTGATAACTTTATTTATGACTCGAAGTTTACATGCACAAACAATAAAAGTGAGTGAAAGAAACAAACAGAATTCGGTGCCATTGACATGGAAACAAAGCTCATCGCATGCTCTCGACACTGCCTACTAGGATGCACTTGCAACACATAACCCCCATTTTTTCTGTACTCAAAGCTCTAATCTTTTCTTTAAGTAGATACAAAAAATATCTTCTTGTGAGTTCCTTAAGAATTTCTTTTCTCCACAACTAAAGTAATTCCCTCACAAGCATCTCCGGGCACTGTAATTATAGGTCAATACATCAATGCTGTGAAGAAACGAAAGTGAAACAACAAACAAAAAAACTACTATTGGGTTATTTCCCCAGATCACGCAATATCTGAAGAAATGGTAATCGATTGAGCGGGTTCGGCGGTGGTCAATGGGACATTAGGCCAGTGAAATGGTTCAGTTATTTTTGTCACGATCCGATGAAATTGCCGAATACCCGCCGCTTGTTGGTGCAGAAGCGATAACAGCGTGAGGTCAGAAAGGTGGACTTCATGATTCCTCTCAGTAAATGATATAGATTTATTGCTTTTGTACACCTGAGACAATAAGGATGTGATTAGTGTTGTTTTCGTCGACGAAAACTAAAACTAAAACCTTCGTTAACGAAAATGTTGACTTTTTCGTCAACGAGAACTAAAACTAAAACTAAAATTAGCAGCAAGACTAAAACTAGACGAAAACTAAATCTGGTAGACAAAAGACTGAATAAAAACTGAAACTAAAACTCCCCAACGAAATAAAAACTAAAATCCCCATTTATCGTTCTTTTCCTGTATTGCAAACTGCAGGCGAACCATCTATTTTACGAAATTATTATGAATTATAACCTAGGACATTTTTATTTTCTTTGATGATCACGCATGCGCATCAACTGGGCGATAATCAGTACTGCCAGCGCTAGGTTTTTCAACCTAGATCTAGGTTGTTGTTTTTTTTGGGTTTTTTTTTTTTGTTGTTTTTTTTACCTCGCCTAAGTTTCTAGTTTTTTAAATTTAAAAATAGTCATAATCTAGTTTTTTTTTTAAAAATAATTTTGTTAAAATATTAAATATCATTAAATATGCGATGCGCCGAACATACAGGTTTACTCGAAGGCGATAAAGTTGTTATGTCATCAGTAATTCCTGCACTTATGGACATAGAATATCATCTTCTTGAGGAACAGTCCGATCAAGCTCTGGACGCATCACTAAAAGAGCTAGCAGTCACATTGTTGGATGGCTTGAGGCGACGATTTGAGTTTGCGTTGGTACCAGAGTCTAATATTTTTGAACCTATACCTTCTGCAGCTTGCCTGCTTGATCCTACAACTGTGCCAGCACTGTTCATTTCAGGAAAAGAGCATCTTCTTAATGCAGCAAAACAGTTTGTGTTGCAAGAAGAAACTGCTTCAGCTTGGTCAAGTGATTTCAGCTGCTGCTCAGCCTATTCCTAAACAAAATATCTCTACAACTGCATTAGTTCAACAGCCCTGTCTACATCTGGACCTCCTCTCAAACGCTTCAAATCCCTGACTCAACACATTGCGAACACCACACCCATCACTAATATTATATCTGCAGTTCGTGGGCCTGAAGACGAACTGGCAGATTATTTGTTGCACTATCAAGAAGCTGCTACAGCAGTCAGTGAGGATGGCAATGGTTTAAGCTATTGGTAATCACAGAACGTTCAAAAAACGTTTCCGTTGATTGAACCATTGGCTTTAGATTTTAGATATATTGAATGCACCAGCTTCGGAGGCTTACGTGGAGAGAATTTTTTCTCTTTGTGGTGATTTGACAACTGGGAAAAGAAACAGGACTAATCAAAGTTTTGAAAAACGAGTCTTTCTCAAGCTGAAAAGTCATTTGTTTTGCCGTTCAGTCTTCAGTCTTCAAGTGAACTTTTGTTACTTAGTTTAGTTAGGTCAGAGTTCTAGGTGTTAGAATGAAAATACTTTTGTTTTAATTATGACTTACGTTTTTGGTTTCTTATTGTTATTACGTTTTTAGTTTATTTTTTTGTACATTCACTGCTAGTCTACAACATAGTCAAAAATTGAGTCATTGTATTGGCACATAACATAATGTGATAGTGTGACTTCTGTGACAATGAAGTGAATGGACTCAGTCTCAGTACACTGAGCTGTCATGTCTGTGACTACTATTATTATGCTTCAATCTGTTTCATCAATTGGTCATGAACAATGATGTTATTAGTTATTGGTGTTTACAAGACTAAAAGTAAAAGTGAAACTAAAATGAATAAGACGAAAACTAAAACTCTGTTGTTTTAGTTTTAGTCAACGAAAACTAAAACGAAAACTAAAAAACCCATCATTCGGCTCACGTTAAACTTTAAAAAGAGGTTTTGAAAAAAAAACAACACTGAAATTTCCCCCACATATCAACATAAAGTGCAAGGCTTGGCTTACGGCTGGGTATTCTATTTATTTCTAAGATCACACTTATAGCGAAATGACACAATAAATAGAGATACGCCAGATAAAATCAACACTTATATTTTTTAACCCTTTATACAATATCAGTGTTTATCTTTTACATTCAGTAAGAATTTAAACAATAGAAGATTACTCCGCGTATACTTATTAAGATTATTGGTAGTTAAGGGGCAAACCACATGTGAAAATGGTGTGAAAAGCCTCGGGCGCCCCATAAGGATAATATACAAACTTTAACTCCACTTCTGTTAAGATCGTTTGAAAATTAAGTGTAATTTTGTTTAATTTAAAAAAATGGAAATGAAAAGGAATAAAATTTGTGAGACCAGTACAAACGCAATAATGACAGTGTGACGCGAGAAATGCCTGTCATTTTATCGATTGGCTTGTGCTTGAGTTGGAATCTGTGTGTGTTTGCATGTGATTATGTGTAAGCGTGTGTCTATATGTGCGTGCATGTGATATTACGTATGTGTATGTGTTATCAGGAATGTGTGGTGCTATGTGTGTCCTTGTGTCCTCTGGTAAGCGCGTTGACTGGCATGTGATTTGGCGCTGCTATGGCGCTCATACTAAGTCAGGGTCATTTCTGTTTAAAAGTAAACACACATAAACACACACACACACACACACACACAGCAAAACACATAAATCAAACATGAGCTTGGTCAGTCGGCCGATCATCAGCCAATAATGTTTGACTCCTGATGGGACGTGAAGGAATGAAGTGAGTGGCCTTAGCTCTTGTTGATGATACGTAATATTTGTACCTTCATTTGCTCTTCCAACGATTCTTCCAATTAGTTGTCAATAAAAACCTGTTTTCGCATGAGGGTTTTTTTTTTTTTTTAAATCTTTCAAATATCAGGTCTGTCATGAATGTCAAGGTCCTTAGTGTGATTGCCCGTTTCCGGGGGAGGACTCAGTTCCACGAACAGTTCCGTAAACACGATTTTGTACCAAGTATTTTTTTTTTCAAAATTCATTCATTTTTAAACGTAGCTTCCTAAAAAATAAAAAAATAACCTTGCCTCATCTGTTGCACTCTAGCATTATTGATTGCTTTTGTCTAGTCTGGAGAGATGGGTAATGGAACAAGTCCCCTGCTGTAAACGTTTTAGGTTCATCGTGTGTGTGTGGTTGGGGGGGGGAGGATGAAGGTACGGAGATGAACCAGGTATCTCTTGTTAACGGGGGTTTGAGGATATGAACGGCCCTTGTAGCTTATAGCACTTATAAGTCAACAACAGGGTCATGTACTTTTATTATTTTTTTTGAGTTTTGTTCTATCTAAACGAGCTATTACATCCACTTGTGTAGTTAAATCTAAACGTGTAATTATATCTAAATGTGTAATTATATCTAAATTTGTAGATATATCTAAATGTGTAGATATATCTAAATGTGTAGTTATATCTAAATGTGTAGATATATCTAAATGTGTAGTTATATCTAAATGCGTTATGTTTCAATGTGAGGCTATATCTAAAAGGGTTGTTATATCTCAATGGGATGTTATATCAAAACGTGTTGTTACATCTAAAGGCGCTGTTACTTCTAAATGAGCTATTATAAATTAATTCCTAAATGTGCTGTTATATCTAAAAGTGCTGTTGTATCTTTATCTGCTGATACAATTTAATATAATGTTTTACCATCCAGTGTTGACATACAATAAAGTGCGCTGATGTTGCTATTTTGTTATATCTGGATGTGATTGGGATAAATGTTTGCATGTACTTTAACGTGTAGATTCATAGTTTTTCTGATAAAAAGATCTATTAATTTGATTCGAAGAAATTAATAATTTTCTTTGAATTTAAAATGTAATAAAACAAACAAACAAATATCCAAATCCCTCCCACTTTTCCCGCCAAAAAATCAAAAATAAAATGTTGTTACTCCCCCCACTCATCACCAAATTATCGAAATTTCAAATTATTCCAGCCCCACCCCCACCACTAATCCTAATATGTTTCGCATGATAAAACAGACTTAAAACTTGAATTACCACATAGATCTACTTTAAATAAAACAAGTAATAAAATCTCGAATGAGTATTTTACCGCAATGTCCAACAAAGAATATCTGATTTTGTTTATTCAAGGGAAATCATTTCTGATTACATTAAAAGTCGATTCAAATTAGTAATTCTGAAACTAAACAAAATATGACGCAATATCCCCTAAAGCTACATCATACAAAGAACGTGGCATTATATAAGACACCGCGCAACAATCTAACATTAGCATTCACAAAGTGGGAAACCCCCATTAACTATCATTCTAGATTACATTAAAAGTAATTTAAAATCAATAATTTTGAACTTAACAAAACAGTTGCTATCTACAAATTGCTGCAAAAATTAAGGAAGTCGAACGAAAAGCGATTTTTCAAAATCTTCTTCTCAAACATTGTTCTAAATATAATTAGTTACCGTTCGGCATTTGTTTCAGCCCAATAGATGTTATGGCTGGCAAGAAATTGAAAAAAAACAACTCTTTTTTTTCGAGCCCCCCCCTTCTCCCCAAAAAATCCAGTAAATCTTTTCGGTAATTTTTTTGGCATGGGGACAATCGTTCGACCTCCTGTACATTTTTGCTAAATACTCTTGTTGAACTCTGGTAAGGTTCAGGAGGAGTTGCTGTTCAAAGCTCGAAAAGACTGGCCAGACATTTCGAATCTATAAACGCTATTCCTAATGGAAATTATTGCGTTTAAAACTGCAAAAATGTTCCTGCTAAATTTCAGCACGATTTGATCAGGGGAAAAGAGTAATATAAACATGTGTAATATAGCGCGCACTGCGAGATAGACTAGGAATTAATAGCATTTACAAATCGGGAAAATATTTTTTTATAAAGTAGGGTCAAGATTATGCGCACCACGACACTAGCAGAAAAATTAACATGCTATTTAGAGATAAATAGAGATAATCTAATTGTTCATTTATTTAATTACAGTGCATTAGTTCGATCTGAAATTTTAAGAGGTCATATTTATTATCGGCACGAGTCTGCCTGCAAAATTTCATCTCCTTTGCGTACCAGGAAGAGGGTTAAAAATCGATCCAAAGATTTTTTTTAGGAAAACAAGCAAGGCATCAAGCAGAAATTACGAGTTAATATAAAGTAGGGACCAACCTGGTAGACATTTTTTACCGGGTACCAAATCCGAATAGTTACATGTACTATTTGCTGAACTGAGTACTAGGATTATTAAACGAAAATCGGAAATCTGAATTAATTAGTATATAAGACGGCGTGGCGCAAGTTGCTTGAAGTAAACACGAAATTGTCGTAGAAAATTACTTTTATGTTTATATAATTTCAAAGTATTTATTTCTATAATTAAGCTACATTTATAATATTCAAACAATTTTTAAGTACACTAATCTTGATTTTTATGAACAAAATTGTATTTTTAAGGTATTTTAAAAAGATATTTGGCTATTTGTGTGGGCACTATTTTCCGAGGCGAATAGTTCCAAATACCGATGTTCAGTCGGAGTGATTGTTCGGAGCGATTTCCGGTTAGACTCTAACGTAAATGATTTTAAAAAAAAAAAATTAGAACGGTATTTTTGGAAATATATGATAAACTTTATGAACTAGATTTTAAAATCGAACATATTTTCACGTAAACTTTATTTCAGAGTGAATTCATAACGTTTTGTCACAGCAACTACAACGGACTATTGTCACCAGTCGCTCGCTAATCACGTATCATAAAGCAGGAGAATAGAACGCCACCAGGGATTACGTCACATATGGACGTCATTGATCGCGTTCGTCGCGTGATCTTGACAAGATCTCATGAATAGTTAGTGGGAATTCCCTGTGGTCGACTGAAATCAGAGAATTTACTATCAAATCACGTCCCGTTAAAAATTCATACGATTTTGGAAAGTTTGTTCTTAATAGGGTTAATCTTTCATTCGCCTTTGAAGATTAGCTTACATATCGGATAATTAATTTTATCGTGTTCAAACTGGGCATTTCCGTCAAAGTTACAGTTATTTTTTTTAAAAATTAACAATAATTTTAAAGGCATATAACATTTATGTGCCAAAACGAGAGATTTTGATGTCAATTTCACATAATAATTAATTAGTTCCTTAACCAGACAGTGTACAGGAAATTGTTATCTGGCATTTGAATATCTTTTTCCTTTTCCTTTTTATCGTGTACGATGACCCCAGCAAAATTTTGGTTGAGAATATATACATATTGATTGTTAACATGCTGCCTATTATTTCTTTCATCCTATTTATTTCAATTAAGAATTTAAGCGTCGGCAGAGGCGTCACTAGGGTTGGTGTCACCCGGGGCGGTAGCTCATGGTGTCAACCGGGGCGGTAGCTCATGGTGTCACCCCCTCATGATTTAATCCATAGAACTCCTCCGTGTTTTCCAGTGCCAAAAACGGGAATATATAGAGTTTTATGGTCTGGTGTCACCCCCTGATGGTGTCACCCGGGGCGGCCCGCCCCCTCCGCACCCCCCTTTCGACGCCACTGAGCGTCGGTTAAAAGAGTGTCGACAATATACAAGAAAAAATACAAACGAATAGATTGAAACGATGCCGTCGTAACATTTTATATCCCTTATTTTAACTTCACCGTCTTGTCGTGAGTTCTGTCTGTCGTGGTCTGTCGGTCGGGCGGAAAAACAAAATAAAACAATTTACTAATTTTCTCGTTATCCAATTGAGCTGAAATTTTTCACATACACTTGTGTCACCTCACAATGCTTTGCATCAAAATTTCAGATCGATCGAAAGTAGTTTAATTAAAGCAATGAAATTTTAGTTTATTTCTATGTATCTCTATGAAGCCGCCTGCCATTGTTGAAAGCACAGTTCGCTGCATTTCACTCCAGCTACCGATGACAAAATCCCCGTGTTGTACAGCAAGGGTAGTTCAGTCACGTTCAGTCTGTAAATGTTTGTGGCGCGGTGCGTAATATATTGAACATATTCAATACGTTTCGTTCTGTCTCATATATAAGGGATTTATAGTCAAAAACTTTGTTTTTACAGGTAGTTTAATTTATGTCTGCAGTGAATTTGCAATGTTGGGGAAGAATGGTGGTGAAGGGTTAGGAGGAAAGGGCGGGATGTGAAACTTTTTATCATCATGTGGAAACAGAATCATAGATCGTAGATACAACAATATAAGTGTATAAAGCTGCTTAGATATGTGCCTCACAATGTCCATTGGAAATGATTACGAAATTTAATTACTATTTTGTTCTGAACAGAAAGAAAATATGTAATAATTTATTGCTTACGAAACAAATTCAAGGACCCCTCCCCCCCCCCAGCAGCACTGCAACGTTTTCCCTTGTTCGGGCTCCGGAAGTACCCCGCGGGCCCAAATTGAATGATAGGATCGAACACGGCCCGCACCCTCACCAATTAAAGCTAATATACATGCACACTTCAAACCCCTTTCCCTCCCCAGGTATGACTTCTCAAATAATGTAAGGCTTCTGTCATAAACAAAAAGAATTTCTATCTCAATCAAGGACAAGTGAAATTCTCACGGGATACAGCATGTAAGGGGCCGTCCATAAAGTACGCCATGCTCCAGACGGGGGGAGGGGTGTAAGAAAGTGTGACAGTTTGTGACAGGGGAGATTTGGGGGTGTCCGCCATGTGTAACGTCACGGTGATTTATGTCAAATTTTAGTCATTTTGTTAATAAAAATATATTTTTGTACGAAAGTGTGACGTACTTTATCTGGGGGGAGGGTGTGGGGGTCTGAGATTTTTGACAGTTTGTGACATGGGGGGGGGTAGTTAAAAATGTTCAAAAATAGCTTGACGTACTTTATGGACGAATTTATTGCAATATTTTAGAGGTTCTTAACACGTGGTAAAAGAAACTTGTAAGGTTATCAATAAAGAAATAAAGGTCGCGCCAGGTGTGGCATGGCTTGTGGGATTTTAATTATAAGCTTGTAGAAAAATATTTTTTTAAAGTTTGGCTTTTTTTTTTTCTAACTTGCAAAAGTTTAGTTGAAACCCTATATAACAATAAGTTTAAAATCCCCGGACTCATTCTAAACCATGGCCATAAAGAATTATACCAAATATTTATCCGTCACAACCTTTACATCCATCTGAATAAATTAAATCTGTGAAACTCGAATCTATTTGGGTATAACGATATTTTTTTCTAATGATAATGAAAAACTGGTTAATTGATCATCCCGAAGGTTAAAAAAAAGAAGGTATTTTCTCTAGTGCATACGAAATTTAACTAGTGACATTGGTCGGTAAAGAGTTTCACAAGAAATGTTTACACTTTAGGATTTGCTGACGGGTTCTAACATTTATTACGACTGTCTCGAAGAACTAAATTAGGAAGCAAATTAGTTCACTCTGTCAGCCCATTATTATACATAAACAGGAAATCCAGCTGACGGCATGGCCTTCATTTATGACAATTTGAGATATTATTTTACGATGTCATTCCTAGTGACAGCCAATAGTGATTAAAGTACTCCTACGTACCACCCTTCACCACCCCCCCAACACAAACCAACAATGACGATAGAAGATCGTGACTGTCCAATCTAACGACGGTGCTTCACAAAACATGCTTAACATTGACGCACTTTATCTTTGTATGTATACCATTTAGTTCAGCGCTTCCTCTTCAAATTGATAGATAGCAACACTCACCGCACGCTGCTTTGTCGCACTTGAACTATAGTAAAATTTTTACACCCTAAATTTAATTTAAAAGAGCAAAACCAAAAGAAAAATAAAATAATGTTCTGCACGCTCAATATGGTTGCTCTTGTTTTAAGAACTTGGTGGTGCTGGGGCGCTCACTTTTTTCCAATAGCCCAAGTAACTTACGTAAATGTTATTGAATGCGTTTGAATCAGTGGTTTTAAAAAAAATTTAAAACATCTTTTCCTTTTCCAAAAATTAAAATATAAGCTCAAACAGTGACATCATAGAATACTTTACGGCAAGAAACTCCACAAGCTCTGTTAATCTCAATACCAAAATGATACCTTTCTTTTTAAACTGCTGTGGACTGTTATACTAAATCCCTCAGCGTTACGGAATAAGACAGAATGAGTGACCTGGGCTTTTATATTATTTATTTTATTCTCTTATTTGGTTTTTTAATTTCTTATTTACATTTTCTCCTCCTATCACAGTGTTATGCCGAAAGACCGAACTTTTATCTAGAGAATTAGGCATTTATTTCTTATAAGGGAGAGAGTTAGATACATTCTATTATTTTGACGAACATAAATAAAGGACTGGTTCTCATTGTTTGCTTCAAGAAGGACACTCTAATATTTCATTGGAAAAGATCCTGTTGGATTTCATACTTTAGTTTTTATTTATGATTGTAAGAGCTGTAATCTGAGAAGAGGTATGTGGCTAAAATACGAAACCGGGGAAAAAGAAATCTGTTTCCATGGAATAGACAATGTTGGGATCTTTATGGTTTGAGAAACAATGATTTTATGAAGTGCCCACACATTTTAGTTTTAAAAGATTTTTTAAAACTCATTGCAGATTTAAAGTTTTAAGTCACTCTTTTGTGAACGTTTATGATTAAAGAGTCTTCAGGCTCAAATGTTTGATTTCCTATGAAGGTTTGTATTTTTTCATTCGTGAAGTGCTCGAACTACCTATTTTCTAAATTAGCTATAGCTGAGGGCTCCCGCCTTCTTGGCGGCCCCGGTATATTTCATTTTTGGCACTGACATAGAATATCTGGACTTCAAATCGCCCCCCCCCCGCTATCTAAATCCAGCCCTGAATGTTTGACATAGACTATGGCCTATTGAAACTCTCTTGCAAAAAAATTATTATAATTCTCGGGAAAAGTTAACAAACAAACAAACAAAACTTTTAGATGGAAAATTTTTACAATTAAAATTAGTTTGGAAGGGGATTAGTTCAAAGGGAAATATTTTAGAAATTAAGAATAATCACGCTAATAAGTTTTTAAATAAATTAAGGTAATGATAAAAAAGACGCCACACAACAACATAAATCAATGTTCAACAAGGAAAAGGAAATTAAAAATTATTCTTATAGGAAATGTTAGGTTCCCTTCGAAAAAACTTATCTTAACAAATCAGGTTTCACGACACGATTCCTGTTGAACTACATTTTTCAAAAACTTTTTAAAAAAAAGAAAGAAAAAAACAACAAACCTCTCACATTTTCTTCATAATAACACAATCTGTCATGCACTATTGGGCTAAATTGGCTTTCAACATTTAATTTGCAGGGCCTGCAATACACAGGATGTTTCATTACGATGAGTTAGAGAACATCTGACGCGGACAAGACCGGGCCATTATGCTAGCAAGTCTCACTCAGCTTGGAAATGACTCTATGTGTGTGAGTTGTCTGTGTACTGACAGTTGACTCGGGTACTCTGAGTTGACTGTGGAATGTGAGTTGACTCTGGTACTGTGAGTTGACTGTGGAATGTGAGTTGACTCGGGTACTGTGAGTTGACTCGGGTACTGTGAGTTGACTGTGGACTGTGAGATGACTCTGTTATTATGAGTTGACTCGGGTACTGTGAGTTGACTCGGTTACTCTGAGTTGACTGTGGACTGTGAGATGACTCGGGTACTGTGAGTTGACTGTAGACTGTGAGATGACTCGGGTACTGTGAGTTGACTGTGGACTGTGAGTTGACTGTGGACTGTGAGATGACTCGGGTACTGTGAGTTGACTGTGGACTGTGAGATGACTCGGGTACTGTGAGTTGACTGTGGCATGTGAGATGACTTGGATACTGTGAGTTGCTGTGGCATGTGAGGTGACTCTGGTACTGTGAGTTGACTGTGGCATGTGAGATGACTCGGTTACTGTAAGTTGACTGTGGACTGTGAGTTGATTCGGGTACTGTGAGTTGACTCGAGTACTGTGAGTTGACTGTGGACTGTGAGATGACTCGGGTACTGTGAGTTGACTCGGGTACTGTGAACTGACTCGAGTACTGTGAGTTGACTCCAGTACTGTGAGTTCACTCGGGTACTGTGAGTTGGCTCCGGTACTGTGAGTTGACTCGGGTACTGTGAGTTGGCTCCGGTACTGTGAGTTGGCTCCGGTACTGTGAGTTGACTCGGGTACTGTGAGTTGACTCGGGTAATGTGAGTTGACTCGTGTACTGTGAGTTGGCTTAGTGACTGTGAGTTGGCTTGGGTACTGTGAGTTGACTCGGGTAATGTGAGTTGACTTAGTGACTGTGAGTTGGCTTGGGTACTGTGAGTTGACTTAGTGACTGTGAGTTGGCTCGGGTACTGTGAGTTGACTGTGGACTGTGAGATCACTCGGGTACTGATAGTTAACTCGAGTACTGTGAGTTGACTTGGTGACTGTGAGTTGGCTTGGGTACTGTGAGTTGACTCGGGTACTGTGAGTTGACTGTGGACTGTGAGATCACTCGGGTACTGATAGTTAACTCGAGTACTGTGAGTTGACTCGTGTACTGTGAGTTGACTCGTGTACTGTGAGTTGACTCGTGTACTGTGAGTTGACTCGTGTACTGTGAGTTGACTCGGGTACTGTGAGTTGGCTCGGGTACTGTGAGTTGACTGTGGACTGTGAGATCACTCGGGTACTGATAGTTAACTCGAGTACTGTGAGTTGACTTGGTGACTGTGAGTTGGCTTGGGTACTGTAAGTTGACTCGGGTAATGTGAGTTGACTTGGGTACTGTGAGTTGACGCGGGTACTGTGAGTTGACTCGGCTAAATTGGTGCAGCGCGTAAGACAATCTGTTGGCTTTTCAGTGTGTTTGGAAAGGTTGTCAGGAATAACCTTTTTTTGTGGGTTAAAGTTACAGTAATTACTTTAAAATTTCGGTACTTATTACACACAATGAATTGAGAAACGGTTTGTCATCATCGGAAGATTTAAAGTTTTTACACTTTTCAAACATTTAGTGGCCCCTTTATTATTATTATTATTAATATTATTATTATTATTATTATTCTTAATTGATTCAGTGTCCCAAAATGATCTCACATCCCCTTATGTCTTTAGACTCGCACCGAGTATTAAATTGAAAACACAGTTTGTAAGACATAAACTATCTGACTTAATGTTATGCCTTTTAAAAAGAAAAGTTATAAGACGGTGAGGAATATATTTTAATGGCTTGGAGAAGGGTCCAAGTATTTTGTTGTCATCAACATCTTCTGCGCTACATGTAGAGTTTTGGCCCGCTTACTAACTCGCCTTCTTTCGTAAATTTTCTCTCCTATTCTCCCATATGTCAAGCATATGTTCTGCATTACTGTCGAAGGGTCAGTTTTAAATTTACCGGCATTTGTTGCTGTTAGGCAATAGTCACTTCCGGTGGTCTAGGCATCGATTTTCGGTCACTGGAAGTATCGGCCAGATCTTGAACATTTTTTGTCACCAATAATCTTCTACTCGTAGACGTAGTTAGTCCTGTTAAGGAGATGTAACGTTAGTTAACCACAAACTTTCATTTCACAAGACAAGTTTAAATTTAAAATAAAAACAACAACAACAACAACATAGGCACGATCTTTTTCTATTTATTAAGTGCCCGCGATCAATATCTCTGATCAAGATGGCTTTAAAAAATTTGAGCTTTTCAAATTTAAGGTCTGCTCATTGGTGTGTTAAAGACGGAGGGCTGAGGGGGAATAGATTCAAATTTTTTAAGTGTTGTGGCATCAGCTGATTCCTTTGGCAGCTTGTTTCACCATCTCTCTCTCTCTCTCTCTCTCTCTCTCTCTATATATATATATATATATATATATTTATCTATAATTCACCGGAACAAGCACAAGCCGAGGGTAAATAAGAACAGCGAATGACCAAAGTGTCAAACAATCACAGTTTATGGGTTGCAAGCTAGGGTGGTATAGGGCGGGGGAAGGTAGCAAACCGTGGTGCGCATGTCTCGAGACCAAAAATGCGTTGGTGGTTCCCCACCACCTCCTCCGATGTTCACTCGCGTTGTTTTGATTTCCCTCCCCTCGTCATGCAGTTATTGCCCGTTCTCCCCCCCCCTTCTTTGCACTATTTCTGAGTTAGTCTGCGGCGTATGCTCCGTTTTTGGCTCGTATCGAGTTCACAGCATTTGTTAGCAACGAGCAGCTCCTTCATTTGGTTCTTGTTTTAATCAGTAATAAATTACATAAACT
The DNA here is from genome assembly GCA_002072015.1 of Radix auricularia. NCBI lineage: Eukaryota > Metazoa > Mollusca > Gastropoda > Lymnaeidae > Radix > Radix auricularia. Next base: position 136,156 of record MUZC01000568.1, on the reverse strand, counting down.
TCTGGCCACGGCCTACACATTTATAATTCATTAGAATCTAATTAGATTATAGTCTACATTGACTTTGACTCTGACAGAAAATTTTCTCTTTTTGTATAATTCCTCAATTCATAATATAAACATATTTACAGTCTAAAATTTGTTTGTAGCTATGAAGCTGGTATTTTTTCCTTCTCATCTAATCTCTACCCCCCCCCCTTTTTCCCACCAAACGACGGTAATTTCCACTCTACTTCTGCCTGAGTAAACTGGTTCATGTCCTGTCTTGTTCCCCCTCTCTCTCTCCAGCTCTCCTTCTCTCTCTCTCTCTCTCTCCATCTCTCTTTCCAGCTCTCCTTCTCTCTCTCTCTCCAGCTCTCCTCTCTCTCTCTCTTTCTTTCATACTTGTTTCGTTAAATATGATGATCACTGTTGGTGTAACTCCAAACCCTAATCTAAGATTGCAAACCATAATGTTACCACAAAAACTACGTTTCGACGCACAAACAAGTTCGATTCATATCCATGTTGCTTG
>MUZC01000568.1:103162-129967 GCA_002072015.1 Radix auricularia | reverse complement strand
CACAATACAGGGGCTACTCACATCTACCCATGACAAACAATGACTAAAACAATGGCACAATACAGCAGTTGCTCGTATCTGCCAATGACAATCAATGACTAAAACAATGGCACAATACAGGATCTACTCACATCTGCCCATGACAATCGGTTACTGAAGAAAGTCCCCCCCCCTCAAAAAAAATTGCCATTTTTATTGATGTAATTGCTTCTAATGCCCCGCAGTTCATCAAACTCCAGTAGCTGAAGCCCTCACTGATCTTCTTTACTACGGCTGAACTGATGCTCGATTTGGCTACGTGGTTTGGGTCGATTTTCGTAGTCTCAGAAATACTATAAAATCGCCCGCATATGTTATGCCGAGGCCAAATATTACGTAATTGCTCCACTAGCAAAGATGCGCACATAATCGCATATCTAAAACATTTCGTTTTGTATGGAATAACAAAATGTACCGTTTGCAGACTTGTTGTCAGTGGCAACCATTCATCCTTCAACCTGATTTTGACTCTATTACATTTGCTTTGTAATTTGTACTCATTGTTTCATTCATGAAATGTTGTGGCGTGAAAAGCCATTTAAATATTGGTTAGAATAAATTATGAGTCAAAGTTGAATGTTCAAAAGGAGATTATATTTTTTTTTTGGTATATTTTTATAGAGAGTTTGCGTTGTCATGAGTCATATGTTGGTCATGATATAGTCTATATGCGAACTGGCACTTGTAAACACATAAGAAACTTCGTTCAAAGATAAATTTTACTGTTTATTAGTTTATGCAAAATTAAATAAGTTTATAGCTTAGGTCCTGAAAGTAAAAATAATTATTAAAACGATAGGAAAATGTGTGATGCACACAGTGGAATTGAGGTCACAAAATGTAGTCTAATTGCAGTTTAATACTTCTTCAAGTACTCGGCATCAGTGCTCGATATATGGCTGCCACTACTCGGTACTCGATATATGGCTGCCACTACTCGGTACTCGATATATGGCTGCCACTACTCGGTACTCGTCATATGGCTGACATACTCGGTACTCGATATATGGCTGCCATACTCGTACTCGATATATGGCTGCCACTACTCGGTACTCGATATATGGCTGCCACTACTCGGTACTCGATATATGGCTGACATACTCGTACTCGATATATGGCGGCCACTACTCGGTACTCGTCATATGGCTGACATACTCGGTACTCGATATATGGCTGCCATACTCAGTACTCTATATATGGCGGCCACTACTCGGTACTCGTCATATGGCTGACATACTCAGTACTCGATATATGGCTGCCATACTCAGTACTCGATATATGGCTGCCATACTCGTACTCGATATGTGGCGGCCACTACTCGCTACTCAGCAAATAATCATTATCGGTGCACCCTTATTCTATACATAAACATTTGCAAATTCCTACACATAACACAGAAGCCAAAATTATCATGGATTCAAGGCCTTTCACAAAGTGAAGAAAAATCCTAGCTACCCCTCTGGCTTGAAATGGTCCACTCAAACATTAGAAACGCCTCTGGAGAAACACAGGGGAAACAAACACTAGCTACGCCTTTGGTCTCGCGCGAGTACACGAACCCTAATGAGGCCCTGGACTGACATGGGGCACACGAGTCCTTGCTACGCCCCTGGGATGACATGAGGGAACACGAGCCATAGCTACGCCCCTGGGATGACATTAGGGTACGCGAGCCATAGCTACGCCCCTGGGATGACATGAGGTAATACGAGCCATAGGCACGCCCCTGGGATGACATTAGGGTATGTGAGCCATAGCTACGCCCCTGGGGTTACATGAGGAACACGAGCCATAGCTACGCCCCTGGGCTGACACGGGATACACGTGTCCTATCTACGTAGCCTTTTGTCTTCTTCATTCTTAACTTTTCTCTCTCAATTTCCCCACCCCATGTCGCCCGCCATTAGTGTGGATCGAAGTATTTTTCGGACCTAATCCAAACACTGTGGTGACACAAGCCGGGTCTAATATGGCAGTTTCTTGTTTCTGGTGACGCGATATCCATCAATTGACGACGGTAAGAGTACACGTGAACTAGGTCAGAAGTTTGATTAACTGTGGCAAACCGTGTTAAGAGCAGGGGTGAGAAGGATGAGCCTTGGAATAAATCTCAACTCCAAGCTCAGCCAATGTCTCGGCAACGAGGTTGTTTGGAATACATTAGTTCCACCACAACCCCACTTAATTTTCAATGCATCTCAACAAAGAAATTTTTGGTTTCGCCGGAAGAGCTTCAAATTACGGGAACTATGTCTTACAGAGGCCAACTCTGGTGTCATCCCCCCCACCTTCTCCCGAGATACAGAAAACACATTCCCAAACTACCAGATAAAGAAAACCCATTCCCAAGTTACCAGATACAGTAAACACATTCCCAACAAACGAAATACAGAAAAAACTTTTCCAACCTACCATATACAGAAAACACTTTCTCAAACTACGACATACAGAAAACAAATTCCCAACCTACCAGATACAATAAACATTCCCAATCTACAAGATAATGTAAACACATTCCTAACCTACATTATACAGAAAACACATTCCCAACCTACCAGATACAGTAAACCCATTCCCAATATACCAAATACAGTAAACACATTCCCAACCTAACAGATACAGAGAACACTTCTTATAGAAGTCAACTCAGATTTTCTCCACCCCCCCTTCCACAACCCTCCCCCTCACGCACAACGGCTAAATCTAGAAAACACTTCCGTTCCCAATCCATCCAGATGCAGAAAATGTTTCTAAATGAAGCGGACTCTTATTTCAACTCCCTCCCCACCCCCTTTCGATTGTATGAATGTACAAGCAAAAGTGAAGATATGAGATAAGACAAGAGAGGTGTTCTAAGTCAGTGATCTGTGAACCAATGGCACGCGTTCCTCTGTCGGCACGCAGAGCCTTATCAGCGGGCACGTGATTAAAAAATTACTACTATAATTATAGGAAAAGGTTTTTTTTAGTCCCATAACCTATTTTTTGTTTTGATATCGTAGGGGGTTCTAATGTACCCATTAGAACATCCTCGAGCTTGGTAGACACTGGCGGCGCCCATCCCTCTCAAGGTCAGCGGATGACTCTCATAGCGTAAGCCATTTCTCAACATTAAAGTGGGGTCGCTTGTGAGGCGAGCGCACTATTGACCCCGCTACCCAGCCTCTTCCTCAATAAACCCCTATTAATTCTAACAACCCTTTTCGTTTTTCAGTAGAATTTTGGCACTTTAGCTATAAATATGTGTGTTTTGTTTAAATTTTTGGCGCGCGGCCCCAAAAACATTCGCCATCACTGCTTAAGAGTTCTCCCCCCCCCCCAACCACGACGTCTCTTACATTCTGCAAGCAAACACAGATACTGTCCATTACGAAAAGCAAAAAAAGAGAAAGAAAACAATCCCTGAACAAAACACATGGATCACACTTGTTCCGACGTGTTATAAAAGAGGAGAAGAGCTCCCGGGGGATTCCAAATGACATCTCCGTCATTTTTAAAAAATCCTATTTTGGACTTTCCTTTTTTCATAAGTTTACGAAACAAAATAACTTATCTATGGCTTTGACAGTTTAAATGGATTCTGTGACAGGACCGATCTTGTGTGTCTGTGAGTTTTTTTTTATTTTTGGGAGAGTCAAAGAAGGTTGATCTCTACCCACACATAAACACAAACATACAGACGCGCATACACAAACAGACACACGCATACACAAACACACAAGGACAAATATAAATTAATAGAGTTATACCGTTCCTGATATAGTACTTTTTTGTCTTTGTTTTAAGGGCTGTGGAAGTTAACGATTAATTAATCGATTAATCTTTAAAATTTTAATCATTTTAAATTAATTTCATTATTAAATTCGATTCAAATTTTTTAAAGTGTTTCTCATACTTCTTTCCAATCTTAAAACAATTTTTTTATGTTACTTACGTTTCCCTCGTGTAATTATTATTTATTTAGACGTGCTTACGTATTCAAAATGGTTTTCTTCATTATTTCTTACTTAGCAGAACAAATAGCTGTGGTAAGTCACAAAATTTGGGAGCCATGGAATAACCGCGACTTTACCGATTTCGCGAAATAGTGAATCGGAACTTAACAGGATCTTTATATGCGTAATAAAATATAATTACTGGGATCGAAATTAATTGATTAATCGATTACTTTTTTCCTTGAATAATCTAACAATATGTTTAATTAGTACCAGCCAAAGTTTGTTTTTTTTTAAATGCAAACCTTTATCCTTAAGTTCAGGCGAAAGGAAATTAAAATTTCAGATTTGATTTCTCTTGTTAATCAACTAGTGTTTTATCTGATGGCATTTATATATNTATATATATATATATAAACTCGTTTATTACCCATAAAAATGAAGGAAGTTTTCAAAAAATATATATTTCAGCTGAAATCTATTAATTTGAAAAAAAAAATCACATCAGAATAAAAATAATTAATGTAATACACAACTTTCATTTATTTATTTATTGTATTTTATTTTTAAAAATTTATTTCGATATTGAACAATTTTATGCGGACGTTCGAAAAGAGATATAAAATTTTTTGATGCAGTAATTTTTTTCCAATGTTTTTTTTTCGTAGCGATGCGCTGCTTTTTAAAATTAGTAGGGTTACGAACGGACGGATGTAAATAGCAAAATATTTATATATTGATACCACCTGGTCGGACAACCCAGTAAATCTCTTTTGCTTGTTTGATGTGTTGATACTAGAAATTAGCAAATAAATCTAAAAAAGGGTGGCTCTGAAAGTGCTGGCTCAGGTTCAATTATAAGTGGGTTGTGTTCAAGCTGTAAATATTGCAAGCTTTAGTTATAAATATCACAAGCTGTAGTTCTAAATATAAAATCGCAAGCTGTAGTGATAACTATTGCAAGCTGTAGTTATAAATATCGCAAGCTTTAATTATAAATATCACAAGCTGTAGTTAGAAATATTCCAAACTCTAGAGAGAAATATCGCAAGCTGTAGTTATAAATATCGCAATCTGTAGTAACAAATATTGCAAGCTGTAGCTAGAAATATCGCAAGCTGTAGCTAGAAATATTGCAAGCTGTGCTGTAAGTATCGCAAGCAGTAGTTATAAATATTCCAAGCTGTAGGACAAAATATCGCAAGCTGTAGTTATAAATATCGCAAGCTGTATTAATAAATATCGCAAGCTGTAATTAAAATAATCTTATGTCCAATCCGTTGATACGAATATTTTGTCCCCCACTTTATTGATTGCTAATCAGGCGCCCCGGTAGCAAAGTCAACAGTTCGCTCGCCTCACAAGCTGAGGGGCATTGGATCGAGCCCACGTAAAAGTCATCATAAAAATGTTGAGAAATTACTAAAGATAAGAAGTCCTCCACTGACCTGGAGAGGGATGGGCGCCGCCAGAGTCTACCAAGCCCGAGAATGCTCTAATGGAAACATTAGAACCTCCTACGACGTCGAAAAAAGAGGTTATAGGACATTAAAAAAAATTAAAAAATAAAAAATCAGTAACAAAAATCAAGCCGGCCAATGTCATAACGCCGGATGAAATATCGGAGACCACGAAAACCATAGACACCGGTCGAGTGTTTATGAATCTATAAATGTATAATAGCAAATTTTTTTATATAGAACATGATTTCAATTTAAACCACTCAGATCATATTATCAAAATTATCTTTCTTCCTACTCGAGTTAACACGGATATATAAAAAATCTGACGAAATAATGTTTTTGTAGAATTAATAATAACAAGAAGAAGTGATATTCGTTTAAAATTTTATAAAAATAAATAAAATCAAACATGTTGCACGTGTGTTACAATTTAAAAATTAAATTAAATTCGACATTAAATACAAAATGTATAAAGGTGACTTGATTTAGGGCAATGCCTGGCTAACTTGATATTACTGAACATTTAATATAACAAAGAATGACATTTAAACAAGGAAACATTATTAAAACATTTAATTTATTTTAAAATCTGTTCCTTGATGATCATGAAAAGTGTCAACTTTGAAATTATTTTTCACATAAAAGATATTAATAAAACCTCAGGGACTCCCACGGCCAAACTTCACCAGTTGTTGTAGTTCAGTCTGTAAGCTCAAATCTTCCGCACCGTTTACCACCGAATGTCAAACGTCTTCTTTGTTTTAAATAAGGCAACTGCGTATTTCAGCAGTCAAAATCTCGTGACGCACCGACACACCCTGTGCCACTTTCTGGTCATAACCAGGTTTAGTGTTCACAAATCGAGTTACTATGTGTCCAGCCTTGGCATTACTTGCGGTCACTTTGAACTCAAATTTCCCTTTTTTACGGACAACTCGGGTTACACAAACAAGGTTGCCGAATTTGAGCCGGTGCTAATAAACTTTGCTATGATTTAAGACACCCTAAAGGGTATTATAAGAAAGACAGCGTTCAAGCTGGGCGCCGTAAATAAAATGTGTAAAAACATGTGTTTAGGTATGAAAAAAAATAAATTACATGACAATGGAAGGGATTTTTTCCATATGGCGGCATTCTCTAACAGATAAATAGAATAACAAAACAAGGTACAGTATCAACATATAAAAATGTAACGTACGTTCATAAATCTTAACCATTTCTAATTCCGAGCGCTGTCGTTGAGTCTTCCCTAAACAACACATTCACGAAGAGTTTTCACTAATGAAGGTCGTCTGGCGTCTGTGCCTCATAAACTGATCCAATGACATGGATACTCTTCAAGGAGCAACAATTAAATTTAATGCATAGTTATAATTTTTTTTTAATTAAAAAAATTGAATAACATTAACGTTAATCGAAAATCAGGTTGAAAAACAACAACAAAAAAAACAACAAAAAAAAACACAAAAAAACCACCAAAAAAACACAAAAAAACAAAACAAAACAAAACAGCAACAACAAACAAACAAACAAATAACACAAACAAATATAAGCAAACAAATTTGTTGATAATCTCGTTGATCTGATCTAATACTGTGTCCACGTAGCATTCGACTTCCAAACAAACCCCTAAAAAGATATAGCCAAAAAGTTACAGCGGAAGAAATGTGTCAGATTATACATGAACAAAAAAGCCGTGGAAAATATTTTAAAATTCAATCTATCCGCATTTTTTGACACATATGAGGACTTGAGGCTAATGAGAACCTAGCATAACGGTAAACGGTTAGTTAGACTATGTGCTACTCATTGGAACCTTTCATGATGTATTATGTTCGTCAATGTGTTGTTTAGGAAAGAAGAAACAAAAGTAGAAATACAGTTTTCATGATTCCAAAAAAAGCAGAAAATATATTTTAAAAAGAAAATCCAATGTCATTTACGCCCTTGCAAACTGTCGGGTACTGTTACTTCATGCCTATAGAGTTGCAAACTGTCGGGTACTGTTACTTCATGCCTATAGAGTTGCAAACTGTCGGGTACTGTTACTTCATGTTACTTCATGTTACTTCATGCCTATAGAGTTGCAAACTGTCGGGTACTGTTACTTCATGTTACTTCATGTTACTTCATGTTACTTCATGTTACTTCATGCCTATAGAGTGCTCCATGTTTAATTCGTTCCAAGGATAGCCAATGACCACCGCCTCATGGCAAAATGGAACAATCACAACTTGTATGCAATGTTTTTATAGCGCTCCCTTTATAGACGACTGCTGTCCAATTAGGAATAGCAATCCAACGAAACATTTACAAAACTTATTGTAATAATTTGTGTGCAGAAATATAGAAAAATTAGACATCATTTAAAAAAAAGAGAAAAAGTGGTTTGGAGTTTGATATTTGAATAAAAACTTAATTATTGAACCATGTGAAATTTCTCTTCCGGTAATTGAGCCGCGTTCATCTGGTCGAAACCGTACATCCTACCATGTGACACAAAGTCAGTTAATGACTCAGCTATTCCTAAATTCTATCTTTCATAATTAATGTTTTTGGCATGGAAATCCGTTACCGTAGTACAGACAACGCATGATCATGGAACCAATGGACTAATTAGTTACAGTCTTTTATTAGCTGCTAGCAATCATTTTATTTAAAAGGACGCTGACTGGATAGGGCTCCCGTTTGATTGCAGCCAGATCCCTGTGCAGTCTTAATCCACCCCTAATATTGAATATATATATATATATATATAACATTATATTGTAATATAAAATAATATAATATTATGTATGGCAGGAAACTATGTAATTAATAAGATACATGGACTTTCCGAAAACAACAACATAAGTGTTTTATATGTGGGTTCATTGTAAAAATACTCAATTCCACAATGTGGATTTCTTGGCCATTTTTCGTTTGTTCGCAATCCGAGGATTTATGCGTTGACCACATCACAGTTGACCACATCACCGTTGACCATATCACAGTTGACCACAGCACAGTTGACTACAGCACAGTTGAGCACAGCGCAGTTGACCACAGCACAGTCTACCACAGCACATTTGATAACGTCACAGTTGACCACAGCACAGTTGACCAAAGCACAGTTGACCACAGTGTAAATAGTATTATCTGTCAGCCTCATGATGAAGTGCTACCAGTAGCCAATACATTAGAATCATCTCAGGAAGCCTGTCGCAAAAAATAAAGTAATATCCAGAGGCCATCATCCATTGAATGCACGAGTACAATCCCCTTACTAGTCATAATCCGAGCAAACCCTAGATCCTATGGAGGGGGGGGGTAGGGGCACCGTTTTACTATCACGTGACCTAAGCCACTTAAATGGCCGTCTGGTTAAAAGTGCAGGAGCTGCGACTGCGGGTGTTCCTTGGATAAGCCTGGCTTCCCCTATAGTTAATCGAGAGCTCAAGGGATCCATCATCATTCCAAAAGGTCTAGGTACCTGGGCGTCTTTTTGAAAGTTTGTTATTTTGACATTCCGTACGCGACTAGAAATCCGAGATTACAATCTGAGACAAAGTTTTACAAAGGTTCTCAAATAGGATACTATTTTATTTATTTTGTAGTTACAGAATACGGAAGGAATATTTGCTTCTTAAAATTAAAAGAAGTATTAGGACCTAAGAGGTATCATTGTAAATTACCTGATACAAAAATTATCTTTCTTTTTATTTTCAATCTACAATGAATACAGTGTGGAGTTATGGACATTACTTACCCTTCATTCGTTAATGAAGTTATTTAGCACAGCACTTTTGACAATTTCCTTCGAGAAGAAATAACACAACAAATGTAATTCTATTTGAGTACAGCTTATAGCCTAATTATAGTAAATCACAAATACATTACTTTGGTAGAATTCAAAACCAAATCTAATTTGAAATTTTGTGTGGAATCCCACGTTTCTCGGAAATCCAAAAGCAACAGAAGTATAAAATTGGATCGCGATGTTGCACAAAGTAACGATTATAAAAAAAAGGTTCCAGAAGTAAGAGAAAACCAAGTACTTTTTCCACGCTTAAGAGATTAAATGTAAGTTAACCAGACCAAAGAGATGAAAATGTAAGTAAACATTTGATAGAGATTGATATTCGAGTAGCAAGACTTATTGAAAGATAAAACAAACAATAACAAAACAACTATGTTAACAAACTGAAGAAATAAAAGACTAAATTTGTCAGTGACAAACTTGCAAGGCTTTACATATAAATAATGAAATTTACATATGCAACAATTTGTCTATAAAATAAACTCAATGTGCAAGACGGATTATAAGAGGTTAAAAATGCAATTTTGTCCAGACGTTTGAGAGAACAAACAAAAATTATCCGCATGACAAATTATAGTTGGCTTCGATGAAAACATTTTGAGCATGCGTTGCTCCACACATGCCCCAATTATGCATTATTCCTTGAATCTGTTAATTTTGAGTTAGTTTTTGCGATAAAAAGAGACGCCATGACAGCCAAGCCCGCAGTTAATTAGATCAGGGAATCTGAAAGAAGAAGTTGAATGGATGGTTTTCACTTGTTGCTCTCGAGAAATGTAAGTTTCTACTTCCTTATTGGACAACAAATCCCAAAATTCAATCACAGCGATACAGTAGGCCTCTTTGTTATCGTAGAAGGAAGTACTTGCTTTGTGTGTGTGTGTGCTTATGTGTGTGTGTTATTTTTGTCTAGTTATCGTATTACACAAAAGCGTATTGAGTAACACAGTGCTCCTCAAAGTGGTGGTCTGTGGACCGATGCCTTTCCGTGGGCCATCAGCAACCGGTCCGTAGTAGATAAAAAGAAAAGGGAAAGAAATCTAATATTATCCTATATAAAGACATTGGTTTAAAGCCCAGAGAATTCTTCGAGAGGAAACCTGCTGATTTAAAAAAGCGTCAGAAACTAATCTTTGATTCATCACACATACATATTTGTGCATTGCGAGCTTTTCATAAGGAAGCACTGTTAATTTCCAAGGCTACAAACCTATACAATAGATAAGTCGCTTGTAATAGGATGCATACAAAATATATCTTGAAATGTGAAGTACAACTGCGGCAAAGAAAGTGTTCCAGGTTCCAATCTCAGATGAAAAATAGCTCGACGCATAGACGAGTTGGCTTGAGATATCGAAGCACAGTTAATGTGACAGGTTAAATTGGCAAAGTTATTTTTCTCTGTAGCCCTATGAACCCACAAAACAATTCTACTTTTGCCATTTTGATGTTACGTGTCCCATATCATTATAAGGTTTATTTGAAAAATGAGTATCGTATTTCTTTTCTACTATATTACCAACTAATACAACAAGTTCCGAATGATTCAAGGCAGCTCAAGATTATATTATTGTCTAACAGTCTAACAACATGTATAATTTAAATATTGTTTTGGTTTGTGCGTATGCGAGAATTTAAAAAAAGTCCGCTGTCATAGGAAATCAAAAGATATCGCCTTAAGATCGAAATGCGATATCAATTATAAATGTTGGCAACCCCCCACCCTACTTTTTTCCACCTCTCGCCATGCCATGGAAACTTAAGCTGTCCAGCTTGTTGTATTCTGAAAACATCAGTAATCCCCCCCCCCCCACCAGTGTCGGATTTAGCTATAGGGCGGGAAGGCGGCTTGCCCCACCCCGTGCCCCTGTTGGGGTAAAATGGTGCCCCCCTTAGACGCCCTCGATTAATACTAAAGAAAGGTGTCACTAGAGCAGAAAAAAAACATGGCTAAGCACGAAAACTCTAATCAACACTAAACTGCATTACGACAATATTGGCTTGCTAAATATCGTATTTCAAAACAGTTATATCTGGTTTGATCAGTAATGAGCGTCACCAAGTTGAAAAGAATAGAGAAGTATTGAAATGAATAATAGGTGTGACCTTATTCTTAGCAAAACAAAGATTTGCCATTTAGAGGACACTGAGAAAGTTCTTGCTCTAGTGATGGTAGTTGTAGAAATACTGGAAATTGTCGTTAAATGTTATCTTTATTAGCCAAAATTAATATGATTTCACTTAAGAGAGTCATCTAAAGTTTGAAAAAAAAAAAACTTTATTTAAGCCATGATTTAATTCAATCACTTGCATTTAAATTATCGGCGATAATTGATAATGAAGTTAATTCTGCACAATTCTTATCTTTTGTTATTGATTAAACCGTTGATATATATAAAATTGATCAGATGTCAGTTTCTTTACGTTCAGTTTTAATATCTGAACATGTTGTGGAAAGATTTATAGGCTTTTATCTAGGCCTGAATTAACCATTGTAGGCAAACAAGCCAAGTGCCTAGGGCACTTAGCATTTATTTTGGGGCACCACAAGTCCTCAAGAAAAATGTGTATATTGTCTCAGTAGCCATGCGTAATCGACATGACATTAGACAATTGCAAATGTAAAATCGAATCGCACATTATTCTTAAGTCACATCCTAATATTATAAAGCGTTATAATTTTTATACATTTAAAAGAAGATCAGTCACAGAAGGGCGACACCAAAAGAGAAGTAGAAAACAAGCAAAGAAGAGGCAAGAAATATAATTTTCTCTCATTCTTGTCTTTTGGGAAGAAGCGTTACAACATTTTCACAGAGTCAGTCAAGCTCTACAAAATAAGCACCTTAACTTAAATAAGTGGGCTAATTGGTATTCTTCACTAGCAGATCACTTGCCTGAATCTAGGAATGAATTCGAAAGGTTTGAAGATGCTGCAAAAGAAATAAAACCAGGCCAACTTTGACCCGTAATAGAAAAAGAAAGTGTTCAGTGATGGTGATGCCCCTGAGGTATCTCTGAATGTCAGAGAAAAATTTCATAAAAATTCTTTCTATGGAATTGTTGACAAACTATAGGCAGAGATGAGTAGACAAGGACGGATATACAATGGTACAGCAGTTCGATTTTCTTGTTTAGTCGATGTACCCTAAACATCTCAGTGTTTTAAAGTACTAATAAATGCTAATCCTGAAGATCTGTACTGAAGTACGAAAGTTCCACTCATATATTCGTAACAAGTTAATACAATATATTCAGTGATAGAGACGACATCAAGTGTATTTTTTTCAAATGTAAAAATCACCTTGCGCATAAAAAAATAATGGTTACACCTGTTCAACTAAGGCTAAGGATTCTTTTTCTAATATGAAAGGTATAAATATCCAATTAGAGGAAACAATAAATGTTTCCTTATCTCTGCTGAGGATTGAGGCAGACTTGTGCCCACTTAACGCTGATGATGTACTCTAAAACTGTACCAGAAAGAAGAACTTTAAAATATATTTTAAAAGTTATAGTTTTTTTGTCTATTATTTAAAAAAAAATCTATTAGTTTAAATTTAAATACATAAATTGTATCTTTCTTTTGAATGAAATCAGCACAAACATATGTGTTAACAGCTGTTGTTAATTGTTAGTTTTTGTTTATTTGTGTGTGTGTGTGCATACCAGCAGTCAGTGGAGGATAGGAGCCAGAGGAAGCAAGGGGCACCCATGTGGGTTTTTGGGCCTAGGTCAACAAGATGGCTTAATCTGGCCATGCTTTTATACTTTGGAAAAAAGCAATGTTGCCACATTTACTGAGAAGATTTTAAGGGAACTACCAATTACAAAAGCGAAACATTGATATAACACGCTGTAGAGGACAGGAATACGATGTCACATCTGTGATGTCTGGAATTATAATTAAGAGTTGTCTTCAAACCCATTTAAAGACACTTTCACCCAATGCTATATATTTTCATTATTGTGCCCATGTTTTGAATTTGGGCAGTTTAAACACTGTGATGTACAGTTTTTTTGGCACAGCTGAAAGGTTGAATGCGTTCTTTACATCTAGTTAACCACGTCTACAAATTTTTAAAGAGCATCATAAATCTCAATAGGAATCAAAGTAGCTACTCTAAAATGACATTCTGATACAAGATGGGCAAGCCGTAAGCATGCCATTGATACAGTTGTTGGATCATTCTCTTCTATTCTAGCCACTTTATGAGATATAAATTCAAAGTAATCAACAGAATATAAAGGAAGTGTTAGAAAGCAAAATATTCTTTATTTTTTCGGATGTTACTTGTACAAAAGTTGTTGGATAATATTTTCGTGTTATCAAACTACTTGCAGCGCAAGAGCATTGACATTTCATTGGCAAAACAATTTATCAATGTTGGAAGAAATACGTTTTTTGAAATGAGAAGCGATAAAGCTTTTGAAATTCTGAAACTTAAAGTATATGTCAGTCAATCATTTATTAACGAAAATCGTTCCAAACCAGATGTTAAAAACAAAATTTAAAGGAAAGAAAATTGAAAAAAGAAAAGTATGGCAGGCGAACCTAGCACAGATGAAAGGGCTGATGATCCAACTACAAGCTTTAAATCTGAAACATACTTCACTATCTTGGATACACTCGTAATAGAAATAGAGGATCAATTTAATGACTTTCGGGGCACAGTTATTTCTATTGTATTGATTCATCACAAACCTCCGAAAAATAAAGATTATGTCGAAGTTTATGCAAAATTTACAAACACGACATTAACCTTGAAGAAACAACCGTTGAATATTATACCTGCAAATATTTGTATGCATCAAAAGATCCATCAGCATTAATATCTACGGAATGCTCGGTTATTAGTTAAATTTGGCGGCGCCCCCTTAAATTCACCTGCCCCCCACGCAAACAAAGCTAAATCCGCCACTGCTTCCCCGACGTTCATGTCATGCTTTATTGGTCGCTGTGAGAGTTATGGCACGTCTTGTCGTCTGCTGAGCACGAGCATGTCACAGGCATGCGTGAAATATTGCATGCACTCTGTTTACACGATCGAATTAGTGGGAAGGGCGGAGGGGGGGGCAGGATGGTTGTCTTGTTTACTGACTTCGATCTGAAGTTATTTATTTTTTTGTTAAAGTTTATGGGGCCCATGTTTCGTCCCATGTTTCGTCATGGTCAATTTTTCATCACCGACAGCCTTTACCAGTATTTTGTTTGGTTTCTGACGAAGAAAATCGTTACACAAACATTCAGCTAAACATCTGGTAATATTTCACAAAGAGTTGGCCTGCTACTGGCTTATGATTGCTTATGAATTAAAAAGAACGGCAGGTCCCTTGTTCCACGGCAGAGCTTATATTTACGTCATAATACCGATGAATGATTTGTGTGGAGGAATCTATAGTTGGAAATCACATATTTTAAAATAGAATTTGGGAGGGAGGGGTTACATTAAGATTATAAACAGTTAAAGATAGAATACTTGGTTGCGGGGTGGGGGTGGGAGGAAACAACAAGAATGACGAAATAGAACCACTCTCTTTTTTGCTATTTTCTCTCCCTGTTTTATTGGCTGTTGAAGACGTATGGTCCAAACCAAAATGACACCTGCATTGCTCCGAAGTATTTTCGGTTTTATACATGTCAAGTTTGAAAAAAAAAAGAGTTAGTTTCTCAAAGTTGGGTCGCCAAGCCATATAACAACTTTTTTTTTGAAGCTCTAAACTAAATTATTTTGTGTTTCCTTATTAGAATCGCAGCAGTGGTTCCATCAATGGCTAAATAAACAGCGTCAGCAAAATGGCGAAGGAACCCGATTCTCAGCCAACGACACTCAAGTCTAATCCTACCCCCCAAAAAATATTAAAATATATTTATTAATAAAAAAAAATAAACAGACAATTAAGCCAACCCCAGCAGATCTGAATTCTAACAACTGAGAGATCTTTTAAAATTTGAAGTATACTCACACGCACATTATTTCACACCCACAAATTTCACTTCCGCTTCCAACAAATCAACAAAATAAAAAGAAACGACGCTTAAAAAATTGTAATATCTAAAAATAAAACACGAATGAAAGGCTCAAATAATAGCGCCCCCATCCGGCTTTTAAAAAACACATAAAAATCCAATCTGTCTGGTTACGTCATGCCATAAACACGGTTTGAAAGATACGAAATAAAAAGTCCTTTAATTTAAAATGGAAACTGATGCGCTTCTGTGAGAGGATTTAAGTTTTTTGTTCACCCTGAAATCTGGGTAAAGGCAAGTCACTCTCTCTCTCTTTCTCTCTCTTACTCTCTCTGAGTGTGTGTGGGGGGGTGGAGGAGGTGATACTAAATCAATTCGGCTGGAGGAGTAATGACATCAAGACGAAATAGATCTTTTTAAAAAAACCTCGTTAGATCTTGTGTCATTTTTCGGTGACTTTGAAATTGTCGTCTGAGAGCGCTATCTTAATGAATATATTTTAAAAAAAAAAAAAAATAATAATACACTAAAACAAGAACAGCAACAAACAACAACTATTAGACAATCCTTAATTTCGTGGACAATCTGATGAAACATTAAATTTCACATTTTCTGTTGAAATGTGCAAAGTTGACATTCAAATTACAAACTCTTTCTTCACAAAATCTAGGGGGAAAGATTTGGGAGAGGGGACGGAAGGTCACCTTACGAGCGGGTCATAGGTGATTTCTGCATGTATGGTGAATATCGGTCTTGGTATTGATAACAGCATATCATCAGACAGCTTATCCCCTTTGTGTGTGTGTGTGTGGGTATGTGTGGGTCTGTGTGGGTGTGTGTGTGGTAAAGGCTCCTCTTTTAAAAGTTGTACGTTCACTTGATGTTTCTTTTCAGCAGTAGAATTATAAGCCGTGCATTAGTGGCATTAAGAACAGTCGCAAACATACACGGTCTGTATGAACAGATTGGTTTGAACCGTTAATGAAGACACCACATTTTAAATTATTTTTTTCAAAAAGTCCCCTGTCTATTGTAAGTAGCTGTAGAAACCAGTGGCGTAGCTAGTGATTTGTAGGGGTTTGGGGGCCGGGGGATTGGCCTCTTTGTAAGCCCCACAGACGTAACGTAATATTTAAAGTTAAAAAAAAGTTCGGACACTAATTTGGGGACCCCCTCGAGTGTGGGGTTGGGGGGGAGGGGGCTTTCGAATTAGGACCCCCTTCCCCTAGCTACGACACTGGATAAAACTTCAGCTTACTTGCATACCAAAATTTTCGCCGAAAAATTATCATATCGGTAATTATTATTATTATTTTTAAAAAAACTAATTTTGATTTTCGATCAGTTATTTATGTTTTAATGTAATATCTGTAATATCAGATTTTGAAGAAAAATAGCGTTATTTCACCCAGCACTGCAAGGGGAAGTAAATGTGGTCCCTCAACGCATTTTATAACACGCCTTTCGGATTTTTTTTTTTAATGTAATTTTTTTTTTTTTTTTTTTTTAAAATTTTTTTTTTTAGAAATGTAAAGCATTTGTAAGAAATTTCAAAATGAGCCGCACAAATTCCTGCAAACATCTTTATTTTTCGTATAGTTTGAATTCTTGAAATTTAACTTCATTTCTAGTAATGCAAAAATGGCTTTATATCATAATTTAAACTTTAAAAAACTGAGCCCATAATAAAATGGAACAATACAAGGAAAAGAAGAGGATTGATGATTTCATATTATAATTATATATTAAATATATTGACAGAATTTTAAAAGAAAATAACAAAAGAATGATGTGGGCTTTTTTTTTTCTTCAGAGTGTGGGATCCGATTGTTTTCATGTGTCCTGGTTAACATTCTTGGCCTTTACCTTAATCGCGGCCCAAGCGACTTGTGACAATGGCTGACATTGGGTTTAGAAAGATTTCCCTGATAAACCAGAAGAAGAAAGAAACGGCCTCGAAATTTTCAACAGCCCTGACACATGGACAGAAGCGTAAATTGGGTTTCCGCGCCCTTTGCTAATTTATTTTTGGTGCCCTTGACAAATGTATATAAGAAAATCCAAAAGTTAGGAAAAAAAATTAAATTTAAAAAAATTGAAGGATTTGACCTCGCCGCCCTTGCTACTTGCCGTGATGCCGAGTCATTTGAACGCTCTGCACGTAGAAGAAGTAACACGAACCCGAAACTGTTCGACGCTCGTGGTAAGTCAAGCCTTCGATTAGCCCTGATAACTTCCGGGGATAAGCTGTCTGATGATAAGCTGTCTGATGATAAACTGTCTGATGATATGCTGTCTGATCCTAAACTGCCTGATGATAAGCTTTCCGTATAAAAAGGGTTATCAAGGATGTTATTGTCGTTACCAGTTAACGTCTCCTCGTGTGATTTGTCCTGGTGAACCCGCAGCACTCGCAGTTGTTTTGGACATGAGTCCACGGAAATAAATTAATCCTGTGCAAGGCGGCAGTGACGGGAAAACAAAGTTAATACCCGGCTGTGTATTTGTGTAGGGAAGATGAGCCTTTGGAGTTCGATATCTAAAGTAAACATTAAAAATGGGGGATGTTTTAATGAGGAGTCTTTTCAAACAGGGAGGAGGTGTTGTCCTCATCACATGGTAGGAGGTGTTGTCCTCATCACATGGGAGGAGGTGTTGTCCTCATCATATGGGAGGACGTGTTGTCCTCATCACATGGGAGGAGGTGCTGTCCTCATCACATGGGAGGAGGTGTTGTCCTCATCATATGCGAGGAGGTGTTGTCCTCATCACATGGGAGGAGGTGTTGTCCTCATCACATGGGAGGAGGTGTTGTCCTCATCACATGCGAGGAGGTGTTGTCCTGCAACTGTGATGATTTAAGAGACGATATGTTTTGTTGTAAAAAATATGATAGAGTGAGATTTAAATTTCCGAAATCTTAGAATTATTTTAGAATTGCTTTTAAATACACCGAGGCTCGGTGGAAAACGTTGGATTTCATTCCACGATATTTTTTAATATATTTATTTAAAAATTGATTTTTTAATTTTAATTTTTTTAGGATTCTTATTTTTTAAAGTGCTCCATTGCATTTATCTAAATTAGCGGTTTCCCAGGGGTCCCCGGTACCAGCAGAGGTCCCTGGAAAATTAGATTTGATTTGGGGGTCCCTGATCAATTTCAAGGGGTACGCGCAAGGTTTAATAAAAAATAATAAAATTGTGAACCATTTTTATTTATAATGGGAAATAAAATCAATAACAAGAAATAAAATAGTATCTGAATGATTTTTACACTCATTACATACCATCTTAGGAGCTATCAGACATTGAATATAATGTTGTTTTACCTAGAAAAGAAAAGTAGACCTACGTTAATTTTCTGACATATGACAAACCTAAGAATTTAGTTTACTTGAAAGGTCCAGTTTGATGCTTGGAGAAATGCGATATTCCTTTAAAAAGTTCAGAAAAATAAAGTTTTGAAACGTTTTTGGCCAAGAGGGTTGCAAGGTTGGGTAATTTTCGAAGTGTGGGGAAGTTACATATATAGTTATTAACATTGTATCTACCATTGCTTAATATTTTCAAAGAGCTCTATTGCAGTATTCCATTGTAAAAGTTAATAGTTAGTAACAGTGGTTTGTTACAACAGATAAGAGAATGAGGGAGCCGAAGTAAAAAATGCCGACTTCACAGTGTCGTTGAATGTTTGAAGTATGATGTCAGGAAACAACTTCCAAAAGTGAAGCAATATTTACTGGATTAAAATGATTTTCTGAAATTTAAGCTATACCTTTGACTTTATGGCATCCTTAAAAACAAGCTGCACCGAATGTATTTTTGGCACATTGTGTCATTCATCAGCATTATTTATTCGCAAAAATCACTGTGAACGTTTGCGTGGATCACTAGAGGTTTTCCTGCAGTGAGTTGTTTGTCAACAAGTGCATGTTTAAATCGATTTTATGCTCTTTTTGATTCCGTGTTGAAATTCCTGGAAAGCAAAGACGAAGATTAGCTACTCAATAAACTAAAAAAAAATTATAGATCTATATCTTTTGTGAATGATTTATTTGCCAAATTTAGTGAAACTAGTTTGAAACTAGGTGACCAATTAAATAAAATCAAAACTGAAAGCGTACTTTATGCGTTGTTGTAAACCGTTTTCTGTTCAAACAAAAATGGGGAAGAGGAGAATGTTCTAAGTTTCCAAATCTTTTGGTAGAAATGAAGATTTGCTGGCTTAGTTTCTCATGTAGATCCTAGACCTTAACCAAAGATTTGAAACAATTCTCTACTTGGATATTTCTAACTGGCTGTTGAAACCTTTGGCGCGAGGACAAACTTGTATCCCAATACCAAATAAAGAAGCCAATTATTGAAATACCCACTCATTAGTACTTAAACGAATATTTGAATATGGATACAACAAATTTTGGTTAAAAAAAAACAATTTTATAGCCTGCATTAAAGGTTATTTTACAGAAGTTGTTGACTGCTTGCTCGTCTTCCAATTTGGTTGAAAAAGGATTAAGTGCCCTTTATGTACTTCATCACAAAGAAATAGAAACCGACTAAAGCTTAGTGCTGGGGTGGATTTGCGGTTGCTATTCACAAATATTGAGTCGGACATAGATACACTCATAAGATCTCATCGCGTTCATAGAATTCATTAATTGTTCTAGATTTAATTTAAACAAAAGTTATAATTTTAATAAATACTTCATCAAAATGTTGCTTTGTAATTTTTGACTATGCATTTATTTAGTCTTTCAATTGGGGATCAGCAGGCTAGTTTTGAATACAAATTGAGGTCCATGGGTCAAAAAAGTTTGGGAACCACTGATCTAAATCATGGATAATGTATTTCTTAATCCTTCGTAGTAATAAATGATTTCACTGTGAAAATGATAATGATTTGAAAAGAAATACCTCTAGAAATCTTGACGTGTACGATTAATTGTCTTACACGAATAACAAAATCTAGGAGTAGAGAAAAAGCTTTGTTAGCATGTTCTGGATTGTTGTTCATAAGATGCTTTTTAAAAAAAAAACACACATACAATTATTGGATTATGTCTTCATACAGCTGTCATTGTTTACAGAGACGGCAACTCACCCGTACATCTGGCACCTTTGCGACAATTAATGCTTCAAATTACCCTGAGGAAAAAACTTAAATAACCCCGATTATTAATTTTTTTAATGTATCCCCCCCACCAGAAAGTGCCCAAACCTAAAACAATTACTGTCACTTTGACACACGTGAAAGAGAAATTTTTTTTTTTTAAAATTGCAAACAATTTCCCGGGGTCTAATATTCTAAACAGCACAACCAATTATTGATAGCGAATCACACGGTTCAATCAAATTTGTTTACATTAAGGAGCCAAACTGGTGATAATATGTCTGCCGCTTCGTAATGTGCGTCTGTGTCGTGTCGTGTCGTGTTGGAGTTGGAGGGAAAAATATTTAAAAACATATATAGGAAGAAATTTTTGGTGATAATATGTCTGCCGCTGCGTCATGTGTGTCTGTGTCGTGTCGTGTTGGAGTTGGAGGGGAAAATATTTAAAAACATACATAGGAAGAAATTTTTGGCCCGAGATTTAGATTCATTCAGGCTGCTAACTTCTTAACCTTCCTTATGCTGTATGAATATTTTATCTAATTTTTAAAAGATCGTTTTTTTTTAAAAAGGTCAAATTTTGTGTCTGTGTGTATGTGTGGGTGAGGGGGGGGATTGCCATTAATTCAGTAGTGCTTTATTACTACAGCTATATTTAAAATGTTTTTAAAAATATAAAAAATTACTCGTTAGTGCAGAAAGGTCAGAGCAAAAGAAACTATTTATAATCCTAAGTTACAGTGGCGTAGTTATGGGTGGGGAGGGGGCACCAAATTTAAAAGTTCCTCCGGGCATCAAATTGAGGGGGGGCCCAAATTAGTGTCCGACATGTTTTTGTAAATTAAATATTGCACTATCGCCATTTATTTGGGCCCACAAAGAGTTTAAGCCCCCGGGCTCCACAAACTGCTAGACGATCTGACCGATGTGGACTTGAGACGGACACAGAAACCGCACCGATCCTAATGACAAGCACGCACTCGTCTCCCAGTTCTATTTGGAGAAGTCGTGTAAAAGGTCCGATGACAAAGAAAGATTGTGATTAACTTCAGGAGCTGTATCATTATAAAACTCAGCCATCTGGCAAGGGACATGATCAAAGCATTCCTGACATTTCTAGATGTTTTTCTAAACAACAGCAAAAAGAAAATATAAGCTTGTTAGCAGTGTTTGAACGACGAGGTTAATAATTGAAACAAATTCCACAATGACTCTAAACCCACTGAGCGAAAACTGAGGACTAAAATTAAGATTATTATAGATAACAAGTAAAAGTATCAAAAGTAAAACCATCCTCTAAGATGTTGGAGGCAGAACACTTTCTCACGCCATTATGATTTGTTGTGATTATAATAGTTTTGCCTTGCAATATTGAGCACAGCGTAGAATTGGGATGAGGTGCTGCGGATTACTCGGTTGTCGGGCCAACTGCAAAAGAACGGAACAAAAAATAGAATTGTTTTCAGCTCCAGACAAAAGGGTACATGTTGTCATACGTGACTTCGAGGGGCATGAACTCTTAACAAAATCAAGAGATAAAAGGACTCTTTCACCAGGGCCCCGAACCAGAGCATTGTTTATTCTCTTCTTCCTTCGCCCCCTTGCCCCATACCCACAACATTTCTTAGTGGCTACCCCCCCCCACCCCAACCTTCTAAATTTACTGCTTCTGATCAACCTTTTAACACCGATTAAACGAGAAGAACATACAACACATTATACACAGTTAACAGATACAAGAACAAGCAAGATTCATGTGTTTTTGAAATGAATATCTGGAGAGTTCCTGCTATGACATCTGAAGGAGAGCTGCTGACGTGTAGAACGCGAGGTTATGTTTATCAAATTTCTGATGCCATCAATTTCAAAATGACTGATGTTAGAGATGTTATTACTACATTTTCTTTTCAAGAATGTTCATGTTTCTTCGCTCCATTAAATTAAAAGGGCCACTTAAAATATAAGTCGATAAAATTATTGATACCAATTTCAACAGAGTAATAACTACTTACTAGAACATACATGTTTCATTACAAGAACATTCACATATACTTTCTAGAACATGCAAGGTTCACCATAAAGAGCGTCAGGCTCCTGAGGGGAAAGGTGTAAGAAAATGTGACAGTTTGTGACAGGGGTCAGGGGATCAGACCTTGTGTGACGTCACATGTGTTTTAGATAAAAATTGAATTATATGTTAATTTTAAAAGAATATCGGAAGTGCTACCTAAAATAGTGTAGGGGGTCCAAGATTTCTGACAGTTTGTGATGGGGGAGGGGGTAAAATTGTTCAAAAATAGCGTGAAGTACTTTATGGACAGCCCCTTACTAAAACACAGTGTTTACCTTCTATAACACACTACTCTGTTTACTAAACCATACTCGTCTACATCCTATACCAGGTGTGGGCATTTTGTTTATGTTTTTTTTTGGGGGGAGCCACTTTGTTGTAGTGGATTTTACGGAGGGCCGCCGTACCGTTTACAATGATTGCATTCGTTCAGTAAAGGAATGAATGTTACTACTAAAATCTATGAAACCAAGCTTTACTAATGTAGTAGTTTAATTAAATGTATTTGTTTTTATTAGGGCTGCGGAAATTATCGATTAATTTCTCGATTAATCGGTAACAATATTTATCGATTAAAATTATTTTAATCGATAAAATAGCGATTAAATTTAAAGAAAACGTTTTAAATAATTCATAAGCTTTATAAATAAATAATTAATGAATAATAATCAATAATACTTTTCTTTCTTTGCGTACAAACTTCTCCATTGAATTTTTTTTAATAAAGTGTTAACTTTAAAATAAGCTGTTTTTATTAGGAAAATAATGTAAAAAAAAATTAAACATTGTTTTTACTTAATTAACAATAACAAAATTTAAATTTTTTGACATTTTGTTGAACTACTTATATTTAAAAAAATGTCAATTGCCAGTTTTTGTTTCCCTCGAAATTTTCAGATTGATGCCGTCATATATCTTATTTTTAGCTTTAATAAAAAATAATCGATTAAATATTCGGTAATTTTTCAAAAGTTAACGATTAAATTTAAATTAATCGATAACATCCCTAGTTTTTATTAATGTCATATTATGTACATTGCTCGCTGCTAGTACATTTAATTATAGAATCAGTTTAATAAGCCAGTTCAAGGCTGATTTTCTGAATATCGTGTCGGCCAACAAAAAAAATCTGTTGCTGGCCGCATGTGTCTTAAACCAGTGGTGTCGAAACTTTTTCGGCCTGCTTGCCCGAAATTCAACCAAAACCCACTTATTTGTAGCAAAGTGCGAACACTCCAACCTGAAACCCGAAAAGTGGGGTTGGGCTTAGCTGGTTTGATTCAGGAAGAAAGGTTTTATTCGCGTGCCGGCTGATGAGGCTTTGGGTGCCGACTGTGGCACGCGTACCATTGGTTCGCCATCACTGTCCTAGACCAAATTGCGGTATTGTACAAATTAGCAGTTATTGTGTTTTCAATCGTAAGTCACGGCAGGATCACCGCATACAACTGCGGTGAAAGTCTTTGAAAACTAGTACCACGTGGTTCACAACAATTCTCTTTCCATCGCGCAATCCATCAGACGACAGACAAGCCGCTCATCGCGTGACACATTAGTCTGCACGTGCGGCTATACTTAAAAGGTCCCCGCTCACTACCGGGGCTTAACCAAGCTCAAACATTGGGTTTTTGTTTTTGTTTCGTGTGAAAGATTTCTTGGAAGTAGAATCTGTCTTAGAGCAAATTCCCGTGAGAAATGAAAGACGAAGTTTTGAAGCTCGGAAATGAAGGTAATATCCGTTAAGACATCAGCACAATCAGCACAAACGGTTTAAAGAGCTTTATTGTTTGGGGCCTTTGGGTCTTTTTCCTGGACCACCTCTGGCTGCGTTTTGGTGGACCCGGACTGAAGGCTCAAAGGATATCTCTCAGTGTACAGGGTCAATCTTGTGTTGAGACCAGTGCCGCTAGGTCAAAGATTAACAAGATGGATCCCGAGCAAGGAGAACATTCGTGACATTTTTTGCTTTGATTCAGTGACAAGAAGACGGGAAGACGGAAACAATTTAAGGTGTGGGGTCGTTTTTTAGAAATTCTATTTAATGTCCACGCATCATTCATTTTGCAAGTAAAATAGGACCAAAATAGTAACCTTAGACATAAAATTGACTTTCCGTTTATAGCCTTTCGTTCTTAGACGCAAAGTTTTACATTCCGTTTATAACTGTTCGCTTCTAGATACAAATTTGACATGGCATTTAGCACTGTTCGCTCCTAAACACAAAGCTGTCAATTAGTTTAGCAGTGTTGGCGCCTAGAATAAAACTTGACAATAAATTTATCCTTTTCTTCTATCTCCTACATATTGAATGACGTCTGCTCCAAATCTGCTTTTACAAATCAAGTTATTGGAGGGAATATCGTTATTTTTATTTCATTCAAGTCTTTTTTCGATATTGTAGGGAACTTTTTTAAAAGATAATAAATCTACTTTAAAATGGACATTACCTTTTCTTAAAAATTACTGCTTTAGTTCAATGTCCATATAAGTAAGCGCATTTTAGCTGGATCATGAGAAAAGAAGAGATATAAATGTCATATGAGAGAATATTTTGTCTAGGGCTTAAATTTTCAAAATCATTCTAATATTATTTTTGGAGAAATTTAGAATTTTTTGTATAAAAAAGATCAGATTTCTGAAACCATTTAAACTAGGTGTTCCCAAAGTGGTCCCTACGGACCCCCATGGGTCCGCGGTACCATTCAGAGGGTCCGTGGAAAATTAACGTTGATTTGGGGGTTCCTGAACAACTTCAGGGGGTCCGTGCAAGGTTTAAAATGAAATAATAAAATTGTTATCCATTTTATTTTTATGGAAATTAAAATAAATAACAATAAATAGAATTCTAGCGAAACGTTTTTTTTCTATACATTAAATACCAATCAAAATGATTGTTTTAATTAAATGTCAAATTTTTCCGTTAGAAATGCGGGATTCCTATACATAGGTTAGAAAAATACTATTTTTTAACGTGAATCAACGAGGCTTGCAAGTATGGGTAATTTTTGATGTGTCGGGAAGTTAGATCTATCTTAATTTTATCCTTAAATAATTTTTTTAAGGGCTTTGCTGCAGCCTTCCATTGTAAAAAGTTAATAATTATTTATTATTCACAGTGGTTTGGTACAATAAATGAGGGAGCCGAAAACATGCCGACAACACAGTGTTGTTGAATATTTGAAGCATGACTACATTTTTAATAACAGATAGGAAAGGTGAAACGTTATTTATCGAATGGGGTGGAGTTTGTGTGTGGGGTGGGGGGGGGGGGTTATACTGTGACTTTATGTAGTTTTTTTCACTTTGAAGTCCGTGGGCCCGTTTTGACTATAAAAAGTATTCCAAGGGTTAAAAAGTTGGGGAACCACTGATTTAAACTTTAAAAAAAATGACCTGGGTCTATTTAAGGAATAGGCCTCACTTTGTATCGTCAACATCGCCCGACTTATTAGTCCGCCTTTCTCAGTGGCCGTCTCGCTGCCTGACACTCTGGCCTAAGCCATACAGCGCTCATTACTTGGTTCTAGAACTGTCCAAAGAGACATCACCCTGGGACTATGGCCTTGACCTGTACTGTCCTGAATCAGTTACACGAGAACACGAATGACTAAAATGACAATAACAAACTGTTGCTTGTTGCCCCCCCCCCCCAGATTTCTCGTCTCCTTGCAGCTAAAGGAGGAGAGTTGTAATAATAATAAAAATATATAAATTATATTATATTTATAATATTATAATATAATTTAAAAAATAACGTTAAGTGTCTTAATCCCATTTGGGTGTGTATGCGAGTGTGTGTCTTTCTGTATGCGTGTCTGTGTGTGTTTGTGTGTCTGTTTTGTGTGTGTATGTGCGTGTCTGTGTGCATATGAGTGTGTCGGTGTGTGTATGTGAATGTGTTTGTGTGTATATGCATGTGTATGTGCGTCTTTGTGTGTTTGTGTATGTCTCTGTGTGTGTTTGTGTGTCTGTCTGTGAATGTGCGTATGTCTGTCTGTGTGTCCCTATTTGCGTCTGTGTGAGAGTCTGTATGTGTTTGTGTGTGTATGTGTGTGTTTCTTCGGGCGCCTCTCTGTGTTAATAAGTGTTTGTGATGTCTCTTATTTAAACTCCACACAAGCAGAGTCTTTTGGTAGCTCATTCATTTTGAAAATTTTAAATTTTTTCAATCCTTGTTTTTAAATAACACCTCAAATTTAAATTCAGAGATTAATTTTTAGAAAAATGATAATAAAACTCAGTTATTATTTAGGATTTAAAAAAAAACCCTCAAACAACGACATGTCTCTTGCTTATTCTTTGTGTCATCATATCCAGAAATAAATGAGAGACTCGGATAAACAGCAAACAATTTCAATACTTTTGTCTTAGCAGTAGTGGGGGGGGGGGGGGGGTAAGGTTTTTGGTTTTGTTTC
>MUZC01000568.1:69614-103038 GCA_002072015.1 Radix auricularia | reverse complement strand
TTTTTTTTTTTTTTTTTTTTTTTTAATCGAGGTCGTAGAGGATACTTATGTTACCATTAGAATATTCTCGGGCTTAATGGACACTGGCGACGCCCATCCCTCTCCAGGTCAGCGGAGGACTTTCTAAGCGTTAGTCATTGCACAACATTTTTATAGTTGCTTTTCGTGGGCTTGAACCCACGCCCCTCAGCTTGTGAGACGAGCGCACTATTGACTTCGCTACCCAGCTTTGGTAGACTAGTGCTATAAAATTAAAGGGTGAGGACAAATAAGTAAGTTGTAGCACATTCCACGGATTTGATTTTGTCTCATTATGTAATATGCCACAAAACTTTTACAGTGTAAAAAATTAACAGATCGCCTATTCGCAGCGTGCTTACTAATCGGTGATAGTACAGCTAAATAGATTTAACGACACACGTTTCTTGTGAAGGGGGGAAGGGGGTCACTTATGATTAAAACGATTTCTACATAACCCTCTGATTATCTTAACCCTTATTCATGTCTCCCTTTCCCCTCACCCCCCGGCTTAATTGACAGTAACAACAACGCTACTAATCTTCTAAAAGTTCAGCCCCTTGCCCCACCCTCTTCATCTTTTCGTTAAAGCAAATTCTAAGTAAGACATGTAATTAAAAAATTTTGAGCCCACAGCAGCTGGGAAATGAGAGGCAGGGGATGCAGAACAAAATAATTTTAGAATCCATGAGGCTAGCGGGTTAGAATTATATCATTACGTGCCCAATACTTTAAAAGTATTAAATTTTAATTCCATGGAGCTCGTTTGTTCTAACGACTTCCACCACTTATTTTCCTCATGTCCTTCTGATCTTACTGAACTTCTCTGTGTCTACTCACTCTATCGTCTGCTACGCTCATCTGCGGATAGACATATTACACATCTAACTCATTATGTTTCGTTTTGTTAATATTTAAATATTTTATATTGAACCCATTTTAAACACACATAGACACACACACACACACACACACACACACACACACACACACACACACACACACATATATATATATACTAGATGCTTGTACCCGGCTTGCCGGGTTTTAAATAAGGTTTTATGTAGAAGCGTACAAAACTGTTTATTTGCATGAAGTAGAAGGGTACATTTATCTTAAAGCAATGTGATAGACGACATTTTTGGCAGTTTCATTTGGAGTGTGTACAAAAAAGATTTTCTTCTTTGCCCACTCTTGAACAGGCCACATACAATTGCCCATGAGAAAAGCTTGGTGTCTGCAAGTATATACCTACCAGCTATCCCAAGAGACTGAAGCACCAGTTATGACTGAACAATCGTGATAGTGTACCTAACACCGTTCTGAATTTTCATTCTTTTACATGCACAGGAAATAACAGAACAGGAGATTTTTAGTTTTTTATATAACATACATTAGTAAAAAAAAAAAGCAAAAAAAAACCTACTTTTTGGCCTCCGGCTCCCAGTAAAGGATAATTTAAATATTGTTACGCCTGTTGCCATCGCAAAAGTGTACTCAACAACTTCCAAAAATTTCATGCTTCTATCTACTCGGAAATAGGAGAATTGGTGATTTTTAATTTTTTAAAATCCCATGTAAGAGAAAAAAAACTTTTTGGGCCCCCGGCCCCACAAGAGCAGTATTTTTAAAATTCTCATTCGTTAATTATTGTCGTGAAAGCCTCCTCAACAACTTCCAAAGAGTTTCATGCTTCTACCTACACGGACTATTGGAGAATACGTCCGTTTTTATATATAAAAATACATTTTATATATATATATAGAGATCAAAGATTCGACTAATGCGCTCTCTGGCGATGTCAGTCTTCCTCTATGGTTGTGAGGCTTGGACGCTCACCGCAGAACTCCAAAAAAGAATTAGTGCGCTTGAGATGAGATGTTTTCGAAAGGTATTAAACATCTCCTACACGGCGCACATCACGAACAAAGCGGTCCGCGACAAAATAAGTGCTGTCATTGGCCCTTACGAGGACCTTCTCACCTCAATTAAAAAGAGGAAACTACGATGGTACGGACACGTGTCAAGATCTGGAGGTCTCTCAAAGACGATATTGCAAGGCACAGTCCAGGGAAGAAGGAAAAGAGGCAGACCAAGGAAGAGTTGGGAGGACAACATCAAAGAGTGGACCGGCCTTTCATTTAGCGATTCCCAGAAGGCAGCTCAGAACCGTGACACTTGGCATGAGTTAGTGCGCAGCTCAAAATGGTGCCCCAACGACCCAGCGTCGGGTTAAGGGATAGTTCAAGTTCAAGTTCAAGNTATATATATATATATATAATCATTATTATGTAAAGCTGCAGATTGGTGTACCGCGCTACAACATAAGGTCCCAAATTATTATTATTATTATTATTATTAGGTACACGCAATAAAAATGTGACAACAGAGATCCAACGACTACAGTCACAAAATACCGAGGGAGGATCGAGTGTTATAAAAGAGAAGTAACTGCTTTCTTCTCAGACCAATCGTAAGGACGTTTTTTTCGCTCTTCGGTAAAATTGAAGTAACTGTAATGGTACCCATTTATAGTTTACACTATTCTGCTCTCCTCAGCAAATCACGTGATACTTAATTTCCGTTTTTAGTACCCCCAGTGTCCCCAACCTTAGATTTTTAAACAATTATGTTAATTTTTTTCTCCTGAGACCCTTTGTCCCCCGGCGCCACATCACAGTGACTCTTTGAAGATAATGGCTACCTGGCGACCAACTTTAGAAAACAGGGGTGGTAATAGAAGAGGATTGTACACCGTTCCCTCACCCACATAAACTTTTAAGGGAGATAACCCGTCATTTCCGGCGTGCCTCAAACATGACAACGACATTTGTAGCTCACATTTTTTATTTTGGTTTTCCCATGAAAGTGCGGGGGTGTGGGGCGGGGGTACATAATTGTTGCCATGGGGACTAATGTCTGTCCTTGTGCCTGCATCTGTGCTACCAAATATAATGGAAATATTTCAGAGGACGACGTTGATCTTCTTTTTTTTTTTTTTAAATTGAACCCATCCAATCGTTTTTATTTTTTTTTTAAAGTTGAAACATTAAATTCTATTTTAAAGGACATTTTTTTTAATGAGACCAGGTAGGCTAAATAGGTCAAATTATTTATCTGTTATTTCGATCACTTCACTGAGTTCTTTTAGCTTCTTGATTACGTAACGAAGATGTAGCAACGTTTTTTTAAAAAAAGCCAATTAGAGTGCTAAATAGTAAAACCTCACCCATGAGCCAATGTCTTTAAAATAAAATGTATTCAATTAAGCCAACAAATATAAAATAATTTTTAAAAAATAGGGCTGTTATCGATTAATTTAATTTTAATCGTTAACATTTGAAAAATTACCGAATATCTTATCTAATCTTATATGCTACAGACGCTCCTTCTGTACAGAAGAAGAATTAATCGATAATTTTGATTAAAGCTGAAAATAAGATGTATGATGTATTTAATAAAAAAAAATCTTTAGGAGATATATTTAAATATAAGTAGGTCAATTAAATGTCAATGAGTTTTAATTTTGATATTGTTAATTAAGTAAAAAAAAATGTTTAATTTTTTTTTCATTTTCCTTATAAAAACTGCTTATTTTAAGGATTACTCTATAAAAATAGTTTTTTTTTAAAAAAATGGAGACGTTTGTATGTAAAAAAAAAACACCATTATTAAATTATTAATAACTAATTATTTATTAAGAAAACGGAAAAAAATATATTTTCTTTCATTTTAATCACTATTTTATCGATTACAATAATTTTAATCGATAAATTTTTTACCGATTAATCGAGAAATTAATCGGTAACTTTCGCAGCCCTAAAAACATATATAAAAAAAACCCAAATCTTCACATGCCGTAACTAAACCATCCCCATGATCTTCCCTCAACCCGTGCATGTCAGTGTCAGTATGTCTAACCGCTCCCTTTCATCTTTATAAATCCGCCCTGGATGACGTGACCAGCTGACCCGGAATAATCTTGACTCCCCTGGTCATCATTTAGGTCAGTTCAGAAATGTTCTCTCTCCCCCACATCGTCCGCAATAGGTTGTCATTTTGATCTCCCTTTCATTGCATCGGGAGCACAAAATAATTACAACAGATGAACAATCGGCCGTGAAGCTTCAAAGTAGAAACGACACAACAAATGCTTGAAAACGGCTCGGGGTTTCTGATTTAGCCTCGGGATTAAGCGAAAATAAAAACGAAAAGAAGAGATTTGACGTAAAAATAAAACTGCCAGCATTGTTTAGCCAGATATTCGGTAATGCCCTGGTACAATAGTCCCTAATGCTAGTCTGGAATCATTTGTCGGTGATGAGGGGCGGGGTGGGCTCATGGCTTAAAATAGTACAAAGTAACGATCTTTAGGATGTTCTGATATCTCAGCGAGTTCATTATTAAACTTCCATAGAAACCTCATAATTTATATTGGGTCATACCTTTGTCAATGTGTTTTTTTACGCTGTAGTATTATTTTGTTTGAATGGGGATTATCTAATTTTTTTCTTGTAAACTTTACTCATTACTTTTCTTGTACAAATGGGTTCGTGTGTCTCTGAGTTTCTAAAAAATAGTAAATAGAGTTTTGTGTCTCTTTGGGGATATAATATGGAATCGTGTCTCTATGCTTCTCTAATTGATCTAGTTGTTTTGCGCTTGTTTTCTAGGATGATATATTTTCATTAAAAAATTGATTTCTATAAAAATGGAAAAGGTATTATTTTTTGGTTGTGTCCAATAAAAGAAAATGACTACAAAAAAGGCAACTGAATGAACTATATAAAAAATTATGTACACAAAAAAGCAACTGCTAATTTTTTTAAAATGTGTACCAAAAACATCATAATTAAAAGAAAATTCTTAGATTTATACTAAAATCTGATCAAAAATTTACAAATTACGGCTTGGAAAATTACTGAAACTTGCTTTTTATAATTCGTAGTACTCACAATGGTTATAACATTAAGGATGCGCTTTTTCAATGGAGATTTTGGACTTCTGGTCCGTTGTGATAAAATGTGCAGCCCTTAATTTTTTGGACACAATTGTTTTCTTCCTATATATTTTTATCACTGACAAAAGTACTATTAAAAAAAAAAACACTTTTCAATGTAAGGTTAATTCTTATTTATTGAGGAAGTGGATCATGCATGATTGATCCCACAGTTCCCCCCCCCCCCCCCGATTGAACTTATTAATTATAAGTCCCCACCCGTTATGCCTTGTACTATCATACACATCTGTCCACGGGAGCTTCTATACTCACACGTAACACCAGGGGGAAACACACGCGCACACTCACGCAGACACACTCTCGCAGGCACACTCACGCACGCATACTCCCACAGGCACACTCACGGGCACGCCACTCCAGGAGGCACACTCACGCACGCACACTCTCGCAGGCACATTCACGCGCACACACTCTCGAAGGCACACTCACGCACGCACACACTCGCAGGCACACTCACGCACGCAGACTCCCGCACGCACACTCCCGCGCGCAGACTCCCGAACGCACACTTACCCACGCACACTCACACACGCACATATTTTACATTCAAGATAACTTGAATAGCCCCAGGCTGATTAATTAAGCCGATTCCTATTAGGGAATTGTGTGGCATCGTCATCAAGACAATCAGTAAACTATTTTTTTATAACCTTGTTTTCTTAAAAAAACCTTTCCGCCTTAAGCTTCTACTTCGTCTGGTCTGCTCTAGCTCATATTCATAATGACTCATGTATAATTATAGTAAATATATGTCTTTTGACCGCTGTTAGGCTGAAACTTTCCTTACACGTGAACTCGCATTATTGTACTTCACTGGACCTCTCCGTCACTGGACATCTTCACTACAGGACTTCTCCATCACTGGACATCTACACCACAGAACCTCTCCATCCCTGGACATCTTCACTACAGGACTTCTCCATCACTGGACATCTACACTACAAGGCCTCTCCATCACTGGACATCTACACCACAGGACCTCTCCATCACTGGACATCTACACCACATGACCTCTCCATCACGGTGCATCTACATCACAGGACCTCTCCATCACGGTGCATCTACACCACAGGACCTCTCCATCACGGTGCATCTACATCACAGGACCTCTCCGTCACTGGACATCTACACCACAGGACCTCTCCATCACGGTGCATCTACACCACAGGACCTCTCCATCACTGGACATCTACACCACAGGACCTCTCCATCACGGTGCATCTACATCACAGGACCTCTCCGTCACATGTCATCTACACCACAGGACCTCTCCGTCACATGTCATCTACACCACAGGACCTCTCCGTCACATGTCATCTACATCACAGGACCTCTCCGTCACATGTCATCTACATCACAGGACCTCTCCGTCACATGTCATCTACACCACATGACCTCTCCGTCACATGTCATCTACACCACAGGACCTCTCCGTCACATGTCATCTACACCACAGGACCTCTCCATCACGGTGCATCTACATCACAGGACCTCTCCGTCACATGTCATCTACACCACAGGACCTCTCCGTCACATGTCATCTACATCACAGGACCTCTCCGTCACGGTGCATCTACACCACAGGACCTATCCATCACTGGACATCTACACCACAGGACCTCTCCATCACGGTGCATCTACACCACAGGACCTCTCCGTCACTGGACATCTACACTACAGGACCTCTGCATCACGGTGCATCTACATCACATGACCTCTCCGTCACATGTCATCTACACCACAGGACCTCTCCATCACGGTGCATCTACATCACAGGACCTCTCCGTCACATGTCATCTACACCACAGGACCTCTCCGTCACATGTCATCTACACTACAGGACCTCTGCATCACGGTGCATCTACATCAGTGGACCTCTCCCTTCCACTGCTTGACATTATTTTTCTTAAAATATCAGCACTGCCTCGAAATTTCTCGTTATCAAATATCAAATCAATTCTTTTTATTATCGTTGAAATATCAGCATTATAATTTTAGATCCCTTGAATTGTTAGTTCAGAATTTTTAGAGCTGTTTTTTTTTTTTTGGTTGTATATTGCAAGGATGGTCAAGTTAACCCCTGTATCACTTTTTTTTAAATAATTTTGAGAACACCTCTGTTACTTGTTGACGTACACACTGTTGTTTCTCAGTGGTCAAACGTAGTTCTTAGGCATCTGGTGAGATGGCTTAGATGGGCTTTAAACTCCCCAGTGTCCGTTACCCAAGACCCAAAGTGACCAACCGGTAAAATAAAATTCCCCTTTAAATCCATTTAATTCTCAGGTTGTTTTTTGCAACGTTTCGTCTCTTGGTTACTCGGTGCTATTCATCCAGAAATCGTTATTCGAACTAGAAATGACGAGTTCTGAAAGTACATGGGGAGTTTTACACTGCATTATAATCTTTCTTTAACAAAATAAAAGCCTCAGAGGTATTTAAGTCCAGGTGGTGCTTGAAAACAGAAAGAGTCGTCTTAACGGCAAAGTGTTTATACTGTTTTTTATTCTATACTTACAGAAAGAATGGATACATTTTCATTTTTAAACAAGTGACAAATTTAGGATCAAAACTGTACAAACATTTTAAACTCTTATAATAAATTCTAGCTGAAGCTTTACTTTCCTTAAAATTATATTTAAAGTTTAAATTAATTTTTTTTTTACATTATTAAAATTGAGACAAAGCCGTATTATTGTTCAATAGTCATGGGTGGCGGCATGTTAAATTTCATCATAATAGTCTAAGGATTTTTTTCTCAATTGTTTACTCTTAGACAACGTGAGTAGTTGTTTCAAAGTAATCCGCCTTGTCTACCTCAATGGCTGAACCCAAAATGCCCCCATTTGTCCTTGAGCAAAACTTGCAATAATGTTACACTGTGCCATATGAGTCTTTGCCATTGGATATGACAAGTCAAGCTCTCCATTTGTCCTCTTCAGTGTAGTAATCTTCTGAAGTGATCTCCAAATTGTTTTTATTTGTCTGAAAAACTCTTCATTTAGAGTAGATTAGGAAGCAAGTCCTCACCAAAGGCTGTGATTGGCTGAAAAATGTTGATATGTCAAAGCTGTGGTGCTTGATTGGTTGGGGGTGAAAGCTAATGATTGGCGATTTATTTATAGTATAGGATCAGAGCTCAACTTAAATCCTGAAAAAAATGTGCTTTTAAAAGAGTCATTTCATTGGTTCCTGCTATGGGGGCCATGTAAATTAAAATTCTACAACAAATGCATAAAGTATATAATTTTAACTTGGAAATATAAGGCAAGATAGGTCATGTACAGCACTCATATAAGGATTAAAACAATTTACTTGTTCCATTTAAAAAAACAAATCCTTCTTTTTCCGTCTAACATTCGAGCATGAATGAATTGCCCCAACAAGCCATGAGAACAGCACACTTTCAACATTCTAAACACTAATACAATTTTAAGTTTGGCGATCAATCATGCATAAGTGTAGGACACTATAAGCGTTTGTTTAAAAGGAGGGTTTGTAATATGTAATATAGGATAAGATAATTTAGAGCAGATAGCATGGTTGAAATAAAAAAGGACATCGAAGCACAACTTGCATCAACCGTGCCATGACGCACTTGGAGCTGTCACCTGACGTTAAAACAACAAATTCCACTACTCCTCAGTGGCAAAGGTTTTTTTAAAATATTATTCTTTCAATTTATGACACAAGAAGTTAAGCAATCTGATTTATCAGATGAATACTTAACTTTGTTTAATGTTAAAATTTCTATTAATTTTTTAAAAAATTTTAATGTTAAAATTTTTAGAACTATATGTACATTTTTTGTTGTTGTTGAAAATATTGGTTCAGAAAGTTTAGGTGTGAAAATGTACCTTCAACAACAAAATGAGCGTCTGTATAAAAAGAGCGTCCGTAATATGTAAAATAGCATACAATAATGTTTATTTTAAACCGTCTGACCTTCACCAAAGCAGGGTTTTGTGTGACGTTTGCAGATTATAACTTAAACAAAAAAATAATGTAATATTGTTATTTTCCTTAATGGGCAGAATCCGATCTCTCAACTTCATAAACTCACGTTTGTTGCTTTTCGGTTAATTTGAAATTATATACTTTTTGTACAACATTCAAAGGCAGAAGCGTAACTGGGTTTTCCACACCCTTGTCGAATTCATTTTTATACGCCCTTGAGAAATTCGCAAAGCCAACACTTTATCATCTTTTAAAACTCTAGTAAGAATGCAGGACTAAACACAAACCATAGAAATACGTTGGACGCAATAATCTTCTGTACAGAAGGAGCGTCTGTAACATATAAGATAAGATAAGATAAGATACTAAATTATAACAGAATTAATTGATTATTGAAAGATTAGCTCTTGGCGCCCATGGCAACGGCCGCGATCAATTATGATGATCTTCAGTTTATAGATATATTGTATTTAAAGAGAAAGGTTTTATATTTATTTATTTTAAAACCTCGTCACTAAGTTTCAAGGGTATTTTGTTGTTGTAGGCGTTTTGGTAAAGCTCTCTAGACTATACATACTTTCTTTCAAAATAAAGCACTGCAATTTTCTGTTTGTTCCGTTTTAAACTAATGGAAACAGATAAGAAAAAAATGATTAACATTTTATCATTTATTTCTACAAATTTTTTAGTGTATCACTAATGGGAAGTAACAAGCTTCAGATTAACTAACCAGCAGCATCCGTTACATGTTTCATCGTTTGATTACAATGGTTGCGATACTACGAGAGTGCCCCGTTAATAATCACATATATAAATAGATAAATAACGTTGTCCCTTTATAGCCCAAATAATGATCATGCTGTTCGTCT
Source organism: Radix auricularia (assembly GCA_002072015.1). Classification (NCBI taxonomy): domain Eukaryota; kingdom Metazoa; phylum Mollusca; class Gastropoda; family Lymnaeidae; genus Radix; species Radix auricularia. The sequence continues at coordinate 93,174 of MUZC01000568.1, read as the reverse complement.
GTTCAGTACACTCCCATAACTCTTCCCTCTTTGCAGATTCCCCGCCGTGCATCTTGCTGCTTTATAATTACACCTCCTAAGGGACGACCCTTGACTCCGCATCTGATAAAAAATAGTTCTAATCTGATGTAAAAGCTGAACTTCCTGGCTCCCGGGGCGTTCCTTTGATGTCCTGGTCAATGTCCCGGGCGTATGGGTAAATTGGCAGGACGATCTGTGCCGAACTCTTACCCCCGCCCGCCTCCCGTGTTAACGAGCCACGGCCGTCAGATCACATGACACAATCTCGATAAATATCGATAAATGTATGTTTGCAGCGATTACGATTACTGGCTTAGGGAGAGCTGAATGCGGAGAATTTCATTTGGGCAAAGTCACGAGAAGGAAAGGGGTTAATGGGTTGTAGAGTTTTAATAGTTGTGAGCGTACCTCCTCATTGCGCTATATTTATAATGGGCTATTTACAACTTTGATAGTAGAGTAGAGGTAAACAAATTACATAGACCTAAAGTCTAGACTAAATGTCCACAAAAAAAAATAAAAAATTAAGGCCCAGTATCTAGGCAAAATATGTAAACACGCGTCTGAAATTTAGACTTAATATTAAAAAAGTAGACATTTACATCAAATCCTTACTAACTGTGTAAAAAAAACCTGACCTGGAATTTAAACATGTCGCCAATGTAAAAAAAAATAAAGGCCAGGTCTTACAGATTCATTGTCCACAAAAATCAGGCCGGGCATCTAGAATAAATATCACATAAAATTCGGTCTAGAACTAGGATACGGATAAAATGTCCTACAAGGTCAGGTCTAGTATCTAGTTTAAATTTTCAACTCATCCAGGCTTGAAACTAAGATTAGGACCAACTTATCAATACTTTGAATAAAGACTCAATTTGTAATCGACTGAGACACTTTAAGCAATCATCTTTCCTGTCAACTCTACTGAGGTATTAAATAATTACGATTATAAGTCTATACATCTTTAAAGTGGAATTAAAATCATTTCTAAAAAGCCAGCCTCTTGGGCACTATTTGGTTACCAACCGATTTAAAAAAAAAAAAAAAAAGTGTTCAGTTATTTTTTTGTGATGTGTCATCAAAAATGAAAGTATTTACGCCACATTCGTGTGGGCACTAGTTAACAGTTGCATAATCTTTTGTTCTGTATGGAAGTTATTCGCCACAGCTATACTCTTTATCCCAACTGTTTCTCGTGTGTCCCCTTGTACAATGTCTTGTAACTATTAATAATAAATCAAGGCAACACTTTCACACGTCAGACGTCAGTGCTTCTTGGAACTAATGGCTTGTGTAAGGAGCAGTGTTACGTACTTTTGCAATCGTTCCTTATATCTTGTCCAAACACTTCTAACGGTTTTTATTTTTAAATTATTAGATATGCTTTTAATTTTGTTTTATTCAAACGTGTATTCAGTAACAAATACGTGAGTTAGCAGGTGCTCGGAGGCTAATCGGTGTATAATAAACACTCACATGGTGTTTGCAAGCCGCCGAGCGTGAAAGCCAATACTCTTGTTCTAATGGCGCAACTTCCTTCCACCTGCAAACAAGACGCGTGGAACGAGGGTCGGCTTGGTCCGCTCGTCATTAAACCCGTCTACAGATTCAGGTTGCCATGGGCGGCAACCGCATCACTCATCTTCTCACGGAGACATCCATTCGACTGTAGATTTCCGCCGCTGAATGTTAGGGTTTGCACAAACACCAAGTCGTTCCTTGAATTTTCACTATGCGGTGGGTGTCATTTATGTGTCGCTTTTACACTTATGTAGATTTGATATTTTCCCCACCATTTAAAAGTTAACTATGGCGGTGCAATTCCAATAATATTCCTGGCTTTAAAAACTTTAAAGTAACTATACAAAGAATTCCAAAATTAGCTCTCCCTGAATAATTGTAGTGACGTTCTACTTTCGTAACCCTAATAGATCTACATGCCATAAGAAAACTCAAACAATTTATGGGAGCTAAAAAGTTTTTGAATTTTGGCTTACTTGGTAAAGATGAATCTGTTTTAAGAAGAATAAACAGTGGTATTATAACATATTTTATCGTTTAATTGAAATTTATTTTTAGACATTGTCGCCAAGAGTTTTAGGAAAGGAAAGGCTCAGAGATTGTATCCTCCCTTTCCTATTTCTGTTCAGAAGTGAAGGTTTCTAATGATATTCGTATCACGCTTGATGCCTGAAAGTTCTCATGAAAAGGAAGTTAATGTTTATATTCCTGCGTAGTTGTCGAATTGATATTATAGTGTTTAAGAGTTATAGCATGCAACATATGTCCGAGCAATGATAAAAATTAAACTGAGCTGCTCTAACACCAGGTATATTGGAACTCTTAGAACAGTAAACACTGGGGGCGTGGGGGGGGAGGGGATACGTTTATCGGTCGATTTTAAAAAAAAGTTTTCTTTAAACAATTACAAGCACTTTCGCACATGGCCTGAGGAAGAGCACTTTACTTGTTATTTGGACAAACAACGCATCATCGGGTACTCTATGGGAGTATATTCAAATATATTTTACACAAATGTTCAAGGATTGAAAAAAACAAAAAGAAAACATAACAAAACAACATAATGACTGTTTTGCTCACCTATTCGCCCTATAAAGGAGGCGATCAGTTCGTTTAACAATTTCCTGCGTGCCTACGGGCGTTTTCCGGCAGTGGGCGTATTGAAGAGTTCAAAAAGTTTCCATGCCGTGGTATTAATACAAAACACTAACAAGACACACTTTTTTAGATGACAATAGCTGGTAGTGATGAATGATTGAGGCCGCCGAGGGCTAATCCTTCAGTAATAATTTATTCTGTATAATTTAGTATTTTTCTCTATTTCTCACGGGCGCGAAAAATGAATTAGCCAAGGCCGCGGAAAACTCAGTTACGCTTAAATATATACATAGTCATTTAAAACCAATTTAATGTATGTATAGCTGATAAATATACCAAGTATGACTTTTACCTTGGAGATTTCAATTTTGAAGTTTAAAATGACATAAAATTGAGAAAAATACCATTAAAAAAGAAAAGTTTCCTTTATCTATAGTTTCCTAATTAACACTCTAATAACAAAGTCATGAAGTGCAATTAGACATAGATTTCTCTTTAGGCACAATCTGTGTTCCAATATCGATTATTTAAACTTTAATAATACAGCGATTCTCTGCGAGTGCTCTGTGAAAAACATCTGCAACACCAGAGGGACCTCTTTCATGTCTTCATAGACTTCAAAAAGGCGTTTGACAGAGTGTGGCATGCAGCACTGTGGGCAACCATGCACAAGTACAATATTAACGCCAACCTCATTACTGTGATCAAGAACCTGTACAACAGAGCATCCAGCGCAGTACTCTACAACAGCAAGCTGGGAGATTGGTTCAAGACCACTGTTGGTGTCAGACAAGGGTGTTTACTCTCCCCCATCCTCTTCAACCTCTTCCTAGAAAGAATTATGACTGATGTGCTCGAAAACCATATCGGAACGGTCAGCATCGGAGGAAGGATTATAACTAACTTACGCTTCGCCGATGACATTGACGGCCTAGCTGGCAGCGAGGACAAACTAAAAGAATTCCTTGCAAAGCTAGAGAAGACGTCGAAGGCCTATGGCATGTAAATTAATGCAGAAAAGACCAAGGTCATGGCAAACAAGAATTTCACAAGTGAAATACGGATAAACGGTCAAAAACTCGAGGAGGTCCCTACCTTCAAATATCTAGGGGCTGTAATATCCGATGAAGGCTCAAAGCCAGAAATTCTTGCCAGAACGGCCCAAACAACTGCAGCACTAAGCAAACTGAAAAACATCTGGCAAAGCAAGAAGCTCTCCCTGAGATCAAAGATTCGACTAATGCGCTCTCTGGCGATGTCAGTCTTCCTTTATGGTTGTGAGGCCTGGACGCTCACCGCAGAACTCCAAAAAAGAATTAGTGCGCTTGAGATGAGATGTTTTCGAAAGGTATTAAACATCTCCTACACGGCGCACATCACGAACGAAGCGGTCCGCGACAAAATAAGTGCTGTCATTGGCCCTTACGAGGACCTTCTCACCTCAATTAAAAAGAGGAAACTACGATGGTACGGACACGTGTCAAGATCTGGAGGTCTCTCAAAGACGATATTGCAAGGCACAGTCCAGGGAAGAAGGAAAAGAGGCAGACCAAGGAAGAGTTGGGAGGACAACATCAAAGAGTGGACCGGCCTTTCATTTAGCGATTCCCAGAAGGCAGCTCAGAACCGTGACACTTGGCATGAGTTAGTGCGCAGCTCAAAATGGTGCCCCAACGACCCAGCGTCTGGTTAAGGGATAGTTCAAGTTCAAGTTCAATACAGCTATTCTCTCTAGAAGTGTAATCAAACATACACAGATTTGTGTTTAGATATACTCTACACACAAATGAATAGAGTAAAGTGAGAGTGACATGACCCCGTGTGGCGAGCTGTAACCAAGCTAGAGGCAGTGGCGTCGCTAGAGGGGGGCTGTGGGGGCGGTCCGTCCCGGGCGGCAGACATTTTGAGGGCGGCATTTGTGGGCAGTTGAAAAGTACAGCCATTTCCGACAATCTCCCTTTAATTTTTTGAAGGGATAAAACCAATGAGAAAATAAATATTCATAATTTCGAGTCTTAATTAACGGGTGGCAGTTTTATTTCATTACATATAGGTTGTTAAAACTAACGCAAACTCGTTTAAAAATGTAAGATCGCTAAAAAAAAGGTATCAATTTGTTTGGAAAATCAATCGGCAGATGACGCTTTTATATGAAAACTACGTAAAAACACATCACCGCAAGGCTGAAAAATATGTGCTATTAATATCGACACGGCAGTTTTTGCGTGGAATTTACGTGGGCACAGAACGATTCGCGAGCAAGTACCTATATGGCATGGCCCATGGTGGTTCAAATACTGTGTTTAACTTGCAAGTAGTTAATTTAATTTCTGTTACTGTTTCTGCTTTCATAAAAGTATTGTTAAGGAATTATTAAACATTAAATTTATTTATTATTATTATTATTATTATTTTACATTGAAGTAAAACAAATTAAGATACTGTTATTCATTTAAAAGTTACGCATATCCAATTAAAGTAATGTGCAACTTATTTGAATTATGACAAGAGTATAAAAATATTCAAATTTCTCTTTTAATTAACACCACAATAGGCATAAATAATTACAATTAATATTTAAAGAAGTAACTAGTAAAACGAGATCAGATGCTGGAATTCTACTTGATTTAATTCAACCTTTTTGTTTTCTGTTGTATGATTGTATGTTATCTCAATTTATGGAAACTGTCGTTTTTTTAAAAATTTATTTATTTATTATTTTTTTAATTAATGCAAACCCATTTCATGGAAGAAAGGGATGTGCTGTTACAAATTACAAAATGCTGTTATATCGCACAAAACAATTGGTAAAGAAACATGAAGGTTGAAAATTCAGAAAACGTGGTTATATCTTTAGAACAAGAAGTGCAACGAGAATTGTTTGTATCAATGTATAGACTTTAAAAGAAAATAAAAGAACGCTTTGATTAGGTTCATATCTTTGCAAGAAAATATTCGATTATATAATACCATATAATACCATGTGACCTACTACATGAAGAATTTGCACATCAATAAACTACTGTTTTGACATTGATAAAGAAAATGTCAACATTGAAAGAAAAAGTATCCAGGTTTCTAGTAGCTGAACCTACACTACTAGAAGAGGCATTACCTTAGAAAAACGGGGAGAAAGACCCTTTTCATATTTTAAAATGTATTCAACAGTATAGATTGGAAAATTCTGTACCCAAAATAAAAATTGTAATTTTGCTAAGAATTTTTTACAATTGCTATCAGTATTGCTATTTGTGAAAGGAGCTTCTCCAAAATAAATAAATAAATAAATAAATAAAAAATAATAATAATCTATCTTCGTTCCACAATGAGTGATTAAAGACCATAAAATCTTGGAACATTGTCAATAGACTAAATATTACAAATAATTTGAAATTTCGATAGCATAATTCACGCTTTTTCTACTATGAAAGTTAGTAAAGTAAATGTATAAATTATACATATGATTACATACTAATGTATACAGTTTCTTTGTAAAAATATCACTTATCTATAAAAATATATACAAAAGTAAATTAATTGGTATTGTCTGTTGGAATATGTGTTGCCTCATTTTTAAATATTTTTTGTGGAGGGGGGGTTTGGACCTGCGACCTCAGTAACTTTCTTGGGGTCTTTAAAAAACAATCTTATATTTTTATATGTGTGTATTTATAGGTATATTATTTTGTGCAGCCCCATTCATCGCTTCAATTATTTATTCATGTTAATTAATTTATACAAATCCATCATATGATTGACCTCAGGGACCATCTATAAACGACTTCACGCTACTTTGGCTGATTTTTCACCCCCCACCCCCCCCCATAAAAGCCGTATTTTCTATTTGTAAATGAGCATGTTTAAAATCAATTTTTTGTCAACTAAGTATGTTTTTAGTGTAAGGCTGCACTCTAATATCGTAGCAATCGTGAAGCCATGTAAAACGTCATTACATAAAGTGTCGGTAATCAAATATTTAAGTGGAACTTTTATTTAACGTTGCCCGTTTTTTATGTGACGTCATATTTATTAAACATTCCCCCCTCGTCACAAATGTGTGAATCCCCCCTCCCCGGCGCGTGACGTCATCGTAGACGGCATCTAAAAGGGCGGCAAATTAAAGACCGCCCCGGGCGGCAAAAGTTCTAGCTACGCCACTGGCTAGAGGTAACGGTGAAGCTGACGTCATCGGTACACAGTCTGATTTCTTTGACATAACACGCTCAGATAAAGGCAATCGTGGAGGAATCCCCTTTAATCACATTATCTACCGATCACATTGGGGTCACCGCTAGCCCCAACCTTGACTACGGATTGTAAGTTGTAACATAAAGGTAATGCGTTTAGATGGAAAAAAATGTGGAGGAAAATTAGAAAACTGTATGGACGACTTATATGTGTGTTTTTGCAAAACTGGCCATTTTAAAAGCAGTTTTAGGGAGTCGGCTTATAAACTTATAGGCGAGCACACAGGTAAGTGAAAAAAGTTCAGAGAATAAAATCCTTCTGTGGTAAAACGAAGGAAACTTAAAATCCGCAACTTGTAAAGTTATCAGCATGTCTATTGTCCTAAGCTAAAAATATAAGAACGCCTAAATAAAAAAAAATCATGTTAAGCCTGGTCCCTTCTGGAACTCAGGACGTGTTAGCGCATTTTCGTATTATGTATCAGTACTTATGTTAGATATCAGCATTATGTAGTTATCAGTAATTGTGTTTAGATTTTAGACATATTTTTATTAATTTTCTTGTGTAATGAATATACCTGACATTTTTTTAATTTAAAAGTAATTTCTTTACATTTTAAAAAAATTTATTTTCTCTTTAATCTAACTACAAGTCTACACAAATGATGACGTAAAACTCTCTAAACTTTTACACATATTCTAATGACGTCAACAAAAAAAAAAAAACTAATTCTTTTGCACGCCTTCGCACCACTCTTGAATGCCTGAAAAATGATGTATTCGACTTCCGGCAATGGCGGCCGTTCCCTGCGCCAGTGTTACCTCTCGATTCGCAAAGTTTTTTGGTAGTTTTAACGGGGTTTTTTAACGGATCGAGTAACTGAGTGTTGATGCACAAATGGCAGGTCAGGACATACAAAAAACATATATACATCATGGGTCTAGGACTTATGGATGCTGTGATCAAAGGTGATGACAGACGGACGGACGGACGGACGGACAAAACGGGTGCAATAGCGCATTCGACTTCTCGAAAATGCGCTAAAAATAAATTAAAAAACAACAATTTTATAATTAGAATAGAAGAACGTAAAATTTTTGGCGATGTCGGGTAAAGTGGGGGTTTGGTGGTTATTAAATTATTCAGTTTCTTAAATTTTGCAACAGGAGAGGGCTGATTATTTTTTACCCGCTTATTTTCACCACATGTGGTTTCGATATCTCAAGAATCCCAGAGGAAACCCCGCAAGAAAGGTATCCATCCTCAAGACCGTTACAAAGAATTTGAAAGTTAAAGCTCTTTAAAAAAAATCCTGTTGGCAATTGCACAAATTTTAAAACAACGCAACCCATGTTTTAGCAACAATTAAATGGAAAGTCTTGATTAAGTGATGCATAGACCAAACCAATAGAGGATTAAAGGGGGGGGGGGGCTGAACGGTCTAATGCCAGGGGACCCGATAATTTAGGGACCCCCAAACTTAATATATTTTATAATAAAGGTGGACAAATGTTTGCATGAATCCTTGCAAATATCAAAAGCTAAATAAATCAGTCGAAACCAGTATGTCGACGGCCTAGGGGTTTCCCGAAAAGCACGGAGATATTAGGGTTGGCGAGATAACCGAGGTCAAATAAGTGTGTCGACGGCTTAGGGGTTTGTAAAAAGCGTCGAGATAATAGGGTTGGCTAGATAACCGAGGGCGAAATAAGTGGATTCTACTGAAATAAAATCATATCTATAAATCTGATCGCTATTCAGACTTGAAAGTCTTTATACTTTAAACACCTTATTTGATAGGTTCATTAAGAGAAACTATTAGAGAGTATTGTTCATAATTTTTAAATTTACAATTTTCATCAAGCTCTCTTGGTGGTATGGAAGTGTGAAGGCTTGTGGTGCGAGCAATGACGGGATCGATGAATAGTGTTGGAATTATTATTTTCTTTTATTTGTCTTTCTACACTCAATTTTAGTATACCGGCAAACACTTCAAACAATTATTACTTCATGTTCTTTTTGTTTTCCACGAATAATATTTTAGCTTGGAAGGCGGTTCCCGCAGTACAGACATAGCATGAGCACGGATCCAATGGACTATTAAGTTACCGTCTTATATTAGCTGCTAGCAATCATTTTATTTAAACGGACGCTTGCTGGTTAGGGCCCCCCATTTGTATTTCCCCCGTGCGGTCTTAATCCGTCCCTCGCCCAAATAATAAAATGACTAAAAAAAGAAGTTTCATGAATAAAAATATAAATATAACATTTGTAATCCACACGATTTTTGTTCGCAAAAGTAATTCAAGTGAAAGACGTGGTTCTCCCTGCTCCACAAGATAATTGAAATTCTTAGAGCCTTAAAATAAAAGCACGTGGCGCTTATGAATAATGCGTGTAGTATATTGATCTTAAATCGCTCTAGGATCTTGCAATTCTACTTGAACAGGAAATGAGTACGTAAACAATAATGAGTCTTTAGACCCAATATTTTCAAAAAAATATTTACAAAAAATAGTATTGTTGTATCATTGTCGCGACTAATGCCTAACTAAACAATTGATTTCCATCAAATTAACAACACTGTATACTTAAAACGTTTGTTACAGACCTATTCGTTAATACTGTATGAACGAATTTTAAAAAAATATGCCAACTTACTTAAAAGATGTAAAATGTATAAATATACTTGAAATACAGTTATTGGTGTTTTTTTTAATTTATTAAATCTGCATAAATTATCCCCCCTACCGCAAAAAATTAATTAATTAATTTAAAAAATAATAAAAACTACATCCTTGAGGGTCGGGTTCTTGCCCCACGTCTGCCCACCAATGTTTGTACGGCCCTGATGGTTGTCTACCTGTGTCGGCAGGTACTACACTAACAAGCTCAGCGAGAGAACATCACAGCCATTCCAAGGGTAGTTAACAAGCATGTGTTTGCATCCAGTTACCTCCCCTCGGTTCAACTTTACGGATCCGCTCCTCTTGAAAACAAACACAGAATCGATCAAGGGTGGGTAAGCAGCTGCCCGGTTCATGACATCCAGAGTTGTGTTTCCCCAACAGACATGTCGCTGTATGTCTTTATGGAATGAGTTGCCAAGTTTTGTATCGCTGACCGTAGACAGAGCTGGGATACGGTAAAGAGAGGCCCTAGAGTATTCAATAGTTGAGAATCCTTGCATTTACAACCCACCACTTGATGTACCTAAAAGAGGTACAGGAATAATTTATTATTTTTAAATTCACGTGCCCAAAAGATTTTTAACCAAAATAAATATTTTATTTGCATTGTATTTAAATACGAGCAACAAAGCCCGTCCAAAGACGTTCCGCCGTCATTTTGGTGGCATGTTATGGCGTGCGCCAACAGCCGTCTCGACCGGCCATAAATGTGAATCACGTCAAAAACACTATTCATTATAGTTATAATAAATAACTTTGACTATAAAACCCAACGCGTACCGCTCAAAGTAAAGTTTTGGAAAAATATACTGCACAAAAAATAACTCGCTTTGAGCGTCCGCGTAAACTTGCTCAATATGTAAATGAGATTTAATATTTATGATTGGCTGAGTCCGTAAAAGTTTGAGCGACCAATTGCTATCAATGACCGGACAGAAAATTGCCATTTATTATATAGGATTACAGTGAGGATACTTGTTAAAGGAAATCAAATGGATTGAGAATACCTTCATTCGTGTCAATATAATGGAAGGTGGAGAGGAGTTTAGTGTCTTTGTATAGTACGTATGTAAAAATATACATCGATATCGAATTTATAATTGAATTTTCTGGAAGAAAGCTGTTCAATAGTGTGTTTATATTCCAAGCTTTAATACATCTAGCGAATTGTAGCGGACTTTTGTTTGTTTGTCCCATCACCTTGTGGTCGTAGTGGGTTCTAATGTTTGCCTTAGAAGCTTCTCGGGGCATGGTAGACCTTGGCGTCACCCATCGCCTCTCTAGCTCAGCGGAGGTTTTTTTGTTTATAGTGATAGTCATTCTTCATTCTTATTGTGGCTGTGCGTGGGCTCGATCAGCTTGTGAAGCGAGCGCACTGTTGACTTTGCTATCCAACCGCCTTTATGTCTTTATATCCTTTATATTCACCTTTATATCCGGCGGACTTAATGTGTCCCAAATGAATCTTCATTACCCCCAAGGATTCCCTTCGTACCACTAAAGGGGTAATTCACCCCTGTTCGCCGACCCCTCATAGATATATAATGGATTTAAAAACAATTTTTAAAAAATGTGGTGTTCTTAAAGTCTTTGTAACAAAATTTTAAAAAATAATAGTAATTATCAAAAATACTTGTTCTAGAAGCATGACCACTCATTTGAAGTAACCAAAAAAAACCAAATACTTAATGTATGAACTTGGTAATATTTCAAACTAATTCCAGCTCGCTCCCCACCCGTCTTCAACACCCGTACTACAAGCGAAAGGTGTATTTTTCCCCTGTAATACAGAATCAAATAATACTCGAAGAACACATGTTAATTATGACATAAAGTAAATTTGAATGGGGCTGATGTAAATTTACTACAATCTCGTATGGCATCATCATATCATGAGAAAACCCGAGGAGATCATTTTTTAAATGCCAGCAATGAAAATAAAATACAAGCTACCATCCCACGCTGTCTGGAATCTAAACCATTCCAATCTCCCCCCCCCCCCTTTTTTTTTAACAACATCCGCACGCAATTTACTTTAATAATCCAAATAAATATTTTAATAAATAATTTTTGAAATTCCTTGACAACATAGTCACGTGATTAAGCCAACCATTGAAAAAGCAGCATGAGGTAAGATGTCTCTATTTTATGAGGAAAAAAATTTAAAAAGGAAAACGATTTTTTAAAAATATGTCTGTTAGTGAAAGGTACCCGTTGTTAATTGCACCACCAGTGACGTGATTATTTTTTCGTCTTAAATCTTAGGGCAGTGGGTTGGTGTCACTCAGTGTGGTAGCTCATGGTGTCACACCCTCGCGACTTACCCCACAGACCTCCGCAGTGTCTGTCAGTGCCAAATAACAGGAACATAAAGAATTTTTACAGTTTGGTGTCACTCCTTGTAATGGTGTCACCCGGTGCGGTCTACAATACCCGCATACACTTAGTGACGTCTCTCTCTAAGGGTAGTTTTTCTCACAGTTTAAATCTGCTTGTCACAGGCACCACAACCGCCAACGATTTTCTGGCTAACAGTGTTGACGTGACTCAAAATGACTTGGAAAAGCGTGGGTTAGAGGGTATCAAAGAGAGGTTTAAAAAATTTTCAGTGCGACGTCAAATGCTTTTTTTTTATACAACACCAGGCAATGAGTAAGGACAAAACTAGTATCTTAAGGAAAAGCGGGGGTTGGAGGGTATCGTAGTGCAGTTTATAATACGTTAAATTTGACGTCATTATTTTCTTTTTATTATACTTGGCAATGAGTAAAGACGAAGCTCGTATTTTGATTTATCCTCCAGGCGCTTGGTTCTGCGGGGACGCAGTCACAACGGCATCAACTTTGGCATTTAAACAAAACTCAAGTCAGGAAATGGAGAATATGAAATGTTTAAGGCTTGTCTTGTAAATGTTAAAAAATGAAATCTTAAACGCGTCTTTACATTACCGTGTAATTTGCTTGTATTGTAGACAGTGGCGTAGCGTGTGTATGTGCCGCCCGGGGCAAAAAATCAAATTTGCCGCCCCCTCCCCCACAAAAAAAACAATAATAAAAAAAAAACTTTGTAAAAGCTATAAAGAAAATTAAGTTTTTTCTTAGGAAGTATTAATAAGGACACTCTACATTTTTATGTTAGAAATGAACAAAAAAGCTTTCATTTCTAGAATACAATTGATGTTTTCTGTTTTTTTCTCATGCAACAACCTTTCATGTACCGAAGTTGTCAGTCATGTCACACTCAATAGCAAATAGCTATAGATTAGTCAATTTTGGTGTATTCATGAATTTTCGGAATGAATTTTTCATTAACGTTATTTTAGAGAAGCTATCTTAAAACCTTGCACTGCTTAAGACAATTGTAAGCAACGTTCGATTCAATTATTTTATTTTTTATACTATGTTTGCCAGGGTAACTTTGAGCCTAAATAATAAAACATTTGAATACATTAACTGTTCATAAATTAATTAATTCTCTTTTTTAACCTTTGAGATAAATATTCATTGCTTAGCTATGTCATGTGAGATATTTTGAGTAATCTAATTTCAAGGCAAAATTTTAAAGTCCAGTAGATTGGCTGCAGTAAAAAAAAATCATGTTTTCCAAATTCGATATAACGGCCGAATCCTCACGTTAACTTCTACAGTAATCTCATCTTATGAAGAATACAATGTTCTTCTCATACATATTGCTTCGATCACCAAATATTTGCTCTCTCGTTCTTGGTTTGCAATGTTCAATTAAAATGATGAAGTCTCCACATACAATTGAAGCAAATGTCAAAGCATCCTTCAAGTATTATTTTAGTTTCTCTGTGAGTAGCCTACGCAAAGCATTTTACTGCTATACGTTTGTAAATAATTTCCGTAATCATTGACTTCATAAAGTACATGTTTCCAAATTTAAAAAAATAAATAGATTTAATTGTGACTAACAAAGTTCCTGCTACTGTTAATGTGTTGATCTTATCGCTTGCCTCGATCAGTTTTTTTAATAGATTTTTTAAATATATATGTATATATATATAATATATACATATATATACTAGATGCCTGCGGCTTATCATACGCCGCATATTTGCTCATAGATGGTGCAAAGAAATTGGGGGGGGGGGGGGAGTAAACAGACACAAACTACATCACGATACAATCAGAACAACGCGAATGAACCTCGGATGCGGGTATAACTGTGACTGATTGTTGATCTGGAAAAATGTGCACTGTGGTTAGCCACTTGCCACCCCCAACCCTGCACCACCCTAGCTTGGCTACCTTAAACTAATTCCCATAACCTGACAAAGGTCATTCGTCAAGCTTATTGCCACTCGTCTTGTGCTTGTTATGGTGATCGAAAAGATTGTTGTGCTATGAACGGGCACAAACACAAACATTAAAAAAAAATTAAAAACGTAATCTCTTAGCTGGAGATTGAACCTGCGACTCCGCGTGTTAGGCGAATGTTATAACCATTACACCATAAATTACATGTTATGTTGTTGTTCCGAAAGAACATAGTGATTAACTTCAATTCAACGGAATGTTGAATGTTTACTACCTTTTCTTGCAATCTGATTGGTCGGTGGGGTCCGAGGTCAATCAGCTTGCTACGTCTTTTCCGGCATGGTCGGACCATGTAGATAATTATATATATATATTAGGGCTGCGGAAATTAACGATTAATTTCTCGATTAATCGGTATATTTTTTATCGATTAAAATTATTTTAATCGATAAAATATTGATTTAATTGAAGAGGTTGTTAAAAAAAAATTTTCCAATTTATTAATAAAGGATTACTTATTAATAATTAATTATAGTTTGCTTTATTACGTACAAACTTCTTCATGTAATAAAAAAGATTTTGTAAGTATACACTTTAAAATAAGCTCTTATATTTAAATTTAAAAAAATGTTAATTGCCTGTTTTTTTTACTTCCCATGAAATTTTCAGTTTAATGACGTCATACATCTTATTTTTAGCTTATTATTCGGTAATGGTAATTTTTCAAGAGTTAACGATTAAATTAAAATTAATCGATAACAGCCCTAATATAATTGTAGAAGCAATTAGATATTCTCAAAGGTGAATAGATTTGAAAAGAATGCGTAATAACAAAGTTCAAGTGTACTAAAATAGTTTTAGAGTTGGTTTCAGTTGGAGCATCATGTAAATAAATTAGGTTTTATGAACTGTTTGAGCGAGATATGATATTGAGATTGTATGTTTTTTCGTATTTATTTAATTCATGTATACTTTCCAGCCACGAAGAAGTATTAACACACGTTGGGTCTCTGCAGTCCGTTATATTAAGAACATCATTTATTTGAAATAATTTGAGATATGTCAGATATCTCCGTGGCAGTGCAGCCGCGCAGCTTAAAGGAACATCGAATAAGATCTTAGTAAAAATTCTATTTAACACAAGAGCAGGTAAACGCATGACCACGGTGTGTCGGTGTAAACCCAAGTGATGAGTTTAGGGTATAATAAACCCATTGAAATAATGATATATATCTACGTAAAAATAACAAAGGGTGGGTGTGGCAGAAGAGTAATTTTCTAGTGAAGTTAGTCATGTGAACGTATGTGTGTGTTTGTATTTGCGTGGATTGTTGGTATGTGAATACGTGTCTTTGTGGGTGCGTATTTGTGTTTGTGTGTGTGTTTTGTGTATTCGAGAGTGTGTCTGGGCGTATTTTTAAGTGTGTGTTTGTGTCGGATTCGAGATGTTTTTAAAAAAAAAATATATATGAAGAAATTGAAGTTATAAACCCTTCAAAGAACTTGAAAAAATATTCCTAATAAAGATATATAAACAACAAATAAAACCGTTCCAAAATAAAAAAAAGTATTAAAAATTCTGCGTTACAGCCAACTCGAGGAGGTGGTAATTGATAAACTAGCAATAATAAAGAATCTGGTATCCTCACATCATCCATGGTGTATTGGATCCTGGTCTGACCGCACTACCGGTTATAAACACAGCCGTGTTTTTTCAAGTGCGAAGGTTGAGGAAATGGGAAATAATCCAAAGACGAGATGTCGGAAATGAGACACGGCGAGATGGATTGAAATCACGCGAGATTTCAGGACGGGAGCTAAAGGCGAACTCGTTGGTTAAATATATAAATAAGTAGCGATAATCAAAGTTTTCATTTGCCAAATATGTATTTATAAAAGGAAAACTCATGCTGAGATTTATAAACTTACACTGTATTAAAGGAGTTTAATAGATCTTCATAATACAAAATTCGCTGTTCTACATATCTTACTAATAATACTATAAAAAATCCCGTAAAAAATTCCCTATTTCTGAACTATTAAAACATCTTTAAAATAATCCTTTATTTACTCACTAACCGTACTGTTTATTATATCCTTTCTATAAACTCGTGGTGTCTGTTTGAGCCCTTGCTTGCTTGCCGAAAAAAAACTTAGGAGTGTCGGGGTGCGTATTTTGTGCAACAACCTTTCCTGTCGTGCAATAAGGTGCGCATTATATTGACAATACCTTTCAAAAATATATTCACTATCGTTGCTCATTATATTAAACATGTTTTACGAATCATAACTAAAATTTTGTATTTGCGGATTGTTTTGCCCTGCTTATTATAATGAACATCTTTTTAGTTAGACTATGTCTCGTATAGATCTATACAGGATTTATAGTCAAAAACTTGTTTTTTTTTCACGAGTTAAAAAAAAAAGTTATTTTTATGTACACATAGTTTTTTAAATAGAAATTTTAAATATATATTTGACAAACTTTGCGGCATTGTTTTAGTCTTACAAAAATGTATGAATGGGCCCGGTTATCATCTGTCGGGTTAATAATACAAGCCACGATGGTTATCTGAAGACAAATGCTTTTATGGAAATTCGAATTATTCAAGTAGTGTTTAAATGGCAAGGACATTTTATTTCTTCCAATGACCGCATTCATCGAGGGATGTTTTCGTACTCTGTAAAAACATATTTTTATTCACTGTGCCCATTAGTGGCTTAAAACAGATTTTTTTTAATAGTGTACTTATGTATAGAAGCCCGGCCTCCCCACGCCCTAGCTGTAACGGTTTGTAGGTGGACTATCCCTTTTGTTATCAATACTCGCTGGCCATTTATCATGATTTTGTACTTTCAATAAACACGATTGCCGGCTGTTTGTGTCTGATGACCTCAAAATTAATCTCGGACTAATCCCGGCAGCCCGGCGACAGATGGCACTGAAACGGGTTTCTTCCGCGCGACTAAACCTCGTATCCCTCGTGGGCGCTTCGAGGCGGAAGAAAAGAAAAAACTCGCTGACGTGAAATGGAAAGGTAATGCCTTCAATAGGCGAGAATGCTTTAATAATAGATTCATCAGGGGTGGGGGTGCTTACTGTAGACGCCCTATCTGTGTGTGGTCCTTGGCCATCAGTTTAAATGAAAAACAAAATATTTTTAACATATTGAATAACTCTGATAAACCATGAACCAAGGAGGTACATTCATATCTTCATATCGCTCACGCACGTAAAGCAAACGGTAATTTTGTAGTTTGCAAGAGAAAAATAAATCCGTAGTGCATTTTTTTTTTTTTTTTTTTTTTTTTTTTTTTGACTGAAAAGTACATCACATTACTTTTCTTGGAATGCTCCGTTGTAATATTGTTTAGTTAAAATTTTAATGAAAATGTTAGCCTGTATGTACAGTGATTTTTTTTCTTAATTATTTTTATTTATTGGAGCAATATTAAATTTTCTTATGTTATTTTATCTTTTGAAAAATAATATTTGATTAAAACGTTTTTAAACGCCCAGCTCTTGTTAAACACCGTCCCGCGTTTTCTTTCAGTGCCTACCCCGTCATGCGTTTTGTAACTTACGCACAAATGGTACGCAAAAGAACACGCTAAATCATCGACCTTATTGTTCTTAATTTCGTACACTTACCAACTGAGGGTTTTTAGTTGCTTTGAGTTCTGGCTGATAATTTCGATTACCTACAAGATATGATAAAAACTGTGTCCATATAATTGCTTAACAACGACTTGGCATCGAGTCAGTTGCCAAGAGCACCGCGGGCGAATCCGTAAATAAAAAAAATTCTGTATAATAATTTAGCTTTTTCCTTATTTGTCTAGGGCACTAAAAATGAATTAGCCAAGGGCGCGAAAAACCCAGTTACGCTTCTGTGTCCATACCTAACGAAATCCTTACTCACTGAATGTATTCAACATGAACCAAACGGAGCTTCTCTTACAGTATCTTACACAAGTGGCAGTTACCCTGATGATCTTAATTACCCCACAAGGTTAAATCTCATCAGAAATATCCCCAAAGATATATTTCTCTTTGTTTTTGTTGTTTTTTTTAAATTTGAGTCTGTTTAAAGCGACGAAAGGAAAGTGTCTTTTTGCGTCACAAGTGGAGGACTCTTAACACGCTAGTGGGGAAAGAAATACTTGTAGTATGGACAAAGTAGTTACAAAGACATTTTGAAAACATAATATGAGGTATATCTGTCTTACGTGTAAATGTAAATGTAAATTGAACAACTGTTGATGTTGTTTGGTTTTTGCTTTTATTTATTTATTTTTTTAAAAATATTTAAACATTTCCAGAACGTTATTGGGGATACGGTAAGGGGAAAGCATCACAACTACTTTGTGTGTAGGAGGTTTGGCTGAAAACGTCTAACGTAAACAGAAGCCATGAAACAAATGATTCGCAGAGACTTGTGAATACTTGGAAAGGGAGACTTTGGATCAACAGTCAGTTTGTGTGGGCGGGTGAGGGGTAGGGAAGGAATGAAGTGCCGACCTACCATTAAGGTCGCCTCAGCAACTGATTCAGGTCGTGTGCTATGATACCGTATTGTAATGTTGATAATCATCAAACATTATTTTAACATGCAGTTTCTTGTGGAACAGAGGAACTCACTTTTCATGTCACGTTTATTTAATTTTTAACAATTCAAAAAGAAGCTCGTGAATTTTGAGATTTATAAAAGAAAACTCAATGTAAATAGGAGAAGTTGAAGACATTTAACAAGTACGAAAGAGAAAGAAATCAAATTCTTTAAATGCTTTAAATTTGTTAAGTCTGTGTTGACATAACTCTTCTCAAATTTCAAAAACAAATTATTTTGTTTTAGCTGCTATCTCATTAGACATTAGCATAAATTCTTAATGTACTTAAGTGTAAAATGTCATTAAAGTTTGTGCAGACAGTTGAACGTTGTTGTAAAATTAAAATATTTTTCGTACAGTGCGTGGTTGCCTAAAACTGATCCCAACGCTAACCCTATCTAAAACACTGACCCCAAACTTAACCATAACCCTAAACTATATCCTTTCTTCAGTATTCCTTGACATAATAAATGACATTTTCAGAAAGTTACATTCTACTCTTAAACTAAACCTTTAACTCGTCTTGACAAGAAAGCCCTTTGTTTATAAGTCTTAGACAAAAAACAACTAACTGTAACTTTATTTTGTTGAAAATGCAAGTGTCTAATGCTCAAGTACAAGACAGAACGATTTAAAGCGTCACGTGTGACAGATTTTTATGTTAACAAGAAAAATGAACCCACGCTGTCGAGAATTTAAGCGGTCTTTTTATTCCCATTACATGTGTCGTATGGAGAAAAGAGTAACGTAACTGTTTTGGTTCTGAACACAGCGACGTCAAAGAAAAAATGAAGAAGCAAAAAAATTAATTTAAAAATACGTGGAATCTTTCGTTCCTGTAGACTAAGGTCAGATAAAGATTGACTCCGATATAAGGCTAATTTATCGTAATCCACCAGATACCATCACCATACTATCCTTAACATGGACAATAAAAAAAAAACGATGTATAAAGAAATGGTAAGCGCGTGATTTTGATCTGGGTGGATCTAGAAAGTAATTCACAATCCATAAATTCCCAAGTATTCCCCTTGACATTAACAAGAGATGGGCAATTGACGCATGCTAAAGTAAATACTTAAAATTACTATGACACTAGCGACGAACCATTTTAGGGTCACGTCCCAAAAATTAAACCACTTATTTATATCAAAGTGCCAACCCTCCAATGAAACCCAATAATGCGGGTTTGGGTTAGCTGGTTTCATTAAGAAACTAATATTTTTAGTCAGGTGCCGCCTGGTGAGTCTCTGCAGGCCTCACTCTGCGTTCTGACAGTGGCACGCGCGCCATAGGTTCACCATTACTGTATTATGTAATAATAATTATTTAAGACGTCTTTAAAAAAACAACAACTTTACATCTATTCTATGAGTCCCTAGAAACTTACCTTGATGACTATGATAGAATTTAAGACACTGATTAGCACAAATGGTCCGAACCCGTAGAGCAGTGCGTCCACCCAGGGCCACACCACCTCGATCAAAGTCTCGAAACCCGGTACGGGGCCGCAGACGTACGCCACGGCCATTTTGTTGGTCCGGTCCACCACGATGTCCGTGCTGAAGAGCAGGTGGGCGTTGATGGAGAAGAAGACCACGACCAGGCCCGCGATGATCTTCTTGGCGCGGATGTCCTGGCAGAAGTACGACGCCTTGAACGGGTGGCTGACCACGAAGTAGCGCTCCACCGTGACGGCCACGATGAGCCAGACGGACACGTCGCTGAAGGTGTAGCCCAGGGTGGGCAGCCCCTTGCACAGCCAGGCGCTCTCGTTGCGGATGTCCGAGCCGCTGATCTCATTGACCCAGAGGCGGATGAGGCCGAAGTAGAGGACCAGGCTGTCGAAGACGGCCAGCGTGCTCAGGTAGATGTAGATGGACTGCTGGTTCATCGACTTGTGACGTAGGATCAGAAAGCTGGCAATGAGAAGGAAATTAACGGAATTAACAAATAAACTAGGGCTGTTATCGATTAATTTAAATTTAATCGTTAACTTTTGAACAATTACCGAATTATTAATCGATAATTTTGACTAAAGCTGAAAATAAGATGTATGACGTCATTCATCAGAAAATTTAATAAATCTTAAGTAATTTATTAAATTTTTTTTTAAGGAGATATATTTAAATATAAGTAGTTCAATGTCAATGAATTTTAATTTTGTTATTGTTAATTCAGTAAAAACAATGTGTTTTTTTATATAACATTTTCCATCTAAAAACTGATTATTTTAAAGTTTATACTTTAAAATATTTTTTTAATGGAGATGTTTGTACGTAAAGAAAAAACTAATATCAATTATTAATTTTTTTATTAATAAATCGAAAAATTTATTTAAAAATATTTTCTTTAATTTAATCGCTATTTTATCGCTTACAATAATTTTAATCGATAACATTACCGATTAATCGAAAAATTAATCGTTAATTTCCACAGCCATAATATAAACAGATTTACACTTGAAAATATTAAATTACAATATTATACACATTTAACGAAATAAACAATAACAATTATAGATACTTCTCCCCGACTCTAACTGCAACATATTCGATTAAATTATTACAAGAATAATTACATTTGTTATAGAAAATCTAATGTGTTTAGTAAATAACGCAGAGCGATTTGTTAAAGTATTTGCGCAGAGATGCGTGTGATATACAAGCAACGCAGGAAATGTTTGTAGATCGCACTAGATGCAATGAGATTTCAATACTTAGATTTTAAATCATTGAAAAATTATTAGAGTATGACGGACAGCGTAGAACAAAAGTGAAGGTGAATGCTAAAACCAATGACATTTGTCTAAAGTTATAGTTTTTATTATTATTTTATGAAATATCCAGAAAAGAAATGATGTATGTAGGTTGATGGAGAGTTCATTATTTGGATGATTTTAATGTTCACATTATGCAACCATCTCTAATGCCCGTAGGGTGGTCTACGTTTGGAGTCAGTCAAGCTTCTGTTTTATTGTATGACATAAAATATTATTTTAAAATATTCCGTTTAAAATATTCCGACACCTAAATAACCACCAACAACGTTAAAGTTTGACAAAAATCGACCGATATGGTTCACTTGATTCCCCCCCCCCCCAACCCAGACACACACAAAAAAGTATTTTTTCAATTTCTCGCCAACCATAACATCTGATGGGTAAAAATAAACGCCCAACGATAGCCAATAATATTTGGAGAAAGATTCTTTTGAAAAATCTCTTTTAGTTCGACCCCCGTAATTTTAGAAGCACTTTTTAGATATCAATTGGTTTGTTTAGTTTCAGAATTATTTATTTTAAATGAATTTTAATGATGAATGGTAATATTAGACCGTAGCGTGGTGCGCATTTTATTGACACATTCTTGGTGTGATTTTAGAATGATTTACATTGCATAGGAGTGATTTCAAGTTCATTGTTGGAAAATGCGTTTAAATTACTTTAAATACTCATTCGTGTTTTTATTATTAGTTTTAAATACCTAGTTATTGGAATGTGAAATTCCAAATACTTCAAGAAACATAAGTTTTGATATAAATATTTTTATTTTAAGTTCAAGAAACAGGAGTGTTCATATTCTTTCTTTTTTTTTCTAAGTTTTTGCACGATTGAAACAAAATTATTTTGATCCTTAAAACAGAAATAAACGTAATCTCCCTTTCTCCGGCTAATGCCGTCTTACTCCATTTTAGGGCCAAGGCTATGCTTTACGAGTTCATTGTTTTTTTTTAATATTTAGTTTTGAAATTTTACACTTAATAATTCCCCCGCCCGATATTTCTTGTGAGTATCCCTTTTGAACTGAACAAGAAAGCCCAGCAAAGTTAACATGGGGAGCAGCCACCCCCCCCCCCAAACACACACCTTTCCCAGTTTTGGAGATATATGGAGCTGCCTAAAGTCTTCTTGTATTAAAATCATCTGACCGATGTGATCTTATCATCGGCGCTCACCTCGCGATAGATCTGCTCGTGTGTGGCTCTACACATTTGTCACATAGCTTCTGTCCTCGCAAGTTTTGTTTTAGCGCGTCCTGTGACGAGGACGCTCGCCTTGAGACCATCATGCACAGTGCACGAGGGCTGTCAAGGGATAGAATCTCATCCGAGGCTGAACGTCGGGACGTGTCAGAAGGAAATGACGCAACCGGCATCCGCGTGAATTAAATTGGCGTTTTTTTAAAAAAAAACGATTGTGTCACATCTTTCCTCTTCTTAATCAATATAACTTCAGAATGAACGAAGATCATGCTTCCTTTCAGAAATTACAAGGCAATCTCTTGAACGTAATTTGAAAAATTTGAATAGAAAATAAAAGATGAAGGGAAATATAATGCTATGATGTCAATCTTCCGAATTTCAAATTTTATCAACTATATGTGCGTGTCGAGTGTTTGTGTTTTAGAGTAGAGGTGTGAGCAGAATGCGGCCAACGCAAACATAGGTAAATTGAAAATCGTTTGTATTTCGCCGCAAAAGTTGAAACACTTTCACAACCTTTGCGAAAAAGCTGTTTATTTAAAAAAAAAAAAAACTTTATTTAATTACATAAAATTACACCAGCAACAAGAACAAGAATTACGCTATGTGTAGAAACGAGACACCTGTTTTCTTTTCTATAATTAAATTTTTCTTTTTTAAAAAATTTATTTATTATTTATAATTATTATTTTATCATTTGCAAAGACTTTTGATTATATATATATATATATATATATATATGTATGTATGTATTTATTATTTATATATCAATGAAAAGTCCAATAACAAAATGACATTCGAGAAATGAGGACAAGAAATATTTTGAACGCTACAGACACTGATTCAGTTTAACACGATAGATACATTAAGTTGTCTCTGTTTATTATTGGGCCCTTTCCAAATGCAAAAAAAAACAACAAAAAAACAACAACAAACAAACAAATATTTCTAATGTGTATGTTTAATTCTTGTAACCAAGTTTATATGTAATAGATAAACGTACAAACTGTAATCTTCCCGTAACCACAAGAGACGCTTTGCTATCACGTGGCATCAAACTCACTTCTCGGGTATGTTCGCCGTTCTGATATAACGCCGCTAGGTCTGGTCCGAGGACGAGAAGCGTTGCTAATGATGGCTCGGTCTCGTCTCCCCATCCCGCCC
>MUZC01000568.1:51791-68522 GCA_002072015.1 Radix auricularia | reverse complement strand
TATATATATATATATATATATATTACGTAAAGATTGAATAGCCATAACACAAATTCGTCTACGTGCACTCGGAGTCGGTTTGTTATGAAAACCTCTAGCGAAAGGTGAATTGTGGAAGAGAAAGGAGAGGGGGAGGGGGTATTAACCTTTTATTTTTCGTAAAGCAGTAACTTGTCCTTTTATCGGGAAAAATACTTTAAAAACTTAATCCCTTCGTTGAATCAGGTCAGCGAAAGAAACAGGGATCAGGTGGGCGGAATCCGACCCCCCCCCCAACCCACACTTACAAAACACTACAAGGAAGCCTGGCACAGATCAGAGTTTAAAACGGATGGCCGAGGGAAGAGTTCTCAAAGTTATATATCCTTAAATTGGGCTTATCATCAGATAAATATAAAAATAATAATAATAATAAAATTGTTTCCTGGGCAAGTGGATGTTTCGATATCTTCATTGGTCGCCCGTTTCATGACGTCCCTTATCTTACTGAGAAAGTGCCAGCTTACATTTCCTGTCTAATTACGTCCGTCGACTAATTGAGACAGTACCAGCTTACATTTCTTGTCTAATGACGTCCGTCTGCTAAAATGAGACAGTGCCAGCTTACATCTCTTGTATAATTACGTCCGTCAACTAGTTGAGAAAGTGCCAGCTTACATTTCTTGCCAAATGACGTCCGTCGAGTAATTGAGACAGTGCCAGCTTACATCTCTCGTCTAATGACGTCCGTCGAGTAATTGAGACAGTGCCAGCTTACATATCTTGTCTAATGACGTCCGTCGAGTGATTGAGACAGTGCCAGCTTACATATATTGTCTAATGACGTCCGTCGATTAATTGAGACAGTGCCAGCTTACATATCTTGTCTAATGACGTCCGTCGAGTGATTGAGACAGTGCCAGCTTACATATCTTGTCTAATGACGTCCGTCAACTAGTTGAGACAGTGCCAGCTTACATCTCTTGTCTAATGACGACCGTCGAGTAATTGAGACAGTGCCAGCTTACATTTCTTGTCTAATGACGTCCGTCAACTAGTTGAGACTGAGACAGTGCCAGCTTACATTTCTTGTCTAATGACGTCCGTCAACTAGTTGAGACAGTGCCAGCTTACATTTCTTGTCTAATGACGCCCGTCAACTAGTTGAGACAATGCCAGCTTACATTTCTTGTCTAATGACGTCCGTCGACTTGTTGTGACAGTGCCAGCTTACATTTCTTGTCTAATGACGTCCGTCGACTAGTTGAGACAGTGCCAGCTTACATCTGTTGTCTAATGACGTCCGTCGAGTAATTGAGACAGTGCCAGCTTGCATCTCAGGTCTAATGACTTTGTGGACTAGATGAGACAGTGCCAACTGGCAGTGGAATTCTATTCTCCTTTTTAAAAAAAAAAATTGCTGAACATTTTTTGCAACAAAATTATTACGCGATGAAAATTAAATAAAATCAATTCCAATAAATTGCACCCCAAAGGAAATCGGAAAACCAATTTTAACAGCACTGAAACTAGGGCTTAGAAATTTAGATCAGCGTCAATAAATTTAAAACAAGTAATAAGGACATTATGGAAACTAGATTTTCTCTGGGGGATTTTGTAATTGTGCCTGAGTGAGTGAACCAGAATATGCAGATTGCGTCCAACCTGCTTAGACGAAACACATTTAAAACTTAATATAGAATATATTTCTTAAAAATATAATATGTATTTCAAAATACTCATTAGCTCGTTATAATTGATTTAATTACCTTGTTTTTCTGACCTGAATTACACGGAACCCGGCATTTCTGTTCCCAAAACTAAGTTAAAATTAATTTTAACAATCTAATAAGTGTTCTCAAATTTCAATGTTCGCGACGAGTGCACAGAGCTCAATAGAAACTTATGCTGAGCTGATTTCTTTAAAAAAAGAACAAGATTCTTGCTTCCTAATTAAATAGAATGACTTATCGGTGTATATAAATTGTCAGGTATTAGGACAAACACAAAATGACGCGAGCACGTAATCACGATGAACGACCCTCGCTAGGGTGGTGCAAGGGGGCGGTAGCTCAACCACAGTGCGCATGTCTTGAGAAGACATGTGCATCTTGGTTCTCTCACGTATTCTCATTTCTTCTTGCTACTGTTTGTGTCCGTTCTCAATCCCCCCTCCATCCCGCTTTCTTTGCACTATCTATGAATAAGCCTGTGGCGCATGCTACGCAGCGGGTCGTATCAAGTTTGTTGATAATACTCGGGCTGTTCGGCTGTCGTACGGAAGTGTTCAATAGACGCGCATGTTTGTTTGCCTTTCTGGGCTGTGGTCAAACTGCGACAAGATTTAAAATGACAGCATTCGTAATTTCCGAGACCAGAATACGTTACATGTCACTACTGTAATGGTAATTACTTTGAATCACCACTGCAAAGCAAGACACCAGTCTGTGGTCTGAGGAATATGTGACTTTAAGTGAATTTTTTTTTACCACTTTAAACTCTGCTCAGTAGGCAAGCAAACAACCTCCAAACTCCGTTACTAAAGTCACATGCTCAAACGAAGTAATCACAACCAAAGTCTTTGTTACAACTAAGTAATTTTACTTTTTCATACAAGGTTTTCGTAAAGTAATTTTTATAGCAAAACATTAAAAGTAGCAATACTGTTGCAAAATTTAAAAATAAATTTCTTTATGAGTCTGTCATTTAGCGTAAGATTAACAATGATATATTTAGATAAGCTGTTAACGGAATACCCGGATATTTGATGATTTTAAAAAAATGAAATTGGGCGAAATGAATTATTCGGATACTTCTTTTAATAGACCTTGGCTAACTTATGACAAGGCGCATTCCGCGTGAACAATGTTGGGATTAAGCTCTAAAATAAAAGAAATTCAGAGCTAAATGGCATCTTAGCCTTTTAAGTGTAATATACTTAAATGTATGTCATTGTACGGACATTTATATGTTTAATATAATATGATGTGAATGGTTATTTAATTATTACATGTATGTTTAGTAATTATCTCCATGTAAAGCGCTGTGAGCCGGGTCCCTTGCTGGGATACAGCGCTATATAAAGTATCAATTTATTAAATTATTATTAAATCTATTTCAGTTTGATAACTATTGGGTGTCTCCGATAAACTAGTTATATTTGATATGTGCGCATTAAAACCGACACTTTAAATCAACATGTATATCTGAACTGTGTGGCAAAATGACGTAAAATCGAAACTTGCGCTTTGTATGGAAGCTTTAATCTACTTGCTGAGGATCAGGGAACATTGTGATTCCCTCGGTATACATCATTACAGAAGAGACATATACAAAGACATCAATGAAAGAAACAGACATGTGGCATTTTGAAATTCTTTAGTTATCAGTGTATCTCAAAGAGAGGGAAAAATAGAATAAATGGCCTGAATGAAGTTATATGAAAAAAATACATCCCTGGCCCAATGAAAAATTCAAATGTATTTGGTGAATAAATGATACATCTGTAAAGTTTTTAACTTTAAAGCTTGAATATTTAAAAAGTACAGAAATGTCTCGTAGCCGTTTCTTCCCTTGAGGTCTTCATTCGATATCAATTGGGATATTAAAATAAAAGGACAACAAATAATTTCTATGCAGTTATTGCCCTTTGCTGAATTAGGCACGAGTTTTTTCTTGTTTTTTTTTCGTTTTTTTTGTTTGACAGTGTGTCATTAAAGCCGGGAATTTATTGACACAGAACGGGAGACATTGGCGGTTGACAGATCTCGGTTGAAATGAGACGGGTCCCAATGATGACCTTAGATGGGTCACATTCGAAGAGAGACGGGTCCCAATGATGACCCTAGATGGGTCACATTCGAAGAGAGACGGGTCCCAATGATGACCCTAAATGTGTCACATTCGAAGAGAGACGGGTCCCAATGATGACTGTAGCTGGGTTACATTCGAAGAGAGATGGGTCCCAATGATGACCCTGGATGGGTCACATTCGAAGAGAGATGGGTCCCAATGATGACCCTGGATGGGTCACATTCGAAGAGAGACGGGTCCCAATGATGACCCTGGACGGGTCACATTCGAAGAGAGACGGGTCCTAATGATGACCCTAGATGTGTCACATTCGAAGAGAGACGGGTCCCAATGATGACCCTAGATGTGTCACATTCGAAGAGAGACGGGTCCTAATGATGACCCTAGATGTGTCACATTCGAAGAGAGACGGGTCCCAATGATGATCCTAGATGTGTCACATTCGAAGAGAAACGGGTCCCAATGATGACCGTAGCTGGGTTACATTCGAAGAGAGGCGGGTCTCAATGATGACCCTTGATGGGTCTCACATAGCTGTTATATAAGAAGCTTAAAAATTGTTCCCAGTTTACATGAGATCAGATTGCACTTACGATTTCTAGTTTATCTAAGCTCCGTTCCAGACTGAAGTAATTATTTTTGTTTAGATGAGTTGTAGTAGACAAGCTCTCTTTTAATACCAGTTCTCGTTTCGGACCATGTCTTATTTTACAGATATGTTCGTTAACGCATAGATGAACACTTGGGTTTAAAGACCCGTAACAGAGGGCATTTTTTTCTTTTATATATTTTCGAGGTTAAAAAACCGAGTGTTGGTTGGTTTTCAGAAAGGTTACAGTGGTTTTTTATTAAGTCTTAAAGACAGACGTATTTCGACCCACATTGTATGGGGGATATAGTTATCAACAGCTGTGGAGAAGTAGCACAAGAGTAGGATAATGAAGGTTACTCAATTTATTGCTGAATGGAAGCAACGGAATCCAAATTTACACACATATCTGGGTGATCTGTCAGACATTAAGAGAAGCTAGCGCTACTATAAATAACACCAGATAAAATTCCCGATAACTGCGCCAAAGGTTTATCTTTCTTCAAATACCACGCTTGACTTTGGAGCGAAATAGTAATATCTGTCTATTTCATATAGTCTACTACATATTAATAAGTCTTCAAATTTTTCTTCAAATTCTCTTTGTTGTCAAACACCGTCAAAACTTCCGGAGGACTTCATTCCACAATGTCGGTGTAGCTGATTAAACGGAGCGCAAGCCACAGGACTTCTTCCCCGTGTCCCTCTACTACGGGAAATTTCTGAAAGGACTGCATAGAGGAATGAAAATTCTTTTCAAAATATATGTTCCCGTGTTAATTTCAAGAGGAAAACAATTTTAATTGATGTTTAACACTGCTGCTTTGCGGGTACATCAGTCATACATGAAATACTCAAGTTTAAAAAAAATAGTATTTTCTGCTTAAAAAATAACGATAAGAACGTCATTAATTTTTCAATTAAAATTGCTAATGACCTAAGAGCATCGGTCAATTCATTAAGAAAAAAAATATGAGAAGTCAAGTCGCTCGTGTTTAAAATTTTTAAACACTTAGATTTGTTCTAAATGAAAACAGATTTATAGTGTAAAAGTATTCTCATACTTTATATTGATTGTATATTTGAATTGTTTTTATAATTTATATAAGTGAACAGCTATAAAGTCTCATTGTTTCTAAAGACCAGCTGGGAATATGATGATACTAGTACTTTGCTATATAATAATGTCATATGTACACAAAAACAGTCAGGGAAATTGGAGAGGAAGTATGAGAATTATACAGCGCTGTTATGATGAAACATTCAATCTGCAGTTAATCTTGAATAAGATAGTTCTCCTTGTCAAACTATTTGTATTTTTAAAGCTTCTTTTCATCTAATGGATAACTTAACGTCTCCCTGAGGACTTCAAAAAAGTCTCTTTTGTTAAAGCCATGCTATGAATCATGCGGCTTTAAAGGCACTCTGACGTCAAACATAAACTCAGACTATAAGAAATCGCAAGAAACAGCAAAAATGCGCAATTACTTGTTTTAAAAAAGAAGGTTTCACTCAGTCTCTTTGTCCCTGAAAAAAGACATGTTTTTAAAAAGGGGAGAAAAAAAAAGAAAACAAAAGTGGAAAAAAGCCCCATTGAGGAAACAAAATTCCCTATTAAAAATACGGCTGGTTCCATCCCATTTAAAAGCCATTTGTATGGGGCAGTCTGAGTAGAGGCATTGTCCAGGAAATTATTCTTGAATCAGAGGTTGTGAGATGTTTTATTAGAAATAGAAAAAAAGAGGTCTGACTGCCAATAGAACATAGATCTATCTTGCAACAGAACCGAGGTACTGATGGCAATAGAACATCGATCTAACTGGCAATAGAACAAATCTTTGTTCTAAAGGGGCTCTAAGTTTTTGTGACAATGGCGGGAGGGGGGATTAAATCGGCCAAAATCACGTCACTTATAGACGTCACCTTGTGGCTACTGTGTGAAATGAGGTGCATGGAAGGTGGCTAGATGGCATTGTATCGCAGTCATGAATGGGAAAATTATGTGATGTTTCGAACGGGAACCCGGGTACCCGTTCGAAATTTGGACGGGTACCCGGGCAGCCTTTTTCAACAAAATTGACAGCTCTACTGGCAATAGAACAGAGGCCCGGCTTTCAATGGAAAAGATGTCTTATAACGGCAACAAATATCAGTGAAGAACCTGATTCTATAACAGAAATAACTAGTAGTAAATGATCGTGTCCTATAACAGCAACAAGTAGCAGTGAATAACTATGTTTTATAACAGCAACAACTAGCAGTGAATTATCATGTCCTTTAACAGCAACAACTAGCTGTGAATGACCATGTTTTATAACAGCAACAACTAGCAGTGAATGATCATGTCCTTTAACAGCAACAACTAGCAGTGAAGAACCATGTTTTATAACAGCAACAACTAGCAGTGAATGATCATGTCCTTTAACAGCAACAAATAGCAGTGAATGACCATGTTTTATAACAGCAACAACTAGCAGTGAATGACCATGTCCTTTAACAGCAACAACTAGCAGTGAATGACCATGTTTTATAACAGCAACAACTAGCAGTGAATGATCATGTCCTTTAACAGCAACAACTAGCAGTGAATGACCATGTTCTATATCAACAACAACTAGCAGTGAATGACCATGTTTTATAACAGCAACAACTAGCAGTGAATGACCATGTTTTATATCAACAACAACTAGCAGTAAATGACCATGTTTTATATCAACAACAACTAGCAGCGAATGACCATGTTTTATATCAACCTCAACTAGCAGTGAATGACCATGTTTTATATCAACAACAACTAGCAGTAAATGACCATGTTTTATATCAACAACAACTAGCAGTGAATGACCATGTCCTATAACAGCAAAAACTAGCAGTGAATGACCATGTTTTATAACAGCAACAACTAGCAGTGAATGACCATGTTTTGTAACAGCAACAACTAGCAGTGAATGACCATGTCCTATAACAGCAACAACTAGCAGTGAATGATCATGTCCTATAACAGCAACAACTAGCAGTGAGTGACCATGTCCAATAACAGCAACAACTAGCAGTGAATGACCATGTTTTATAACAGCAACAACTAGCAGTAAATGACCATGTTCTATAAAATCAACAACAAGCAGCGAATAACCGTGTCCTGAAACAGTTTCTACTATAGCCGTGAATGATCAGGCTCTTAAAAGTTGCGAAAACAAGTGAATTACTGGTCTCTATACCAACGGGAACTAGCATTCCATGAACATATCCTAATATAGTGACAATTGTTCGTAAAGGATCATGTAATAGAATGAATGGAACTTTCCATAGCCAGTGTAACCAGTAGGACAAGGGTGAGATCTAATGGCATTTTAAATTATATATCTAGTGCTTTAATACGACTGAGTTGAAGATTAGGACGCTAAAGTAAGGTCTCACAGTAACCAATTGTATTTAATTATCGTGGTCTAGCTGCCAAATCCTAATGTCAACAATTTTCCTTGGATGTCATGTGACCTGAGATCTGTGTGTCTCGAACCTAGCGCACCGAGTGATGCTGAAGAGATCAATTTTGGGAATCGTGGCAACATAATTATCTCAAGTTGAACGGACAAGGAGCTGGATTGTTGTCTGCTTCCAAAAATAGACTACAAGCTAATAGCATCATCTTGTTGGAACAAATTAAATAGCACCATTTTTGTGCACAAACAACCTCAACTTGTTTTATACAAACAGCATCATGTTTTATAAACAGCAACAATTTATTTGTCCAAAGCGACATCATTATTTTACAAACAGCCTCAGTTTGTTTGTATAAAGCACAGTCATTTTGTTTCGGGTGTCCAAACCATTAAGACTCGTAAGCTTTGCCGGGGTGGCGCTGAAGTGTTAGCGATTCGTAGTAAGGAAAATTCCACCCCTCACTTGGGCGGTCAACTTAGTGGGAGGCGGTTTCGATCTAGTGCCCTGGACGCCCAGGTGGCCGCTTCTAGAAGCCACCGCTCCGGGGGGGGGGGGTCTCAGATTTACGTCCCTTAGGGGGCCAGAGATCTGAGGGGGTTTTCTGGGAAGCCCCATGAAGAGCGCAGGCTCGGGACTGCTGACTTACTTCCACATTTAGGATTTCAGTTTCAACGAATCAAAATAAATATCATGTTTCCACAAACAGCATGTACATGTTTATTTAAATAAACAGCATCAATTTGGTTTTTTGCATTTTGGTGTCTGTTAAAGGTATTCCGTTTCACTTATGTCTCATTAAAGTATAGGGTCCTCACTCCTCACTCCATTTAAAAAAGAAAGAAAGAAAAAATGATGTCATCTGTATAAAAAATAAGCTATTTAAAATATTAAATACAGCCTTGACTTTCAATAGAACACACTCAGCATGGCTTTCGGAGAGTATTATAAGAAACCAGCTTTTTTTCTTTGCCCTACGTTGGGATTATAACAATAAAGACATTTAGCCTTCCGTGTAAGTATAAAGTATTTTGTGAATCAATAACTAAAAATTTCGAGAATAAAAGTAATGTGTATCCGTCAGAGTAATGAATCAAAAGAACCCATATTTTTAGCGCATTTTCGAGAAGTCGAATGCGCTATTGCACCCGTTTTGTCCGTCCGTCCGTAATCACCTTTGATCTCAGCATCCATAAGTCCTAGACCCATGAGGTATATATGTTTTTTGTATGTCCTGACCTGCCATTTGTGCATCAACACTCAGTTACTCGATCCGTTAAAAAACCCCGTTAAAACTACTAAAAAATATTTCGAATCGAGAGGTAACACTAGCGCAGGGAACGGCCGCCATTGCCGGAAGTCGCATACATAGTTCTTCAAGCATTGAAGAGTGGTGCGAAAGCGTGCAAAAGAATTATTTTTTTTTTTAGTTGACGTCATTAGAATATGTGTAAAAGTTTAGAGAGTTTACGTCATCATTTGTGGTGACTTGTAGTTAGATTAAAGAGAAAATAAATTTTTTTAAAATGTAAAGAAATGACTTTTAAATTAAAAAAAATGTCAGGTATATTCATTACACAAGAAAATTCATAAAAATATGTCTAAAATCTAAACACAATTACTGATAACTACATAATGCTGATATCTAACATAAGTACTGATACATAATACGAAAATGCGCTAACACGTCCTGAATTCCAATAGGGACCAGGCTTAACATGATTTTTTTAGCATCAAGGAAGTTGTTTCAAATAAATCTTGCCGGAAAAGTCTAGATAGATGATGTGAGCATATGACACCCGTTTCGAAAACAAATAACTGTTACACTGTTAGCTAGACAGAAAACGTCATAATATTGGACATTCCGTCTTGAATTTGAGACTCGATATACTATCTATAAGATGTTAAGAATAAACATGACAATAAGTACCGCACCACCACTTTCCCCCCTTCCCAACAAATGGATCCATTCTTAGAAGCCCCATCTTTGGAAGCCCCTTCAGCCGTTAGTCAAGGGTAAGTGGTGGGGTGGGGTGGGGGAGAGATCAGTGGATTGCTGTATGTTAAAAATCATGAAGTGTGAGAGGTTGAGGGAAGAGGGGTAGTAACGGTGAAGGCGAAAATGTGATTTTTTTCCCGCAAGCTTTAACATGTCGTCTTCGCCTGTCTACCAGACCTATAGATTTAGATCTTTGACAGAGCTATTGAGTTAGATCTCTAACAGAGCTATTGAGTTAGATCTCTGAAAGAGCTATTGAGTTAGATCTCTACCAGAGCTATTGAGTTAGATCTCTACCAGAGCTATTGAGTTAGATCTCTACCAGAGCTATTGAGTTAGATCTCTAACAGAGTTATTGAGTTAGATCTCTGACAGACCTATTGAGTTAGATCTCTACCAGAGCTATTGAGTTAGATCTTTGACAGAACTATTGAGTTAGATCTCTAACAGAGCTATTGAGTTAGATCTCTAACAGACCTATTGAGTTATATCTCTACCAGAGCTATTGAGTTAGATCTATGACAAAGCTAATGAGTTAGATCTCTGGCAGAGCTATTGAGTTAGATCTATGACAAAGCTATTGAGTTAGATCTCTGGCAGAGCTATTGAGTTAGATCTATGACAAAGCTATTGAGTTAGATCTCTGACAGAGCTATTGAGTTAGATCTTTGACAGAGCTATTGAGTTAGATCTCTTACAGAGCTTTTCAGTTAGATCTCTACCAGAGCTATTGAGTTAGATCTCTACCAGAGCTATTGAGTTAGATCTCTGACAGAGCTATTGAGTTAGATCTCTGACAGAACTATTGAGTTAGATCTCTGACAGAGCTATTGAGTTAGATCTCTGACAGAGCTATTGAGTTAGATCTCTGACAGAGCTATTGAGTTAGATCTCTGACAGACCTATTGAGTTAGATCTCTGACAGAGCTATTGAGTTAGATCTCTACCAGAGCTATTGAGTTAGATCTCTGACAGACCTATTGAGTTAGATCTCTGACAGACCTATTGAGTTAGATCTCTACCAGAGCTATTGAGTTAGATCTTTGACGGAGCTATTGAGTTAGATCTCTGACAGAGCTATTGAGTTAGATCTCTACCAGAGCTATTGAGTTAGATCTCTGACAGAACTATTGAGTTAGATCTCTGACAGAGCTATTGAGTTAGATCTCTGACATAACTATTGAGTTAGATCTCTGACAGAGCTATTGAGTTAGATCGCTGACAGAGCTATTGAGTTAGATCTCTGACAGAGCTATTGAGTTAGATCTCTGAGAGAGCTATTGAATTAGATCTCTGACAGAGCTATTGAGTTAGATCGCTGACAGAGCTATTGAGTTAGATCTCTGACAGAGCTATTGAGTTAGATCTCTAGCAGAGCTATTGAGTTAGATCTCTGAGTCTGAGCGCTCATTGACTCCGATCAAGGGACATTACCCCAGACTAAGGACACCGTGTAATTGATCTAAGGCGAGGGAATCCATCGGTAAACATTGAAACTTTGGTATCTCTAAAATCTTGGAAACCGCATTTAGTCTCCGAGACATGTGAGATAATAAGGAATTAACTTAATCATTACAACATTTTTATATCAATTTTAATTACTGATTTGGTTTATGTTTCAGTTCGTTCACCCCCTCCCCCCCACTCCGTTCCCCAGTTATGACATTTTTCCAACTTATAGATCAGTTGCTTAGCAAGGAGAGAAAATGATTGAGGTAAGAGACCAGTTTTTATTTTATTTTTCGTGCGCGAATCTAATCTATGGTGTGTTAATTTTTTTTTCGCGGATACTCACTGATTTGTGGATACTCACTGATTCGTGGATACTCACTGATTCGTGGATACTCACTGATTCGTGGATACTCACTGATTCGTGGATACTTACTGATTCGTGGATACTCACTAATTCGTGGATACTCACTAATTCTTGGATACGCACTAATTCGTGGTTACTCACTGATTCGTGGATACTCACTGATTCGTGGATACTCACTGATTCGTGGATACTCACTGATTCGTGGATACTCACTGATTCATGGATACTCACTGATTCGTGGATACTCAGTAATTCTTGGATACTCACTAATACGTGGATACTCACTGATTCGTGGATACTCACTGATTCGTGGATACTCACTGATTCGTGGATACTCACTAATTAATTCGAGCTTGTGTCATACACCAACGAGTGAACTTTTTTAACCGATTGAACGAAAAGTGCTCTTCTATATATTAGGCACGACAGCAGCAGGCACCCATGCTTCCATCTTTGCACCTTTTTTTCAGACAATTTAGACCTTAAACCAGTTAACTTTGCTTTCCCCCCCCCAAAAAAAAAAGTGAGATGTAAGCCAGTGGCGTAGTGAGGGGTGGTAAGGGGGCAAATGCCCTGGGTGGCACTTTGCCAGTGGCGACAAAGACCTAGCCGTTAATTAGTTTCTAACAAGGAAAATTTAAATTTTAAAAGGTAGTCAAGGTTTACGTCGAAAGGAAAGAGAAGCCAAACACGAAATTAATAAAAGAAATAAATAGAACTATCGCATACAGGATATCCGGATGAGGATATCAAGATTCTCGCCACTATCTGGATTCGGCAAATATTTATCGCAGATCCGACTAGTATCCCGATATTAGTGTAGTTAGGAATTTTTAAAAATCAAATTAAATTGATATTAATACATTTATAAACAAATATATAAAAGTAAAAACTTTAACCAGAAATGAGCGGTACGCATTGGCATTTATAGTCAAAAACTTTGTTTCTGCGGGTGATTTATTATAGCTAAAATGAATAGTATTTTTGCAGTGATGCACATTTATGGCCGGTCGAGACGGCTGTTGTACAACATGCCACGGAAACGACGGTGGAACGTCCTTGGTTTGGCTTTGTTGCTCTTTATAACATAAAATTGTAGAGCGTCCTTACTATTACTTTCTAAAAAAAGACTAGCGTTACTTTATAGCGTCTACATACTTTTTTTTATTGGGGTGGCGTCTAATTTGAATTATGCCCCGGCGGCACATACCAACTCTAATGTGAGCTTCCCATCCCTCCCTCCATTTTACCACGAAGTGATCTGCAGGCTTTGCCTATCGACATTTGCAGTTAGCTAGTAAAATGGGGACCACTGAGATTTCCCAACCACAGATCTCCAGTTGAATCTGTGCCTCTTATCAGCAGAACACGGTCACTCTTCATTGATGTAAGATTACCTTAAACTTCCAGAAAACCAAATACCCACGTAACGTATCGCCATATTCTGTGTGCTACATTGCATTTAATGGGACGGAGATTGAATATTCTTCACCTCTATGTGAGTCGTGACACGGGGGACAAACACGCCGTAAGCTTGACACGCACACCAAACCGTGTTAAAAGTGTATTTCGTTCTGTTTTTTTTCCCCAAATCACATCATTTGTAAAGAGTTTTTTTTCCTCATCACCCTTTAAACGCAACAAACAGGAAGTATGTCATTGACAGAATCGCGAGTGACGCGGAAACATAGTTTGTTATCGTTTGCGTTGCAGATCAATGTCGATCTATAACTTAATATCGCTTTCTCCAAGAATGCATCGATGTTACCGGCTTACTCTCGAAATAACGTTCTCAGCGAAATTTTACATGCAGACAAAAAAGTAATGACGTCATTGTGTCAACACAGAGTTGTTAACATATTAAGACGGCGGAGGAGGTAAAAATCGTGCGGTTGTTGACATTGATATTTGTCAATGGTTTAGGATGCAGATAAAGTAAACGATTTTTTATCCCAGTCTCTCTTGTAGAGTTTGCCTTTAAAATTTCAGAATCCGTCATTTAATTTCCTCTCGTTACTTTTGAATAACTTTCGAGTTTCTATTTTTCATGCATGTTAACTCGATGAAATTCTATACGTTAGATTTTTAGCGCATTTTCGAGAAGTCGAATGCGCTATTGCACCCGTTTTGTCCGTCCGTCCGTCCGTCTGTCATCACCCTAGATCTCAGCATCCATAAGTCCTAGACCCATGATGTATATATGTTTTTTGTATGTCCTGACCTGCCATTTGTGCATCAACACTCAGTTACTCGATCCGTTAAAAAAAACACCGTTAAAACTACCAAAAAACATTGCGAATCGAGAGATAACACTGGCGGAGGCAACGGCCGCCATTGCCGGAAGTCTTAGTATTATCAAAAGTATTAGTTTTTTTTTCTGGACGTCATTAGAATATGTGTAAAAGTTTAGAGAGTTTTACGTCATCATTTGTGGTGACTTCAATCAAGATCTTAGCGGCCAAGGGGCAGAAATTGAAAACTTTTTCGAAACAAGCTTCAACATTCAACTACTTTCACCAAGATTGGCAACTACGATCTATCAAACAACAATTGACGGAGTATTTGGGCGATTAGCTGATTACAATTTAGAATGTTTCATTTATGAGTCCTATTTCAGTGACCACAAACCACTTGTAGTTAGATTAAAGAGAAAATAAACAATTTTAAAATGTAAAGAAATGACTTTTAAATTAAAAAAATTTCAGGTATATTCATTACACAAGAAAATTCATAAAAATATGTCTAAAATCTAAACACAATTTCTGATAACTACATAATGCTGATATCTAACATAAGTACTGATACATAATACGAAAATGCGCTAACACGTCCTGAGTTCCAAAAGGGACCAGGCTTAACATGATTTTTTTATAGAAGTATATATTAAAATTTTATGTATGAAAGTATCATTCAATTCAATCGTGTCTTTAAAGAAAAAATGTACAGATAATATATAGATCTATTTCATGTTTTCAAACAATTCGAAAGTTGCATTGTTCTAATTCTAAGTAAAATTTTGTTCAAGATTTATGTTGAAAAGTAATGAAACATTTCTTTTAATGATTAACGTAGCTGATGTAAAACGTATTGTCATTTATGTAGTTAGTATGATAAAGTGTTTATTTAGTTAATATATGTGTTGTTATCTACATGTAAAGCGCCATGAGCCTGGCTCCTTGCTGGGATACAGCACTATATAAATTATCAATTTATTATTATTAATATTATTATTATAGCTTCCCCCCTTAATTCAATAAGTATTTTACATTCTACGCGCTCCAACTCAAATAAACGCCTTGTCAACATACCATTTATTTTGAGATTTCAGCGCTACCTAAACGCTAATTGTTTACGTTTTACTATCAATGAAGGCTTGAATTATCGCTGCTAGTTGACACAGTTTATGTTCGTTGGAAGACAACGCTTGTTTTTGGCTAGTTTGTTTGCCCGAATCATTGGACTTTTCAATCGACTTGTTGCCATATGTTTCATCCACCTGAACAGCTTCATCCGTACACACATTTATCACATCATTTCAGCCCGTATCGAGGCTCTATTATTATTAAGGACTTTGAGTAGCCAGGACACGTAATCCACTTGGTCTGATCCACATCTCAGACACTACGCCCCGATGATTTAACCCCTAGCAAGTCACTTTAGGGATTGGCAGGTGTGCTTGATAATAGATTCCTTGCTGGAAGAGAAGGTTTATTATTTTATTTATATTTAAATTGTCGGCTTTGGGGTAAGGGTCTGAAACCCATCAACGCCAGGACGGATGTGAACGCAGGGCACGATCAATGCTGCCGACGCGGCTCAATTTCGGCGTCCGACCTCGGACATTCCGCGTGTTCGATCAGCCGTGGTGATTTCAAATCGATGCCGATACAAATGTGTTTTAACGGCTTAACTCTAACGGCCAACCCTACTTTTATAATTGGGACCGGTGCTGGGGTTAGATTTTTTATAAAAATAAATAATAATAATAAATCAAATGACAAAGAAACAAACTTCACACAATCTTGTTTTAATATTTTAAAAAATCTAGTATTCAGTTTGAATGTTATTTAAGTTTGGCCTCGGCTGGGTTTATACACAACCTCATATCCGCTTCCGCTAGTGTATATTTTCGTTATTGTTTTTGTGTATAACTTAAGTCAAAACTTTTACCGTTGTTCACATCACAATTCTCTGCTGATGTGTTGACAACGTCACCGCTTTGGGATTTTCGTAGGGGGACCCACATGTTGGGAACCGCTGAATTAGTGGATATATGCCCTCCATCAAGCTTATACACGAGCGTGTATCAAGTGTCCAACATGATCCACACAATCCGTTATATATATATTAGAGCTGCGGAAATTAACGATTTATTTTTCTATTAAACTTTCTAAAACGCTGAATCGACCCACCACTTGTAAATGCACTGGAATTCAAAAAGAAAAGTCTTTCGGCTGATAAATATAAACTAATTTCCGGACGATTACACGAACATTTTTGTATTAAACTATTGACTGACGCGACTGTTCAAATATTGATAAAGGGAATGTGTTTAATGAGGGAAATCATTTGCCTATTGTGAAATGTTCCTTCTAAGTCTAAGCTTCATTGGACCGTGGGCAAGTTAAAAAAACAACTCGTGTCCAGAGTTGAATAAAGTCTATTTTTGTGTGCAATATTTTACAAAATTTGCTGCGCAGTGATTCTAAAATTTGCGTGGCGTCGGTCAGATATCTGCCACCATGGTTCTAACACTTCGCTTACACACATCCAATACAGTATCAGAAACTTCAACAGAGACAATGTATAGCTATGTGAACGATTGTTCAGCTTGGCTGGTTGTATTGTCAATAAGACATGCTCATCACTTTAACCAAATAATGTCAATACACTTGTCTGTTTGCGTTGTTGGTTAAAATTTGTAATATAAAGAAGAAAACATCCCAGTGTTACTTCGATTTTCGCAATTACGTTTTTAAATGTTGCTTATGATACTATACATTTTAAGTATTGGCTTTAATTGAAATTAACGATTATCTAATCGTTATTTTTTTCAAAAGTTAACGATTAAATTTAAATGGATCGTTTATATATATA
>MUZC01000568.1:34959-47651 GCA_002072015.1 Radix auricularia | reverse complement strand
TTTGTGATAGTTTGTGACAGGGGGTGGGGGATAAAATTTGTCAAAAATAGCGTGACGAACTTTATGGACAACCCCCATGAACATAAACAGGGAAGCAGCAATAAGGCGAGGATAACGTGTAAGGTTGAGGTCATAAAAGACAAACAGCTGCTAGGGATCCAGTCAAGGAGGTTAGCCGACTGAGTAAGTAAATGGGCTGTTAGACTGGATATTGGGGCTGTTATACTAGATATTGGGGTTGTTAGGCTAGATATGAGGATGTTAGGCTAGATATGGGGTTGTTAGGCTAGATATGGGGCTGTTAGGCTAGATATGAGGATGTTAGGCTAGATATGGGGTTGTTAGGCTAGATATGGGGTTGTTAGGCTAGATATGGGGATGTTAGGCTAGATATGGGGATATTAGGCTTGATATGGGGATGTTAGGCTAGATATGGGGATATTAGGCTTGATATGGGGATGTTAGGCTAGATATGTGGCTGTTAGGCTAGATATGGAGTTGTAAGGGATGTGACGGAGCTGATGAAAATCCGCATCCGTCGGATTCGGATTTGGCAAATAAAAATCCGTCGGATTCGAATGCGGATGCGGATTTGGTCAACACTTGGCTAAAAAAAGGGAGTATAACAAGGTGTCAGACCCATGCCCCCCATAACAAGAAGGATTTTGAATTTCAAAAATAAGTAATTCAAAAACAGTTTTAAAAGATAAACAAAATGTATGAATGTTATTCCACCAAAGTGGACGCAATAATCTTCTGTACAGAAGGAGCGTCTGTAACATATAAGATAAGATAAGATAAAGTAATTTGAACCTAAATTTTAAAAAAAAACGCTTAAAATCAAGTAAAAAATTAAAATAATTTGACAAACAACATTTAGCGAAATTAAAAACTAAGATCTTAAAATTGGAGAGTTATGAGAGAATTAAACAAAATTAAAGATAGATCTACTGTTTATTGACACATTCACATGAAGCCTCAATACTTGAAATTAATTAATGGCAGATTAAACTTCAAGAACACCAGTTTCTCTGCATTGTCTGGCAGTAGTCTGCTGCGACGGTCATCTATTCCGAGGTTTAGAAAACTCTGAAAACAATTTCGTGAGAGGGGTGTATCTAAAATACGTTCATGATTAAATACGACGTCTAATCTATGGACAGCTGAGTAAGGGTCTAGGACCTAGGAGTTTAGTTTTATCTGTTTTCTTTATTTAGGGTTTTCGAAAGTCTCTAGGTTTTTAAATTTTAGTTACGATTTCTACGGCGTGTTTCATCTGAAAACGGTAATCTTACAAATTCGAATCCGACGGATTTTTTAAAAAAATCCGTCGGATTCGAATTTGCACAAAACGTCGAAGTTCGAATGTCGTCGGATTCGAATTCGAACTTCGTCACATCCCTAGTTAGGCTAGATATGGGGTTGTTAGGCTAGATATGGGGTTGTTAGGCTAGATATGGGGATGTTAGGCTAGATATGGGGTTGTTAGGCTAGATATGGGGTTGTTAGGCTAGATATTGGGATGTTAGGCTAGATATCGGGATGTTTGGCTAGATATGAGGATAATACGCTAGATATGGGAATGCTAGGCTAGATATGGGGATGTTTGGCTAGATATGGCGATGGTGATGATTCAAAGATGGATATCTCAGCCCTCACCTCACCCAACTGTAATTATAAATTGTTATTATCAGTCACATTTTTAAAAATTGTATTTTATTAATATTCGCATTTCTACATCATTATCATGCAGGATTAAATTTGATCGACTCCTCTCCAAAACACTTCTGAAATCGTCAGATTGTCAGGTGTCAGAAAACTGTTCAATCCATTTGTCAAGCATTGTCAGGTCTGTAACGACACAGCGAAGTATCTGCTCGGGAACTCAACGGGCCCCACTGCCAGCGTTCGTTATGATCGACACGTCGCCAGATGAATTCAACCCCGTTGGCGCCTGCAGTCGGGCTCCGGGTGCAATCTACTCCAGCCATCGATTATGACATCATTGGCATGCCGGTCATCTATTGAACGTGGTCTGCTTGACGACTTTTTGTAGTGGTGATGACGTGGTTATCCTATATAGATCCTCTGGTTGAAATGGAGAGTTCTGTTGTCACTGTGTGGGGAAAGAACCTAGACATTTATGCCGGGTATTAGGAAATCGTGATATTTTGCTCTAAGCTCATTTATTTCAGGTCAAATAAGAAATGTATCACTAGGCAATAACTTAATTGCTTCATGTGATATTTTATATAGTACATAAAATACTGTTTCTGCATGTAAGGCATCATCATAATTGTCATTATCAAAACGTGATGTTCATACGATTTTGATCTCAACGTGTTATCTTCTCTTTCTTGACAATCACGTGATTCTTGCCATCAAATTGTCAAATAATTGTTTGCTTATGAATGGGTCTCCATTTCCTGCCATACTCTACAGGTTGGCCTTTGAACTGCAGTCTGGCCATGTGTCTGCAGGTTGGCCATGGGTCTGCAGGTTGGCCATGAGGCTGCAGGCTGACCACCGATGGCACAGAACTTAATGTATCTTCTGTAATCCTTTAATTTCACTCTATCAGTTTAATTTACATACACAGTAGAACTGCTGCATGGTGTGTTTTACCACGGGGCATCACGTCTATTCTGGGATCTTTTTTTACTTTCACACTTTTGTTTAACTAACTCAAACAGTAGACCCATGGCATGGTGTACGGGGCATTATGTATATTCTGTAATCATTTTCTCTTACTACTTTTGTATTTTAAAGTTACTTAATTCAGTGCATCACCACCTTTTTATTATGGCGAGCCGGCAGGAATTTTTCCCTATTTTACCAGAGACCAGTGCACTGTTTTCTCTGTACTGACGTGGAAGCGAAATATTATTTCGTTTATTTTATTGGTTTCATTTTATGGGATTGTTAACGAAAAATTGACATATTTTATAGGGTAAGTATTAATGGTTACAAATAAGGGATCATAATTATATTTTACTGTCCTTTCTTTATAACTTTTGCGGACCGGCTTAGGATTTCCTACGGACCGGCACCGAAACGCAGATCACAACTTTGAGAAGCCCTGACGAAAACTGAATGACGGGGTTATCTCACCGCACCGGGAGACATCATAACGTAAAAAGTTTGTTTGTTGCCGTCAAAAGGCACTGGTAGACTAGGAGGAGGTCTGTGTGTTAGGTCGTGAGGAGGTCACACCGCGAGCTAGCAAACTTTGCTACACCAACCCTAGTGACGCTTCTGCCACCAACTTCTGCTGGAATCCACATTTCGGGGTAAATGCTCTGAAAGAAAGACTGACTTCGGATTACCTGAAGTATACGCTAAAAGTCACACCCTCTTTTCAATAACATTAAGACAACATCCACTTCTTTGTTTGATCGGACATGTCAAAACCAGCCAAACCTCCAAACGATATGGCAGAAGTGGCTCACGTATTTTTAATAACAATTTTTTGTTAAAAAATGTCAGCCTTCTGATCGAAATCTCACATTAAGGCATTGGTTACTATTTTGTATTTGTCCTGACACTCGTGAAAGGTGTCGAGACAATCGCTAGTATATTAACAATTCATTCGAATGGCCAAGCGGGTTATTTAAAGACGTCACATCCTGAAGAAAAGTTATTTTATTTCAAAAAAGCCTTTATTCTCTTTTAACAGATAAGTGGGAGGTGGTGGGGGCTGTCCTAAAGGGTGCCAAAATTGAATAAAAGAATGAATTTTATCTAAGAGAACGAGGAATAAAGTTTGTTTGTGGTCCTCATGCCGTAATTTGACGCCCATTGACGCACGAGCCTTTACCAATTAAAAGCGTTGCAAGTGGTTTAAAATAACAATCCCATACTTGATATTTAAAAAAAAAAAAAAAAGAAGATAAAAGGACGACCGGGGTAAGATCACCCTGGTCTTCTCCCCTCTGACGTCATTGGCTTCCTCAATAAGAAAATGTGATTTCATATTCCACTGGAGCGATTTGTATGTTTTCCCCTAACACCCTGTATGACAATTAAAAGGAATTGAGCAAACCCATACAGAAGTTTGGATACGATACAGCGCTATATAAATTATATATTTATTATTATTATTATTATTTAAAAAGTTAGATTGGGGGAGGGGTGGAAACACCCATCGACCGTTCACGCTTGTTTTTTAAATGCGTCTACAAAATTATTTACATTGTATCATGCTTAAGTTGTCCATATTTGTTACAACTAAACCCGCGCTTTCATCTCCGAGGAGAAATCTCAATGAGATGAGTGGAAGTCTGAGAATTTTTATCGTGATTTAAGTTGAGAGCTCTTGGTGCCTTGCCTATTGTGTAAAAAAAATTTCAATGCGTGTGAGTGACTTTCAGTTTGTTTTTCACTAAAAATATTGCTTTAATAAAAGCAGCTCTTAAATTATAAACTGCGGTTTTAAGAAAATGACTAGATCTACAAGTTTCTAGAATTATGGCGTTCAAAATGCATCCATACCTTTTGTATTTATTTGATGAACATAATAGTTATTCCCATGAATTATACTTTGTACAATAGTCAAACATGGGTTTATCTACTTTGTACAATAGTCAAACATGTGTTTATCTACT
Organism: Radix auricularia; assembly: GCA_002072015.1. Classification (NCBI taxonomy): domain Eukaryota; kingdom Metazoa; phylum Mollusca; class Gastropoda; family Lymnaeidae; genus Radix; species Radix auricularia. The sequence goes on along the minus strand of MUZC01000568.1, from coordinate 43,047 downwards.
TTGTACAATAGTCAAACATATGTTTATCTACTTTGTACAATAGTCAAACATTTTATCTACTTTGTACAATAGTCAAACATGTGTGTATCTACTTTGTACAATAGTCAAACATGTGTTTATCTACTTTGTACAATAGTCAAACATGTGTTTATCTACTTTGTACCATAGTCAAACTTGTGTGTATCTCCTTTTTACAATATTCACACAGTCACACATGTGTGTATCTACTTTTTACAATAGTCACATATGTGTGTATCTACTTTTTACAATAGTCACACTTGTGTGTATCTACTTTTTACAATAGTCACACAGTCACACATGTGTGTATCTACTTTTTACAATAGTCACACTTGTGTGTATCAACCTTTTACAATAGCCATACTTGTGTGTATCAACTTTCTACAATAGCCACACTTGCGTGTATCTACTTTTTACAATAGCCACACTTGTGTGTATCTACTTTTTTCAATAGTCACACTTGTGTGTATCTACTTTTTACAATAGCCACACTTGTGTGTATCTATTTTTTTCAATAGTCACACTTGTGTGTATCTACTTTTTTCATTAGCCACACTTGTGTGTATCTATTTTTTTCAATAGTCACACTTGTGTGTATCTACTTTTTTCAATAGTCACACTTGTGAATATCGTTTTTCTACAATAGTCACGTTATGGGTATCTACTTTTCCTATCCATCAATCTGTATTTAAGGAAAAAAAACATTTTTACAACATAAGTCATTCCAGAGCCCAACCGGAAGTTGTTTTATTTGGGTGTGATGGGTCTGTCAAAGCCAATCCGACATTTTGTCTAACACTAACAGAACAAAAAAACGTGTCGATGCGCCACAAAACGATTTTGGACACAACATATCGGCAAGGGGTTTGGGGGTGGGGTGTGCAAAACATGGACAGGTGCCGTTAGTGTTGTCTGATTAAAATGGAGCTTGACATGTTAATTTGATTTATATTTTTAATGAAGTATTTTTTTCTCTCTTTGACGCTTTTTTATCATTGCGATGGGAAAAATATCGTTGAAAAACACTTTTTATTTAGTAGTCAAATTATTCAACGTTAATCAATTTTTTAACAAATGCTTTCAAGCTTGACTGAGGAGGGGGCTTCATCTGTCTTTGATGCGGCTCTGTCTTTGATGCGACTCTGTCCTTGGTGAGACTCTGTCCTTGGTGAGACTATGTCCTTGGTGAGACTCTGTCCTTAGTGTGACTCTGTCCTTGGTGAGACTCTGTCCTTTGTGCGACTCTGTCCTTGGAGAGACTCTGTCCTTAGTGTGACTCTGTCCTTGGTGAGACTCTGTCCTTAGTGTGACTCTGTTCTTGGTGAGACTCTGTCCTTAGTGTGACTCTGTCCTTGGTGAGACTCTGTCCTTAGTGTGACTCTGTCCTTGGTGAAACTCTGTCCTTAGTGCGACTCTGTCCTTGATGCTAATCTGAAGCATGTGCAAGTACCTAAATTCGATAACCATGACGCAATCCTGTCAGTCACCGCTCAGTCACGGCTCAGTTACCAGTCGTTTTCCCCTTCAATCACAGCACCCTCGCTTCCATGGTTATGGGGTTCAAGGTCATTCCTAACGCCCTTGTCTACACCATTATTGCATTCATTCATCTCCATTCACTTCCCACCTTCTAACAATCACAACTACTGAAAATGCACTGATTTTCCCGACGTCTCTCTCACCCCACCCCCACCCCATACCACCCAAGTAGTTCACGTGGGGGAAAGTAAAGCCAGCTCTCGGAAATTGTAGGAGTGGGGGAGGGTTGTTTAAGGGGAGAGAACTCCTTTCAATACAATTGCACAAAACTCAAGCCAACATAAAGAATCATTCCGGATGTATTCATACAAGGGCCTGCCTCTCAAGTCGAATTAGAAAGTGTATCCTTCTCCCTGGAGCATATTTTGTGTTTGCGCACTTAGAGATGTTTGTTGTGATCTCAAAAGAACCGAGCCTGCACTATTGGTCCAATCAACTCGTAAATATTGCCAATCTGGTTGGGTTTATTTTTATATAGATCTATTTCTCATCTCTTCTAACAGAAAACTTTTTAAGTGCACCAGAAGTCATGAAATTCGTAACAATTAATTTATAAGGGAACGTAAAGAGAAATGTTAAGAGTTTTATAGTTAGAGTTTAAGGGCAGTCGTAACATCTACCCGCAGGCGTAGCCACAAATGGTAAAACGTTTTGAGTATTTCTCTAAAGCTATCTGAAGCTTGTCAATAAGGGGACAAGATATGCGTGTTTGGCCAAAGAAAGGATTTGTCAACCTAACACCTTGGTTGACAGACAAGAGAAAGAAACATGTGATTTGTTATGTTGACCGTGTTGTGATGATATCGGAGTTTTTGGGATGGTGGGGTATCATGGCACGGGTGGTGTTTTTGGGGCGCTCGTATGGGATGGAATGGAGTGCCGTAGGTGATAATACATTGTGGTATTGCTCGGTGGTAATACACTTCGGTCTTGCTGGGTGGAAATACACGGTCTTGATCGGCTGTGATGCCGGAGGTCGGAGTTGAAGTATGGATGGTTGTTGATGGTGGATGAGTTTTAAAGATTGGGAGGATTTGACGGTAGAATGTGATGGCGGTGTTAAGGTGGGGATGGCGGCCAGAGGGTAGGGAATACTCTACTGATGTTCCGAGATGGTTTGGTGCTGGTTTGAGACGAGGATTGTCTGACAAATCAACCAATCGCAAAGATGAGTTTTTACATTTTTTAACCACTATAACAATACAATGCTAGAAACGAGGGACAATGGGAAAAGGGTAAATTAGTACTGTCTGTGACCGTTAAGCTGAACTGATGGCTTTTTAACGACAATTGCTCTGAAGTGTCGTCCTTTCGGGGCACTGAATTAAGAAATCCTACCATCAACTTCATCACCTCAAACGCCTTAAATATATATCTTCCTGATCATTTTTAAAAACTCAATAAAATGTAATCATTCAGACCGAAGCATTTTATTGTTAAATCCTCTTTTGTTTGACGACAGTAAACTACTGGTGTGGTTAACGCTTGCTCGTATGCTGCTACACTGCGCGTGAATTTTTTTTTTGTTTGGCATTTCCTGTTAGCGCTTTGGCGCCACTGTCGACAGCGCGATTTTATAACTGTTTACTTAAAATTATATAAACATGAAGCGAGTAGGTAAAGAAAGGGCTTAAAAATGAAGTACGAGAAGTAGCTGGAGATGAAGGCTCTCCGAAATGGACGGGTGTGCGAGAGTATGGGAATTTTTGCCTGAAAAATATTGACTGATTGTCCATTGGTAACAATTTTCTCACTAACCATCGACAAATAATTGCGTTTCCCTTGTTCCTGCGTTTGCGAATGGTGTACATCTTAAATGTAATATAATTTGCACACTAAAAAAAAAAACCAAGTTAATTTGACGTGGGTTTGTTCAGCCAGTGAGAAAAAAAAGTGTGTGTGTGGTGGGGGGGTCGTCATTAAAATGGTTAAAAGTTGGGGGAAACTGACGCACTTCAATGTAAGGAAATACTAAATAAACTGCCAGGTCGCAACGTCATCCCCCACAGACATCCGCTGCTATGTCTAAAACCCCAGAGCAGGGCTTTCAGTGACGTTAAAATGATCCCAGACTCTAAAAGAGGTTTAAGAAAAAAGGCGTGGACTAGATCATCACTCGCCCTGATTAATTTTAAACGACTCGTAAATTTTTTTGAAAGACGTCCTCAAGCTATATCATTTCCAATGTCAAATGAAGATGCTATGAATAATCCAGATTAAAATGTATTGCAATTTCCGTTTTATGAGAATATTTTTTGTTTGTTTAAAATCCAGTCATATAAGGAGTTTTAAATACATTATTTTAAAGGGTATTATTCTAAGGCGTAATAATGGGTCAGCTACAAGTCACATTGTAACTTTAGCACGCAATGCACCGCTACAATGTGAAGTAGCATTTCCAGAATTTCCAGCCGCCACTGTTCTGTGGACTGTTTCTATCTGCCATTGCTTGGGGAACTACTTGTATCTGTTCAGTGGACTATATCTATCTGTTATTGTTCAATGTGCTGTTGCTTAGCGCCAAAGCCCACTGACGTAATCCTAGCAATAGTGCAATGCTTGCTCCCCACGACACCTCCCCCACCCATTGAGACCGACTACCTGGCATGACACCCCAGCTCTAGTGAGACCAACAACGTGGCATGACACCCTCAGCCCTAGTGAGACCGACTACCTGGCACGACACCCCCAGCCCTAATGAAACTGACTACCTGGCACGACACCCCCAACCCTAGTGAGACAGACCACCAGTCCGAGTAACCTACCTGAAGAGATTTCCCAGCGTGCCGAGAACGAGCAGAAATGGCGGCACATAGAGTAGTAGAAGCTTGTGGAGGCGGAACTCCGCGAACTGGTTGTAGTCAATGCCGCCTAGATTGAGTTTGTACAGCCTTTCAATGTCGTAATCGCTGTGAGAGGGAGAGAGAGGGGGTAGGGTAGGAAAGCCGGTGAGTACATATTTCTTTCAAGAAAACAAGAAACAAAAACACTATAGGGCAGCGGAAATTAATGATAAATTAATCGATTAATCATTATAAATTCAATAGATTAAAATAAATTATATTGATCCTTTTTTTTTCTTCAATTTATTAATCATTTATATTTTTGTTATTACTATATTTTTTCGTCGTATAATTATTATATACAACGAATTGCATACGTTAACAAAAGGTTTTTTCTTCCTTATTTCTTGCATAGAAGAACGAATTTCGCTGTGTTACGTCACAAAATTTGGGAGCCATGGATTATTTATTTCACGATTAATCGAAACAAATTTTTTAATTACTACCAGTCCTAAAAACCAGACATCATTGGAGATTAAATTTTGAAACCAAAAGAAAAGAAACATATACAAAAGTTGTGACTCCCATTGTTTGAAATATTATCATTTTGCAACTAAATTCTGAAAGAACAAAATTTACTGAAGGACATGATAGTTTTAAACGATGAATTCCATTGATCATTAATTGGTCGTTCCGTGGCATCAATTTGAATTTTAAAAAAAACAACAACATTTAAATGGACGCGTCGTGTGTTCGGCTATATCTGAACAGATCTGTGTTTGCTCTGCCCTAGTTTGAGTCAGTTTATATTAGGCTTAGTGTAATAAACAGGGCACACCCTTAAGCTTTAAGTCTATATTTATACTGATTAACAAACACACACAGAGACAACAATTTAGTTTTACGAAAATTGTATCAAAATAGAAATATGCCTTTCTGACCTTTTCCGGTACGCCGAATAAAACCAACATGTGTTCTTTCCCCGAATGTTTTAATATTTATATTAGTGCGCCATGATAATGTATTATTAAATTGGCGTAGCTGAGAGGCTTAATGAGTGATGGACGTTAACCGAAAGGGGTAAAAAGAAAGATAAATTTAAAAAAAGAAACATCACCTACAACATTTCACACATTTCTTTTGCTACAGGTGCATTTAATTATGGTTCTTATCGAGGATCAGTTAGTGCACAAATATGGGGGTGTGTCTGTGTTTATTAATTTAAGTGTTTGTTAGTGGGTGAAAGCATGGGTAAGCGTGGGTGTGTGCTTGTGTGTGTGTGTGTGTGTGTGTGCTTGTGCGTGTGTGTGTGGGGGTGAACGTGTGTACTTGTGTGTGTGTGTGTGTTTGTGTGTGTGTGGGGGGGGTGAACGTGTGTGCGTTTGGAAAATTTAATATTGTGGACTGAAACTTTATTGATAGGAGGAATGAACTCAAATTACGTCACCATCTCCTTCAGCAGCCCTCCCCTAACCCTACCCACCACTTCCTGCCCACCACCTCCCATAACCCCACCCACCACTCCCTGCCCACCTTTTCCCCTCACCTCTCCACACTCCCTACACACCTTTTCCCCTCACCTCTCCACCACTCCCTGGACCCCTTCCACCACCTCTGCTAACCCCACTCACAACTCCCTGCTCACCACCTACCCTCACCCCACTCACCACTTCCCTGGATCCCCACCCACCATTTTCCCGCCCACCACATCCCCGCACCCATCTACCAACCCTCACCCCACAGGTGTTCTCTGTCATTTAAACATTCTTACCTGAAGCCCAGTGCCCGCAGATTATTGATGATTGACTCCCTTTGCTCGAACGACTTTGTTAAAAACGTCTCGATGTCGGATGAGGTGTTTTGTCTCTCGGATGACGTCATGGATGCAGGGCTCAAAGTTTTGAGGCGCAGTCGTTAATTTGGAGGAGTCAGGGAGGGGCTGGGGGTCAGTGAGTATCAACTGTTCTCCATCACCATTGGAGCGTGCAGCAGAAGAATAACCAAGTGCTGCGCGATTTTTGAAGTAGACGTTTTGGAACAGTATATTAGTTTTGTTCACAGTGTCATGGTCTGACGACTTCTCGAGATCGTAAAGCTGGAGTAACACTTTATTGGATTATGGGAATTCCCCATTTTTTAATTCATGATTTTGGGGTCTCAAATATAAGACATTACTGAACGTTTTCAGGAAGCGTGCAGAGTTCAGCACTTGAGAATTTTGAAATTCATTAAGAGGTTCTTAGGAACATAGATTCAATCTAGCTTCAGAAATCTTTTAAGCTACAAGAATTTAAAAAAAAAATCTTTGATTAATAGACTAGGGATTGTAGGGCGCTGACAGCGCCCACTTTTTGCCAAAAGCACAAGTAACTTATCCTTGTCCGATAAATAAGAAATATAAAACTTCTTGAAATGTACACAAGGTATCACTCTAGATCTTTCTATATAATTATAAATTCTCAAATCCTCTTTTTATATCGTTCCCTTTCCTGAAATTAAACGATAAGCTAAAACAATGACGCCATATAATATCTTTTTTTTACGGCGATACTTTAATTTATAATTATTTAGCGCACTACCAGATGCACGCCTTGTATTAAAATATAAGATCAAACAATGACGTCATAGCGTTACACGTCCAGTGAGTGACTTGCGCTATTATATTTTATATATTTTGATTTCTATAAATTAAATAAAGTAATAATACCTCACTGTTTTATTCTTTAAGATTTAGTCTATAGGTTTGGCTTCATTGCAAACATTGCAATGTATTATTGGCTTTTAGTCCATGAACCCCGGTATGGGGTTACAAGACCAATGCTTGTTGCTCTGGCATAAAGTTTCAGATCTTGATCCGATACATAAATAAAATTACCAGGATACATAAATTGTCATGTGATTTAAAAAAAGTTGCACTCTTGTCATTCAACTCTGAGCAGTAGTCTATAGCGTTAAACCCCGAGTAATCTCTGTTGACCTCTTCTCGTTTAACACTAATCAGTTACACCATAAAGACCCAAGGAATCTGTACTGCACTGTTATCAATCAACCCTAATCAGGTGTACCATAGACACCGATAAATATATATTGCAATCTCATCACTCAGCCAAAGCAGGAGCGGCGTTTGGGGGTTGCAACTGAGACGATTGCCCCAGGCCCCGCGCGTAGGTAAGCCCCGCGTTTCGGTCCTGAACATGTATCGTCCTGGTTAATAGCCTATACATGTAGAACCAAAGAGTGGATGGTAGAACGTATGCTGGAAACGATTGTAAAGAAACGAAAGAGACACTCTTGTAATCCTTTTTGAAGGTCAAATTCCGTAGCGTAACTCTAGACGTCTTTGAAAGCATTACACCGTTAGCGGTAAATAGGTCAGATGTACCATTCAGCCAATCCCATTTATTTGTGTAGTGGTGCGATCGGAAACATTAATTAGCGATCTTTACTAGTACTCTGGCCCCGCGGGGTCATTGCTGGCACCGCGCTTACCTAACGCCGCCACTAAGCCCAAGTAGTAAACTTTAAACACAGAGGAGTCTTAGAAAAGTAGAAAAGTACACAAACAATTTAAGCTAAAAGTGTCTTGATTTCTGTGTTGTAAAAAATTAAATTTTCAACAAAAAATAAATAAATATAATTTTTTGCGTTAAGTCTCAGGCTTGAAATCTGTTCTGTGGTTATCATGAGGGGCGGGGAGAGGGTGAGGGACGTGGGTGTGAGGGACGTGGGGGTGAGGGACGTGGGGGTG
>MUZC01000568.1:0-33530 GCA_002072015.1 Radix auricularia | reverse complement strand
TGGTGGACTTGGGGGTGAGGGACGTGGGGGTGGTGGACTTGGGGGTGAGGGACGTGGGGGTTAGGGACGTAGGGCTGAGGAACGTGGGGGTTATAAATGGATGTGGTGAAGATTTCCACAACTCCTGTGACGACGAACGCAGAGTGAAGAAGTCTGAAACACGGGCACAAAACACACACATACATACGCGCTGGTCATCCGTTACAGTTCTCTCAAGTGAATTAATTGTGTCTCGTCATTGATCGAAAAGATGCCGACTAGAAAATGAAAGTATACGAATCGAAGGACAGTCTCTCGCGTTAATCTAAACTCATGACAGGCCTTTGTCCAAAAGTCTCGGACCGCAGAGACCGCGAGTTAAGTGTTTGCTATAACAGCTCGCCCGCTAACTCGCGATACGCTCTTCTGGATTTTTAATTTAAATGTTTTCCAGCCTAGCCAGGAGGCTTTGCGACTCGGTTGTATTGGCGTAAATTACTCGACTACGCCAGATGTCGCAGCTCTGAGCCATCGACCGTGCTATTTTCGAATCGTGGAAATATGATATAGTTATTTTTAAAAAATTAATTTACATCCACCCCCAAATCGTCCCCCAAAGTATTTATCTCTTTCTGACGTATTTGGTTCGCAATGTTTCTCAAATGAAGATAAAAACAGAAAGTGTTTGTGCGATCCAGTTGCCTAGAATCGATTCCTCTAATCCAGTCAGACGATACATTTCCCATACAACACAATGTCATTCCTTTGATTGCTTTCTATCAGAAGTTATGTGTTATCAGTATTAAACATCTGCACCTACCTTAATTATTCATTTTAATTATTTTTGTGAATTTTTAAATAATTTATTTTACAAAATTTGTTTTTACAACGAATTTTAGGAGATATATTTAATTTAAATATAAGTAATTCAATTTAATATCAATGAATTTAGATTTTGTTGTTATTAATTAAGTAAAAACAATTATTCTTTTAAAATGTCATTTTCCTTATGAAAATGCTTATTTTAAAGTAGATTTCTATATACTTTGGAAATCTTTTTTTTTTAAGGGAGAAGTTTGTAGGTAAAAAACAAGCGATTATTAGTAATTGATTATTTATTAATAAATCGAAAACATTGTTTAACATTTTTTCTGTAATTTGAATCGCCATTATAGTTTTTATATCTCAATATGTTTTTTTAACTTCAAAGATTATTGTATGTTAATGTTGTTGTTTTTTTCATTTGAAAATTGTTCCCTTTTAAATTGTCAACTTTCTACCTAAGCATATCCGTAACTTTCTGATTGATTTTATAGACGTAACATTTTCAATTTTAAGTATTTGTTGGTCTTTACGTAACGAGTTTTGTTGGGGGTATAAATAAAAGAGATCTAAATTATTTAAGTAACGAACTTTGCCGTTGGTGTAAACAAAAGAGATCACAAGTATTCTCAAGATCTATTCGAGTAACCTACAAATATCTATGCTGCCGCAAACATAAATCAAGCATACGCTAACACACTCAGGGTGTGTGTGGAAGAGTGAGAGAGAGAAATAGAGAGGACAAAAGATAGAGAGAAAAAGAAAGATAGGCAGACTTTGTTTTCTTATTATGCCCCTCAACAATGAAATTCACTTTTTTCTTAGCATTCCTACTAAATAGCTTTAAAAACAGCACATCTTTTCACACTGTTCTTTGTAGTAACGTTCAGATAATTTAACCGCTTATCGTTCACACGTTTAAAAGATAAAACAAAAATTTATCCCCACTTAATCCTTCCTTTTCCATTTTCAATAATATCAATTTACTCCATGCGCTCTCCCTCCCCTCCCCCCCGCCCGTAAATCCTTTTTTGTACGCGCATGCTCCTACATCCGTTTCTATAATCCACTCTCCCCCTTCCCCCTCCCAGACATGCCGCCTGTAAGCCCAACTGGCAAATCCAGAAACCTGCTGGAGATGATCATGACGCATATCTCTTGGTTATTTTCATGGCCTCCAAAACCTGAACTTTGCACTCCTAATAAAAAATTAAACAACTGCACACACGGGAGGAAAATATGCTAAAAAGATTCCCAAAAGCTTTCATATGTTATCATCTTTTTATGTGTCCTTCCACGCAATTGATTAGGAGTTTGGCTGTGATATGATAAAGAACGAGCCTCGGTTATCCTCGAGAGGCCGCAATGAAATTGAGTTATTCCTTCATGGAATCCACGAGCGCTGACCCAGAGATTTGACAATGCAGGGGAGCCGAGCTTTTAAAATGATCTCATTAGCATGACTTGGGGGAGATATCGGGAAGTTAATGAATGAAAGGGGGAAAAACAAGAGAACGTATGTTATAAATTTGAACGTAAACGTGTGAGTTATGAGAAACATGGATTATGTTTTGGAAATTCGAAAGAGAAAATATTTAATAGGTTATTATATTATACACTGAACAATTGAGATAAAAAGGAAAAAGAAAAGATCAGCCACACACACACACACACACACACACACTCACACACACACACACACGCACGCACACACACACATACACTCACACACTCACACACACACACACACACACACACACACACACACACACTATATAAAAGTCTGTACTCATTCACATTGTATGTATTTTTTGGGGCATTCTCTTAATCAGACCCGCGCATACTTTTACTTCATTTGACATGGCCGCTTAGCAAAACGTTTGGATGCCGCCTGTAATCAAACAGGGTTCTCCTCCAGCGGAGCTACGTTATGCCCCGTTAACGGTTTTATCTCATATCGAGGAACAACATACACATATCCAGTTTGTTCTCAGTTAGCGGAAATCCTTTTGTTATCTTCTTCTTCTTCTTCGTTCTCAATATTGAACATTGATTTTTGCGTGCCACAAGTTTTGCGCCAATTGGCCGTGGTCTCCGACTTCAGCCTGCTTCCATAGCCTTTGGTCAGCCAAGACCATCTGCAAGGCAGCAGTTTTTTTGGCAAGTGATGCAGCGTTCACATGCCACGGCTAAGGGTTCCACCCATTACCCCGCCGCTTTTCACCTATTTGGAGCTGGGTGGGACTCGGGGACGCCCCAGGCCCCGGGAACAAGTCCCTAGCTTCCCATGGATTCGAACACGTGACCATCGGAGCGCCAGTCGAGCGCGCTTGCCACTCGACCACCGCGGCTCCTTATCTAGAATTACCTCCTTCAAGACGGTTGTTTGGGCACTCTGATTTATTAATTTTAAAATTTTTCAAGAGTCTCATTAAGCAACACATCCATTTAGACGAACAGCATATGAGTAGGGCTAAAAAAAAGACGGGGCCGAGAGGAGGGTACACTTGTCAAATGGAAGTGGAGTGAAGAGGATGCATCATTAAAACCCCATAATAAAAAAGTCTTAGCGGCAGGACTAGGCTTACACGAATAGATGATGCAGAGAAAAATATACAACAGTTAGTCATTCAAGAAGAGGCGTCACTAGGTTAGGTGTCACCAAGTGCGGTAGCTAATGGTGTCATCTTTTCGCGACTTAAACCATAGACCTCCTCTAAGTCTGTCAATGCCAAATAATATGATAATACAGAATTTTACATTTTGGTGTCACCCCTTGTGATGGTGTCACCCAGTGCGGTGCACACCCTGCACCCTCTAGTAACGCCCTGCATTTAAGCATGTGTGAGAAAAGCATTTGCTATGTATGAGTGATAGGAAGAAGTGAGGTTGACCATGGCTTTAAATGGAATATAGTGCCGTTATAATGGATGGATGGAGGGGTGGGGGGGTTGCCATCAGTGGCGTGTCATCGTCAGGGCGAGTAAACTTTAAACAAAAATTGTCAGTATTTGCTGTTGTCATGGTTTTGGGAGTTAAACCGATTGAAAGTTTTTGCATAAATTATTTTTAAAAGAACAACAGACGCTCGTTTCATACAGATTATTATGACGTTTTATGTTCTGAAAACGAACAAATGCTAGCCCGGTGGGCAAGCTAAGCAGCATTCATAGGACACAGCCAATGACGGTAATGTGTGGCTCAATGTGTAACCGTCTTCTTTTTACCCGAACTAATGTAAGATACCCTTTAGAGCTGGGGGGACTCATGAACAACTAATATCAGGTACCATTAGAGCTGGGGGGACTCATGAACAACTAATATCAGGTACCATTAGAGCTGGGTGGACTCATGGAAAACTAATGTCAGGTACCATTAGAGCTGGGGGGACTCATGAACAACTAATATCAGGTACCATTAGAGCTGGGGGGACTCATGAACAACTAATATCAGGTACCATTAGAGCTGGGGGGACTCATTGACAACTAATATCAGGTACCCATAAGAGCTGGGTGGACTCATTGACAACTAATGTCAGGTACCCATAAGAGCTGGGTGGACTCATGGACAAATAATGTCAGGTACCCATAAGAGCTGGGTGGACTCATTGACAACTAATGTCAGGTACCCATAAGAGCTGGGTGGACTCGTGGACAAGTAATGTCAGGTACCCATAAGAGCTGGATGGACTCGTGAACAACTAATGTCAGGTACCCATAAGAGCTGGATGGACTCGTGAACAACTAATGTCAGGTACCCATAAGAGCTGGGTGGACTCATGGACACCCTGAATCCCGTGAACCAAGAATCCCTGCCTTCACAAAGATTCAACCCGGCAAATACTGAAGAGGAGAAACTAAGTCAATATTTTTTTAATGTGTGTTTCTCTTCTGTCATTTAGGGAAACAATCATTTTTTTTTTAAAGTTCCAAGATTTACTAACTTTGGGGATTTATGGTGAAATTATCAAGAACCTTTGCTTCATAAATCCATTAATAATGAAAAAATGAGAAATTTAAAGTTTGATCTTAAATGAATATAATGCTATTACAGTCTTCTCTTCACCATCCTCATATCGTACAGCTAGAATATCCCCCCAACACACCGCCAAACCACCGCCTTTGAGACTTTGTTGCATAACATGATAACAGATGACCGCACTTGAATCTCAATTTTACTTAAAGGTCCCGTCTCCATCAATCACTTGGTCGTTCTCCATTAAAGACTTTTCAGTCATGAACCATACATCTCTCTCTCTCTCTCCCCCACCTTTTCCCTGCTTGATGAGCAATACCATTTCCACCCAGTTAGTCACTTCTTTTCTACCACGACCCAACAGCCGACCTTTTCCTCATTTCAGGAACCTTTCCGCAAGGATCAATAAAACTTTTTAACATTAAGGATACCCACATAATGAAGAGATAAATCAATGTGCGTTTCTTTATATGGAAAAATAACTGAATGGTACATTTCAATGTTAAAAGTCGTTGGCCTTTTGATCTTCTGCCATGCGATTGTCTCCCCGTGTACATTTTATAACTTTCTACCTTATTGTTTCCCGTGCGCCCTTATGGTATTTTCCCCCAAGCATAAATATAAATGTTTTCCCGTGCGCCCTTATGGTATTGTCTCCGCGTGCGTAAATATAAATGTCTTCACTTGCGCCCTTATGATTATCTCCCGTTTGATTTTCTCCCTGGCTTCCTTAAGAATGTCTTCCGGTAATTTTTAACCCGTTAGCCCATTCCCATCAAATTATAGAGGCTTAGGGCCCGTATGTTACCAAGCGGAAATTCCGAATGAGCGAAACCAAAATGAGAATATTGACACCGGAAGTTGGTTGGGTCTGAGCAAAAATCTCATTTCTCCTATACTTTTATTTTATAATACTTTGCAGTGATACATAACTCAAATTAGGGCTCATCGGGTGAGACGGGGATGAACTATGACCATTCTCTTTAAAGCCATGAAACAATATGCCATTTCGCTACCGTGTGACTGAGCCCTAACAGGAACACGCCCCTGTACGTCAGAACACAAAGTAAACACGACCAGCTTGACTCCATCCCCCCGTGTGGCACGTGGTTTCTTCTGTGTGCGCGTTCATCTCGTGATAAGGGACGATGCAGTGAGTGCGACGCGAGAACGTAGGCAGATAACAGCAGACCCCACCCCACCCCCCACCCAAGGGTTAAAATTGAAATTAAGTGCGGCCAACAGATCCAGATGGGACTGTAATGAAAGGGGTTAGGGGGTCTTCAAGCTAATTAATGATGGCGTAATCTGGGTCAGCTACGTGCGTTTTTAGATTCGTGCTGGAACGTTGTTACATTTATGAGCATTTAAAATAAATTGAAAAAGAATTACAACTAGTTTCTAAAGCGTTCCTTGTTCGACTTTTCGGTGTTGTCTGAGCGCGCAGCATCTTGGAATGGGAGGTTACGCTTGTCACTTCTCATACAGTATGACAGATTAATATTTTCTTTCTGTAGACTTCTAATTTTGTTTTAATCACGTATCTTCTGTTTTAGAATCCTATATGTGGCTATTCAGCTTCTTGCAAATGGTTGTAAGGGGAGGGGTATGAACACAGATTGTGATTTAAAAGTTTTTTAAACAAAAGAAAAATTATGTCATTTCACAGAAAGCTACAGCAGACCTCCAAAAAAGAATTAGTGCGCTTGAGATGAGATGTTTTCGAAAGGTATTAAACATCTCCTATACGGCGCACATCACGAACGAAGCGGTCCGCGACAAAATAAGTGCTGTCATTGACCCTTACGAGGACCTTCTCACCTCAATTAAAAAGAGGAAATTACGATGGTACGGACACGTGACAAGATCTGGTGGTCTCTCAAAGACGATATTGCAAGGCACAGTCCAGGGAAGAAGGAAAAGAGGCAGACCAAGGAAGAGTTGGGAGGACAATATCAAAGAGTGGACCGGCCTTTCATTTAGCTATTCCCAGAAGGCAACTCAGAACCGTGACACTTGGCATGAGATAGTGCACAGCTCAAAATGGTGCCCCAACGACCCAGCGTCGGGTTAAGGGACAGTTCAGTTCAGTTCAGTTCGAACCCGTTATTCTCGGTATGCCAGCCGAGCACGCACATCGTTTGACCTTCATCATGACCCATAACCGGTTTATAAAAAAGCACGAAAGTTAAAGGTTTAACGCAGTGAAAGAAACAGTGAGTGATGACATGGTGCAGCCTTTGATATCAACAATATGCTCCGCTCATGAAATGAAATAGCTAGAGTATTTATAGAACTTCTTAAGTAAGGTGATATTTCTTACACAGCATGCATCAGTTAGTTTTTTTTTTTTTTTAAAAAGCAAAATGTATTTGTATTGACTCCTAATAACACACTGTAAAGTTAACTTCAAAAAGATTGAAGCAATTAGGAGAGATTCGAGCGTCAAACTTTTTAAGGTTCCCATAACATCGATAAAACTCAGCTCTTCTCATATTCCCTTGTCCAACACCGCTAGGGACATGGCCTATTGACTTCTACACCGACAGTAGACTCACAATAAGTCCACACATATTTTTGCTGTTCAGGGTTTGTTTGTGTCATCTACCGGCACTGTGTCAGTTGCCTTCTCAACTGAGTAAAAATATAAGAACAGCTAATTCATTTAGTTTAGTCGAGGCTGAATTGTTGCAAATGCAGTCTGTGAGGATAGCCCCAAAGCCGACTTAAGAGACTCAAAAAGTTACAAAATACTGCAGCGTGCGGTGTATTTTAGATAAAGAAATTGGATTACATCACACCGGCTCTTAAGTAAGGATCTTCACTGACTTACTGCGTTCGAACCACAATATCCAGTCACTGACTTACTGCGGTAAAACCACAATATCCTTCACAGACTTACCAAGGTCAAACCACAATATCCTGTCACGGACTTACTGTGGTAAAACCACAATATCCTTCACTGACTTACTAAGGTCAAACCACAATATCCTGTCACGGACTTACTGTGGTAAAACCACAATATCCAGTCACTGACTTAATGCGGTAAAACCACAATATCCTGTCACGGACTTACTGCGGTAAAACCACAATATCCAGTCACTGACTTAATGCGGTAAAACCACAATATCCAGTCACTGACTTACTGCGGTCAAACCACAATATCCTTCACAGACTTACTGCGGTCAAACCACAATATCCTTCACTGACTTACTAAGGTCAAACCACAATATCCTTCACTGACTTACTAAGGTCAAACCACAATATCCTTCACTGACTTACTAAGGTCAAATCACAAATATCCTGTCACTGACATACAGTTGGCTAGATGAATCTGAAGCATTACTAGGAAGAGCTGATTACAAAATACGCAACTCTGAAAAAAAAAGCTTAAAAGAAATATGTTTAAGAACTTTGTGTGTGAATGTGAACTGTCTTGAACATCACAGTGCATTAAACTTACAGGACCAGAATGGAAACTATCACTTTTAAATGGTCCATCATCGCAAGCAACGCGTTGAGCTTGCTAGAATTGCATGAACAATAGCACTACAAAAGGTCACATCATGACACGCAAAGCGTTGAGCTTGGAAGACAAGTATCAACAAAAGCACTAACATGAAAGGATGAATCATCATCTTGTTAAGAAAAATTCAATAGGTAATATTGAAATCAACAAAACAAGAATTCATTAAGTTGATGAAACTTAATCATCCCGTCAGCTAAAATTTCTTGATATTTCTTGAGATCAAGAACCTTGAGCATTAAAGAACCCGAAGGACAAAAAACGCTGCAAACTTTTCTGAACTAAGAATAAATGAAAACTTCAAGTGACGCTCTTGTTAGAGAATTTAGACGCTAACTTTTAAACAAAATAGTTTAGCCTGATCCGTCAAATGTAGTGTATATCTTTCTTCCGACTTTAAACATACACTTTATAAATTAAGAATGCGTTTGTCTTTCTTCGGAGTTGTTTTAGAATCTATTTTATTGTGTTTCTTGAAACTCTGGATTATAACTTACATTTATTTTTTATTTTTTTAAAATCTGTTGTTTGTTATTTAAATCCCAACTTATTCCAAACAACATTGCGCAGGGGAAAACAGTAAACTGAATACTGGTATTTTTGCCTTTGAGTTGTGTTGAAACATTTTATGCGTAGTTTTTTGCTTTCTCTATACTAATTATTGTTTTCTTACGAGTTTTTATCTTGAATTAATTACCATAGTCGTAGAGTGTTTGCGAAAATCTCTTACATTTTAAAATGTAACTAACATGAAATAAGGAAGCCTTTTAATCTTTGTAGATCAGACCAAAGTGTTCGTCTTTTAAATACAAGGAAAAATATGTTAACCTAGAATCTAGGTCCTTATTTTGACATGTAAAACATTAATAATGAAACTAATATGTATCAAACTGGAAATTTATTCGTGATCTTGTTTATCAGGCACATTGCTCATTACACGGATATGGTGACTTAAAGAGGAACATTGAAGTTTACAATGCCCATACTTATTTCAAGCGTTCTTCAATTTTAACCGATTTTGACATGTGAAATTGTTAGTGAAGCCGAAATATTTACAATACGCGTCAATTAGGGGGTTGTCAAATTGGAAGAACTTTCTTACGATATATTTTGTAAGGATTATTATAAAAAATGCAAAAAATCAGTTCGGGAAGCTAGTACTAAAAATTGCAGTTGTGGGGTGCGCAGCTGTTCCTGCAAAGTTGACGGCACTGCTCAGAAAATTTAAAGACCTTCAGTTTCTCTTGTACGCATCGCCAGCAATCGCTAAGACACGCCACAGAAATGGGCGCCTTCATTGACACCGTAATACACAAACCACACCAAAAGCTCCAAGCGCGTTGAATTCATTTATTAAAAAATCCTTTAGAATCACACTTTGCAAAAAAAAAAAAAGAAATAATCATAATCATCCAGCTGAATTATCACTATACCTCAGTATCACATTTCACATAAGAATATCAACAACTAACATCCAATGAATTTTACCACCCCTCTTGGGGTAAGAAATGATTCAAATCTTGTCTTACTCTTGACGGAAAGTATCCCCAATAACGAAAAAGGTTACTTTAACTTATCGCGTTCAGCCACCGTCACATGTAATCCGTCGTATCGAACAAGCTGCTCAGCGCAGTGGCTCTCCCCTTACGACGCGGCTGTCTGGCCTGGGCACCAACTCTGTTCGCACAGCGGGCCCCCCCCCTCGAGTCCTCCGATGGACGGGCATACACTTGTCTTACTCGCACGAGATAGGACCACGCGCGTACCTGAGTAGTGAGGGGGGGGTTAAAGTATCCATCCAGACATTCAGTTAGGATTTCTTTTTTTTCACACTCCCCTCACCCCATTCAATACCAAGGAATGTTACCAACGAACCGAATACCGCTGTGATAATGAGGCAACAAAATAGTTCGACAAGACATCCTGAAGCTGGGCAAAGTTTGTAACAAGGCTAAAGACTTTTTGACTAAATGTGTTATTGGAGCAAAACCCCAAACAATTAACATCAAATTAATAGATGATTTTTTTAGTGTTTCCAAGTGACAATGAAGCTCTATCTCTATCTATTTCACTCTCTTCTCTTTCTACCTCTCTCTTACTTTCAGTCTCTTCTCTTTCTACCTCTCTCTTTCTTTCACTCTCTTTCCCTTATTTCTTTTTCAATCCTTACCTTTCTGTGTCTGCCTTTCTATATATCTTTCTCTTTCATCCCCTGTTTCACTCTCACTTTGTCTCTCTATCTCTTACTCGTTCTCTCTCATTAAAAAAAAATTCTCCTATTTTCTATGACTTTATCTATCTCTTCCTCATGGCGCTGTTTATTATTATTTTTTATTATATAAATTTATATATTTATATTTATGTATATATAGTGCGAGACCAGGATTATAAGCCGATCTTTATATATTTATTATTAGCTTGATTTGGTTGTTTATGTCTTTTTTTGTTTGTTTGTAGTCTTGCATATCAAATTTGTATTGCCCCATCGAGAGCCAACGATCAATAATTTGATTAAAATGATACTTTGAATGCAAGCTTATCTTGTTATCAGTAGCAACTGATGTTTTGGAAATCAGGGCACACATTCTTCAATGGTCACTTAAACTTATATTATTGGAAGCTTGTTCCTGTAACTAATTGTCCTTGACAGGAACGAAGAGCTCCTGTTTTTTTGTTCTTTTTTTTTTTGGTTTTGTTATACCGTATTGGCATTTATGCCTTCGTCTCTGTTGCCGTGGAAGATATGTGAATTTTCAGGCTATGTCGGGGTAGGCGACCAGCCAATTTATTGTTTTGAAACACTTTATTGTTAGCCTAGCCAGATATCACCGTGTTGGTTTTTGTTTTCGACTGGCTGAGTTTAAATTTCCCAATGTTCCTCATCTACCTGAACTTATCTTTCAGTATAGTTTCTTGGAATTCAACTTTGACCAGTACGATTTGAGTAATTACTATAAGATCTCTGTTAAATTAATTTTTTTAAATGTCAAAAGATTAATAATTAAATAATGAATTTTACTGTCTTGTGATTTCTATTTCTACATCTCGATATTTGAACTCTATCCCAACCACCATCGTAAGGTAAGGGTAACCACCGGAGGTTTATCAGGCATTTGACTTTTTATTACAATATAGGTTATTTAAAAATTGGAATGTAACTATTGAATCAACCTTGAGCCACGGAACTATTAAAAAATTTTTACGACCATATAAAATGTCCTTCTCAAGAATTTCACGAAATTTAATGATTTAAACTTTAAAAAACAACAACCAAAAATCTTAAATCTTTTCATCGGACATGTAAACTTAATTTGATTCTTGTTGAAGCCCTAGGGCGGGATCATTTGGTGGAAGTTTCGTGGGATGATGATATTGAATAAAGCCTTAAAGGCGACAGCCTGGCCACTTATGGGTTTAACATCAAAAGCCAAGTGTGAAGTTATTCGGCTTTTAAAATGTTAGACGCACTTCTTGAGACCCTGTTTGCGTGAGCTGCAGCTTTCTTTATGGTAAGCTATTAATTGTATGATATATACAGTGGCAGTGGCGTTATTTAGGTGATGGGGAAGCAGTGGCGTAGCTAGGGTCATCTACGCCTAGGTACATGACACAAAATCTGCGCCCCTTCTCGGACCCACAAATTCTGGGGGCTCACAGAGCACCCAATTTTTTTAAAAAAGATTTACGGTGGTTTATATTGTTCATTTTCGAGGCATCAGGTATTGTAATGAAATAGCAAAAAGACTAATAATAATAATACGATTGTAATCAATGTATTTTAAAAAAAAATAGATACTATACTAATTATACATGCATGGAAATAGAAATAGTCTACAACAAATTAATCCTCCTTGATTTGATGGTCGTAAACTCGTCATTAACTTTGTCAAAATTAATATTCGCATGAGTTCTTCTTTCGATGCTAAGGAGTGCAAGATCACTCAGACGTCTTGTCCCATTGAAGTTGAAGCATGTAAATAAGACAAAATAAGCTTCAGTTTGCTGAAGGAATGCACACAGCTTGCAATTGAAACAGCAATTCATAGAAGTATTGGCACTGAAATACGCATATTTCGAAATTTCGTGATCACCATATGAAACAATAAAACCAAAAAGATCCAAAGTAATTTTGGTAGAACTTTAGACCGGATACTGAGCCGCATTTTGCAGTCTCCTATTTCTGTGCACAATGCGTGACCACTAACGTCATTGTCGTGAAAATTCCCAAATATAAGCAATTTTGAAGAAAGTGTATCAACATTTGTCTCAGTGAGAATAGATTTTTACGTCTAACCAAAGCGTACCCCTGCTAGGTTTAAGCTGCGGTGGTCACTGTTGACCAACAATGCTCAGTGATTTCTTGCACACATTCGCTGTTAACTGGCCGGATATATTCATAGACATTACAGTAGTGTCAAGGTATGAGAATCACTGTCAATGAATGGTTCGGAGTTGTTGTGAGTTGTGTGGTGAGAATGTTATGAACTCTATTCATTTGACGGACTTTTGAAGGTCAGGCAATGACTTGAGAGTGCGCGCAAGGGCTATATATAGTGTGGGTCTGTGTAGTGTGGGACAGACGAGTGGAAAAACATAGGAGAGACTTGTAACGTCAGTGTGTGGACGTTCGGCCAGGCTGTGTTGTTGACGGATGGTGTTATCGAGGTTGCTCGAACACTGTGGAGGCTGTGGGCCTGTATGCCTGTGCTGTGATGGCTCGAACGCTGTAAAGACTGTGAGCCTGTATGGCTATGGTGTGATGTCTCAAACACTGTGAAGACTGTGAGCTTGTAAGCCTATGCTGTGATGTCTCGATGGCTGTACGAAGGATTTATACGTGTATTTATAGTTCAATAAAGTACACCTTCTATTCGACAAGAGTCTGTCTTTATTAAGATTGAATCCACAAACCCAGTACGCAACAGTGGGGGCTCCGTCAGTGGACCTCTGGAAACTCTTGTCGAACATCGAAGTGTCGGCCACAGTCATCAGGTCCGATGTGTGGTCTGTAAAGTCTGCGATAGAGGCAACCGCATCGTTGCTGGCCTGTGTGTTGTCGGGGACTGCCCTGTCCTTGAAGGAGACATCTGCCTCCTTGTTGCTGGCCTGTGTGTTGTCAGGGACTGCCCTGTCCTTGAGGAAGACATCTGTCTTCTTGTTGCTGGCCTGTGTGTCGTCGATGACCGTCCCGTCATTGAGAGAGACATCCCCTCCTTGTTGCTGCCAGTGTGTCGCCTATGACCGTCCCGTCATTGAGAGAGACATCCCCTCCTTGTAACTGCCAGTGTGCCGTCGATGACCGTCCCGTAGTTGAGAGAGACATCCCCTCCTTGTTGCTGCCAATGTGTCGTCGATGACCGTCCCGTCATTGAGAGAGACATCCCCTCCTCGTTGCTGCCCAGTGTCAACGGTGTCGTCGGTGAACAATAACAATTTAGTTATTACATGGACTAATGTGTAGTGATTGTTTATTTTGTGAAAGTGTGTTCTCTGGTGCTGGCAATCAAGGCAAGTACAAATAATTATTTCTTTTTATGATTGTTAAAATTATTGTGTAATAGGAAATTGATGTTAGATATTTTATTATCTTTTTTTCCTCCAACCCCTGGGTCCTAGTACAATAGTAGGAAGTAGAGATGGAAACCGTGCAATTAATGAGAGAGAAAATTGAGTTTTTCAGACAAGCAGGGGAACAACTTACATTGAAGGGAGAGAATTTAAATAAAGATGTAAGGGCTAAATTGAAAGAATTTCAAGCAGAAGAAAAAGTAAGAAAACAGAGAAAATATGAAGAAAAAAAGAGAGAGTACGAGGAGAAAAAATTAAGGGAACAGAGGGAGTATGAAGAGAATAAATTAAGGGAACAGAGGGAGTATGAAGAGAAAAAATTAAGGGAACAGAGGGAACATGAATTAAAATTGCTAGAAATAGAAGCTGCAGGAAAAAAATATAGGGAAAGTAGCGGAATAAAAATAGAGTCTAGGAAAGCGGAACAAAGAGAAGAAATTTTTGAAAGTGCGATAGAGAAACCTAAAGATACACTGAGTGAGCTAGAGGCAATATGGTGCTGCGCTCAAAGTAAATTAACGGCCTTAGCAAAAGAATGCAAAGTACAAAATACAGAATTTGATAAAGATGAAATGGAGTTAAAGACTTTAAAAATGAAAATTGCCCAAGTGAAGATTAACTTAGTTGAAAAGGATGAGTTTGTAAAAAAAACTCAGAAAGAACTAAACGATAGCATATTAGAAAATACAGATAGTGTAGAACTAGCTCTTAGAGAAGAGACTGTAGTTACATGTAACGCTACACTCAGTGAGGGAGACGATGCTGAAAAGTTAAGAAGGGTGATAGAAATAGGAGAAAATTACGACACAAATCTAAAGTCAATGATAAAAGATTACGAAAATTGGAACATAGAAATGGAGAGAAATCTAACTAGTATAATGCAGGACACTGAAGAAGAGTTTAAAAAGTCGAAGTAGAGAAAGATGAACTATTGGAGAGGTTACAAATTGAACTAGTAGAAAAAGAGAGAGAGAAAAGATATATGGAAGAATTATTGGCTCAGAAAGATGAGGAGATTGATGAACTAAACAGAAAACTAGCAAGTAATGAAGAGGACATTATTGAAATGTGGAGGATCGTTAAGGAAAAAGAAGAAATAAACTATGATTTAAGTATGAAATTGATAGTGAAAGATGATGAAATGTTGATATTAAAAGAAGCCCTAATAGAGAAAGAGGGAGCAATTGAAAGTAAACAAGTTGACAATGGACAGAATCAGAGGTCAACTGTAGAAAAGTTAGTTAGAATAGTTGAAAAGACAGAACAGAGCAGAAATACACAAGAGGAGAAAGTTACTATAGTCATAATGGATGAATGTAATGAGGGAAAAACTGCAAAGTGTGTTGCAGGAAGGGTGGAAAAAAGCATCCACAAGTATGAAAATGAGAAAAGTAATGAGAACCGCTGCTGTGGGTCCACGCAAAAGTATGACATGTGCTCAGGGGAAGTTGGTGTTGACTTGTTAGAGACAGACTATGTTTATGACGACGGGACAAACTTTTCTCGTGAACAAGAAGACAGGGAGAATTACTATGTGGGGACAAGTCAAACCAGAAATAACCAGACCGTGACCGATAATAACTCAGTTAGGCGTCACAACCCGTGTAGAATTAGAGAGAATTACAGAGACTGTGAATCAGATGACCGGGTTGCTTGGCCGTTGTGGCTAAGAATTTGGTTGATGGTGGGGGGTCATTCTAAAAATATTGATAAGCGGGCGTGAATACGAGTGGGTCGCCACGAACATGTACGGTTTTGGGGGTTATGTAACATTGCCATGTTAAAAGTCCCGCCTAGGCTCACGTGGGAAACGAGCAGTCAGAATAACGGTAACCAGGGGCGTGTACTGGTAGTAGTAGAAGATAAACGAAATATACCACCAAGTACAATGACTATGATTTTTTTTAGCTGGGTTGTTAACAAGTTGATGACTAAGTATAACTAAAGAGGACTTGATTATGATTATGTTTTTGCATTGGTTGAAACATTATTTTGAGGACAATGTGACGGGGTCTCACTAAAGGTCATGTGTTGAGTGTTTCATAATATTCATGGCCATTGAGTTGAATGTATAAGATAAAAATTCAAACATAGAGACCTCATATTTTTTTTATCATGTTGATAGTTCGAGGTGATGATGATGTTATTAAAATATTGTGTATGAAGATGTTTTTTTTTTTGCGGATCATTATGAGTATATATGATGGTTATGTTATAAAGATAATTATGGGTATGGATAGATAAGTTGTTATCTCCATATGCCGTATGTATTGATAGATGCACATGATTGCGATATAAGTGATTGTAATGGGTTAAATACAATCATGCTGAAATATTACAGTTTGGATAAGTGGTTATCCCTGTAAGATTACCTCATGCTGGAGGCAATCCTGGAGTAAATATCGTAATAATTTATATGAGGAACCAGTAGAGTCAGTTAAAGCAACCTGTGTAACCTGTTAATATAGTAATCTTGAATATTCATGTTGTAGATATGTTAAGATTTTGTTTATTTACACAATGAAAGTGGGTTATGCCAATGATGAGGATCATGAACTAGTATTGAGCCAGACCTGTATGGCAGGGGAGATAAGCTGTACTGAGATATAATTTACTACGTCCTGTACAACAGGAGTGTTGGGCAGTTTTTGGTAATACAATTAACCAAGTTCATGGTGGCAGGAATGGCGGGCTGTATTTATATCCCAATAGGACTGTGACTATAGTGGGATAAGAGATCCCAATAGCACAGGTCCCGGTAAAAAAATTATTAGAGCAGTGGTTGCTCGTTAAAAGGTCCCATGAGGTGGACAAGTACTAGCATTTTTTGTTTTGCCTGATTGGTAATGTTGTAATGTGTAATAATATGTTGTTCTTGGGGTTCTTTTCGCCTCCTGAGATCTTGTATATATATATTTTTTCCCTGAGATCTTGTATAGATATAATTTTTTGAGATCGGGTGTATATATAGATAAGTATATTGTATATGTATATTGGTATAAAAATTGATTATCACTTATGTCTAATGATGTAAGACCTTACATGTGTAAATTTGGTTAGTTATTGCTGCTAAAATGACTTAATGTTGGAGACTATGTAACTATGTAATTCGAGTAGAGGACTGCTTCCGTTTGTTAAAGCGGCAGTAGTATGTTTTCCATGATGTAATAGATTAAGGGATTATGAATATGATGTATGTATATGATTCATATGATGCTGTTTCATGTACTAAGGCCAATTATTTTCATGATGTGTTATGAATGTTTAGTGATTCCATACCCTGACTTATTTTGATTGTGAGATTCTACTAGCAAGTAGAATCTAACGGAAGAGGGGGGATATGTCAAGGTATGAGAATCACTGTCAATGAATGGTTCGGAGTTGTTGTGAGTTGTGTGGTGAGAATGTTATGAACTCTATTCATTTGACGGACTTTTGAAGGTCAGGCAATGACTTGAGAGTGCGCGCAAGGGCTATATATAGTGTGGGTCTGTGTAGTGTGGGACAGACGAGTGGAAAAACATAGGAGAGACTTGTAACGTCAGTGTGTGGACGTTCGGCCAGGCTGTGTTGTTGACGGATGGTGTTATCGAGGTTGCTCGAACACTGTGGAGGCTGTGGGCCTGTATGCCTGTGCTGTGATGGCTCGAACGCTGTAAAGACTGTGAGCCTGTATGGCTATGGTGTGATGTCTCAAACACTGTGAAGACTGTGATCTTGTAAGCCTATGCTGTGATGTCTCGATGGCTGTACGAAGGATTTATACGTGTATTTATAGTTCAATCAAGTACACCTTCTATTCGACAAGAGTCTGTCTTTATTAAGATTGAATCCAGAAACCCAGTACGCAACAAGTAGCATCGTCATAACATTAGGTCCGACAGTCGGCTAGAGGTATGTTATTAGATTCCAGTTGCTCTATAATAACTCTTTCAAGGGTTGTTGCGTCTCTGGAATTTATCAGACAAAACTTAAAAAGTGATTGCTTGATGACAACTTTTTTTATTTGAAAATCCATATCCACAAATATGATGAATTGGGAAAGTGTTTCCCAGCGTCCTAGATCGGGTTTTGAGTCAAGTAAGATACCGTAGTACTGGTTTTTACTGATTTCACTTACAGCTGGATCCGTACAGTCGATGAAAGTCGGTGGATAATTTCATTTTGGATTTCCGGTGCTAAATAAGATACTGAACCTGGATTTTCTCGGGCACGTTGTAGGCGCTTTTCTAACAGTGGATCATACTCAGCAGCGAGTTAAATCACAGAGAGAAAGTACCAACATTTTTATCATCGTCGTTATGAAGATTTTCCAGATGGTCATGCAGTGGCAAATTTCGCGACACTAGAAACTTAATACAGGTATGAATTTTTAAAGAAATATTGCGCCAAAGTTCGTCATCCAATTTTCCACTCTCAGCAACTCACAGTTTAAAAAAAAACGCCACCCTAAATAGAACATTGTGGATATATAAATTGTTTATGAGTAGAATGGTGCCAAAATCATGCTTGCCGGCTGGTTTGAAATTAAGATATTTGTGGAACTTCAAAATTCAAACTTGCAAAAGTATTTTGGATACATTAGTTAACATCAACAAAATTTAATCATTAGTTTTAATACTCATTTTGGCGCCCCCTAAAGTGGCGCCGGGGACATATGTCCCCCTTCACTTCCTTAGCAACGCCACTGCGTGGAAGGTGAACAGACTCAACCACCGAATGGGCGCAAACAGGTTTTTATAAAAATGTGGGTTCGTTTGTGCCAGGTTAGGGATATCTGATTCTGGATGGCCTTGTGTCAGTCAGGTTATGCCACTGCGTTTAGGACAGGTGGTTTTTATAATTTATTATTCATTTTTATATTACAATAATATGCAAATGTTATTTGAATTTGAGGTAGGTGCAGATTATTGTATGGGTATCGGTGTCAAATACACAACGTGAAAAGACGCTTTACAAATATGTATAATCCACTCTAAGTTGAAGTAGTCACTAGGAACTGTTAATAGCTATTACTAGGCTGAATCACTACCTATTTTAGAAATCAGCCATTTTAATTTAAAAGGTTCTTTCTTTCAGGTAAAAACTTTTACAAAGGGCGTGACGATAATATCGATTTGGGGCGCTAATAGGAGTAGAAAGAGGCTCGCATACTACACTTGAAAATGCAAAGATAACATAACAATTTTTACACTATTATATTATACATAAATGACTTCTGTTTTGCTACAATCATAGTTCGGGTCTTAAGATTAACGCTTTGTATCTTAAGTCACGAATCGCTTAAAAAGGCCGATGGCAGTCTTCTTTGCAAGCTGTCAAACTCCTAAACGAAATAGAAATTCTAGTGTCTGTCTGAACTATTCTAGCCACAAATTGCAGTCTCTGTTACAATACACCCCCTCCCCCGACTTGGCGCCGCATGACACCTGATTCCTTCTCCCCACCCCCAATACAATATTTTAAATCTGGAACGGCATATTCCCACTGATCGTAGGACATCGATCGAATGTTCCAATAATTGATGTAAATCATGGCCGATTGCGTCCATGGATATTGGTTTATTTCCTGTTTGTTATCGACCTGTTCATTCTTTTTTACCCCCATTCATTAAACAGAAAGCTACCCACCATAATTACCAGGAGAGTGGAGCAATGGAAAAAGAGCAGGGGGTTGGTAAGAGAAGGATACGGGAAAGATTCACACATTTTAAATAAAAAAAATTGTTTTATTTATTTTATTTTTTTCTTTGAAGGATTAAATGGGCGAATTACGTCATCAAATTATGTGGAGGTTCTTAAAATTTGTGCGGACACCCGTAATCTCTAATCCACCGTAAGTGCTTTGAAGGGTTTAGCGCGTGCGGAGCTCGTCGCCATTAACCCTTTTAATGCCTTCAACGATTGTTTCAAAGATAGATAACTGTTGAATCTTAAATGATACACGCGTTGACATGCCCGACTAAGGCAAGGAGTTCACAAATTTAAGATTCAAATGCAACAACCAGGCTTACACTAATGGAAATCTGATTTCCTGTATCAAATGTTAACTCGACTTTTTTCCCTAGGTCAACTGCGGTAAGTGTAATGACTCATAATTTTTTAGGTCGTTTATGTGCGTATGTTATTTAAATTACTTCAGTTCGTGCTTTATTCTCATATCCCGTGTTTAGTTATTAAAATAATTCCCCCTTTTTTTATAGGACAAAGTCTAAAGATTGCTCTTTAATTTCTTTTCGCCTCGCTGTACAATTGGTTTCTCTTCTTCATTTCCTCGAAGCGTTGCCGTGATGTTATCTTCATTAATTTATTTGATGTATCGCCATTTTAACAAACAACGTTTATGTCATAGCGGATATTCTCTATTTATGAGAGCCCAGGGTTTGGTTTTCGTTTCGATAAAGTTTAATGATATTTACACTGTTACAGGATTTTTAATTTTAAATCCTTTATAATAACTCGTGGCGATTGCTTGCTTGATGCCTTGATCGTCGAAAAGAATTTGGATCGATTTTTAATCAATATCCTCGTATGTTAGCAAGCTGAAATTTTGCAGGCAGACTCGTGCCGATTATAGAAATGATTTACCAAAATTTCAGATCGATCGAATCTACTGTATTTAAATTAATTTTTTTTTAAAAAAGATTATTTCTATTCATCTCTATGTAGCATCTTAATTTTTGTGCTAGAGTGTCACGGTGCGTATGATATTGAGCAACCTTTTTAATATTCACCTGTCACGCGATGTATTATATTGACGATACTTTAAAAAAAATATTCCTTATCAGTAAATGTAAATGCTAGTAATTGCTAATCTGTCTCGCGGTGCGCACAATATTAAACATATTTTTATAACTCCTTTCCCGTGATCAAATCGAGGTGAAATGTAGCTGGCAGACCGTAGTACATTTTTTAAACTTTAAATCCTTTATTTATGAGACATAACTACAATTTTTTATTTTCGGATTGTCGTGCGATTCGTATTCTAATGAACTTACTTTTAGCTATGTCTCGTAAATAAAGGATATATAGTCAAAAACTTTTTTTTTTTTACGTTTTTTATAAAAAAAATTCTCGCTAGATGTCAAATACTAATTAAACCTGCCTTAGTTGCGTTGTTCCTAAATTAGGACCATTGTCTGGTTATATTAACATCTAAGGGATACAAATTTTATCAGATTATTGTAAAAGTTTCCCTAACGCTATCAACAAAGGAACAACCCAAAAAAGAGTAGATAAGTGTTCTTCTTTTTCCTCCTGTACTTTTTCTTTTATATGAATTTCACTTGCGCTATCTCAACGAGACCCTGCAAGATATGCAATTCGTGTCATTCACTGTAGGTCTACATTATGCAAACATGAAGATGAACGTATCAGATAAAATAATGCAATTAGATCGTAGTAAACTTCCTTTTTTCAGACTTTTATTAGCCTCTGGGGCACGTGATGCAGCGATCACAAGTTTCGATAGCCGCCGCATACAATTCCCAGCTGCTTTTACTTCCCCAACTGATGTCGGGTATTCATTCAAGGCTGGGTGAACACTGGGAACAAAACCCTGCCTTCCCGAGACTCGAGCCCGTGACTTTCTGTACAACAGCCGAGCACGCTATACATTAAGAACGTATAGATTACTATGGTATCTAGATGATATCGAGCACAACGGTCCATCATAGTCTGTACAATTTACGTAATAAATAACCTAGAACACAATAATCTTCTGTACAGTACTTGCGTCTAAGATGTTAAAACAAGTACCTTTAGGTAGTACCATACAGTTATAACATCTAGATCTACTGGGTATATGAAACACTCCTCCAAAATACGCTTATTTATGTCATTTTAATTTTTACAAAGAAGATGTCGGCGTCCTATGATCAAGCTGCTCGCTTTGGCTTTAATGCTTCAGTCGTCGACTCGACTAAAGAAAAATTAAGACGGGCCGTGCGTAAATCGCATAAAGGAATAAATATATCGGCATGGGTACGAACTCCAGTAGAAAACAATGGAATTCTCGACCACTACACGTTTGTTGTACTTTTACTGGGGCCATCAGAGCTGGACTAAAACACGTCTTTTGAAAAGTTTACTTTACGAATTCAAACATTTCTCTGACTGATAAACGTAGCCTATGTGCGACAACATGCCAATATATGTTTATAAAAAAATATTAGTTGATGAATGTTTTAAACTGAAAGCATTTAGAAAATTGTGTCTAACTGCTTTTATGTGAAGCGCTGTGAGCCTGCCTGTTGCGGGGAATCTGAGCTATATAATTTCTCAAATTATTTTTATTTTTAAAGCAAAAAGAAGCGACATTATCAACAGGTCAATTTCATTCTTTTTATATAGATGTTCCCACTAGACGCGTTCTTCTTCTTCGGAGAACAAAGGGTCGACCTTAAATGACGCAACGCGATTTCGGCCGATTTTAACACCCCTCCCCCTCGTCACACTTCGAACACAATCTTAGACCCCTTCCATATATTGCGCCACAAAATTTTGACACCCCCAACCCGTATTTGTAATTGAAAATTAGCATGTCTCAAATCAGTTTTTGGTGGTATATGCTGCGCGTGAACTGAAAAGTGATTTTTATATTTTAATTTCTTTGTTTCACACTAGGTGATTTCAAAGCGTCTACCTTCCTCTCCAAAAGAGCAGCATCTTATTGGATAGTCCAGGAACAAGAACCCGCGTTTTTCCTTCACTTTCTGCTGGAAAACTTTAAAAAAAACAACCAGCTTTCTTAACAAATGAAGTTTAATTATTTCAATTAGTTTAAGCTTTCTTTTCCTTTTCTTTAAAAATAAATCATTATAGAAAGGTTGCTTATCAATTCGAGTCTCGCCCCCATGTGGCACAAACTAGCTACGCCACTGGTTGGAGCACGACACAAAGGGAACAAACTCATAATTGTGGCTTCAAATAAAAGATGATTTTTTAAAAAGAAATCCTAATTTTTTATTTTCTTTATGAGATTTTAATGAAAATGTAATGCAAATGCTTTTGCCACCGGTCCAGTTGGACGAAGCTATATTTTCAGAGGCCGTTGTAAAAAGGCTAAGTGGCTTTATCCTAAACTTTCTTGATAATTTAAGTTAAAAAATTTTAACTTTGGAGAAAAATTAGATGTCAAGGAGAATAAGCGATCACAGTTTTTGTAAAGTTTTAAATTTGTATATTTTCATAGACAAAAAAAAATGGTTGTTTATTTTAACTAATGACTTTTAAAGTTATTTAACTTCAATCTGTTATACCGAAGCATATATAAAAAGTTGTACTAAAATATTGTAAGGTATAGTTTAAATTGAATATTTCAAAAGTTATTAACAAATTTAACAAGGGTTTATATTGATTAGATATAAATAGGTACTTAATTGTATCGGCGTTCATCAATCTATATAAGTAAGTATATACCATTGAGGTTTACCAAACAGATAACAAATTTCAAAAACGTATAAAAAACGGTTGCAGTGTTCAAAAATCATATTTGCTTCGAGAATCTCAATTGGCTGTGTTTTATTTCAATAAATTTATTTTGTCTTCTCTAAAAATGTATTTAATTTCAAATACAGTTTAGAAATAATTTTTTACCTTTACTTTTAAAATAATTATTTAAGAAGGATTGGTTATTTTACTGTACAGTTTAGCCTATTAAGTATATGGGTAATAAAAGTCGAATATAGCTATTTATCCCTGGTGCCTTGCATGTCCAACACAATTTTCGCATATAAGGGATTGACTCCAGAGTTTCAGTTGACCAGGTCTTTCCCTCGAGATCTCACGACTGATTAATTGTTCAAAACATAAAAATGGCGCACGACAAGTAAATGGACCCTTAACAACGTATGAAAAAAAAACTGTTTGTAATTGATAAGGAAATTGGTTGGTAAGAAAGTTTGTTGGATCGGCACGACCATCCTTTACCAGCTCCAATCGTTTTCCATCAGATGCGTAACATCGTCTTTGCATGGGGCCAGTTGCCAAGGGCGCAGAGGGCTAATTCTTTAATATTCAATTTATTCTGAATAATTTAGTATTTTTCCTATTTCTCAAAGGCGCCAAAAATGAATTAGCCAATTAAACGGAAAACCCAGTTCCGCTTCTGTTTACCAGCTCGTATCATTCCCCCCCGCCCCCATTCTTTCCCAGTATCCATCCTATCTAAGTTTCCGCCCTTTCCCAGCTACCATAATTTTTCAGTATATATCCTTTTCCTCTTCCATCCTTTCCCAGCTGCCATCATTTCCAGTTTCCTTCATTTCCCAGTCTCCATTTTTACCAGCTACGTCATTTCCCTGTTTCCATCCTTTCCCAGCTTCCATCCTTTCCCAGTTTATCTCCTTTCCCAGCTTCTATCCTTTACCAATTTCCGTCAATTCCCAGCTTCCACCCTTTCCCAGTTCCCGTTATTTCCCCAGCTTCCATCTTTTCCCAGTTCCCGTTATTTCCCAGTTTTCATTGTTGTTCATCTAACATAATCTCCTATTTTCCACCTTTTTCCACTTTCCACTTTTCCCCAGTTTCCACGCTTTCCCATTTTCCCTCCTTGCCCAACTAGCATAATTGGCAAGTTTCCATCTTTTCCCAGCCTACATCCTTTCCCAGCTTCCAACAATGCTCAGCTTCAGTTATTTCCCAGCTTCCATATTTTCCCATCTGTTGTTCTTAGCCAGCTTCTGTTTGTAACAATGGCATATGATTGTCTCCACAGACGTTGACCCTTATAACAACCGCTCCCCCGTCCGGCCCAGAGGTCTTGACCTTTTATCAGCACTTGCATTCGAGCCTCCCCCCCCCCCAAAGTATTTGGGGCGGCACATTAACGTTCTAATATGATCCCGTTCCAACAACTGGATAAGTGCAACACCCTCTAATGAAGTTCCCTAAATTCGGTTTCTTACCCATAAGTAGTTGTGACGACAGGCAGTGCGTCATCAAATACTGAAAGCGTCTTTTTTGAAGTGCGTCATGATATCTTATTATTACAGTAAAGGCGTTTCTTCTTTCATTTGGCTTACTTGAAAGAAGTAAATCATTTTAAATTTGTAAGCACCTATGTTACCATATCTAAACAAATTCAAATTGTATTTTGTATAAAAAGACATTAATAATAACAATACTTTAAACGTATAAGTAAAAAGTGGCTAGAAATTAAATCTAGTTTAATTTTAGGTCCTTAGTAAACTAAATAAAATTGACATTACATCTTCGCTTCTGCTGTTCTATTTTAACAAGAAAGGACAAAGGACCATATCGTCTTCGGAAATGTTGATGTAAGTTCGATTATTACTATCATTCACTCTTATTTCTTTTAGCTTCCTGATAAAACCTATCAGTTTTCTTTAATTGATAAAATTACTTTAAGGCTATTCTTTTTATTCTCTGGTGGCTATTATTTTAAAACTACACACAATTTAATTTGTTAAATTTTTACAATGTTTATTAAGGTCGTCTATTTTGAATTTTATGACTTTTCTGAAATCGTAATTACTTACTGCATTTGATTAGGAATAATTTTATTTAGCAAAATTGTCTATAACAGACAGTGACATCACTAGGGAATGTGGATTACACCATCGGTGGGCCGGCGACACCCAAATGTAAAATTCTGTATGTACCTGTTGTTTTGCCCAGGAAAACTCGGAGGAGTTCTATGGGTTAAGTCATGAAGGGGTTGACACCACGAGCTACCACCTCGGGTGGCACCAACCCTAGTGCCGCTTCTGATACAAGATTAAAATAAAAGGGGGAAAAAATAAAACCCCAATCAACGCAATGACTTAACAAATGGAAAAATTGTTTTCAGAAAATTAAATATTTAACTCTAAATATTTTTTTTTCAAGACAAAAACAAGGTAATGATAGACAATACTTTGGGCGAAATACCATAATTCCAAATAGAAGCTATTCGTTAATGCATAGGGCAAGTAATGCCTGGAACAAGACATTAATACAGAAGCTGTTCGTTAATGAAAAGAATATATAGTAACTGGAACAAGACGTCAATATAGAAAATGTTCATTACTGCAAAGGACAAGTACTGACTAGAACAATAACTCAAAAAAGGAAATGTTCGCTTCGCTTCTAAACAAAAATAAGGTGACTAGAACAAGAACTCAATACAGAAACGGTTCGGTACTGCAAAGGACAAGTAGAGACTGGAATAAGCTTGTGGGGGGGGGGGGATTTTTAGAGATGTCAACTATTGACACATTTCTATATCCTATATATACGCGTTTATCCTCTTTTTTCCCCAGAATGATAAGTGTATTGATCGTGGGCCGTTGATGATTATAATAATAAGAAGAGTATCAGAAGACCAGAAACATGTTTCAGCCCAGCCCGTGTTTTGTGTTTGAATCTCTCAATATTTTGTTATCGGTTGTTAATTGTCCCATTGGTAGGGGAAAAGAAGTCAAACATCAACTATTTTTATTCGCCCATTTTTTTGAATGACTTCAACACGTCGTGTCCAACATATCCACAACCTCAACGTATCGTTTTCTACTATATCCACAACCTCAACGTATCGTGTTCTACTATATCCACAACCTCAACGTATCGTGTTCTACTATATCCACAACCTCAACGCATCTTCTTCTATGATATCCACAACCTCAACGTATCATGTTCTACTATATCCACAACCTCTACGTATCTTGTTCTACTATATCCACAACCTCAACGTATCTTGTTCCACTATATCCACAACCTCAACGTATCTTGTTCCACTATATCCACAACCTCAACGTATCTTGTCCTACTATATCCACAACCTCAACGTATCTTGTCCTACTATATCCACAACCTCAACGTATCTTGTCCTACTATATCCACAACCTCAAGGTATCGTGTTCTACTAAATCCACAACCTCAACGTATCATGTTCTACTATATCCACAACCTCAACGTATCATGATCTACTATATCCACAACCACAACGCATCTTCTTCTACTATATCCACAACCTCAACGTATCATGATCTTCTATATCCACAACCTCAACGTATCTTCTTCTACTATATCCACAACCTCAACGTATCTTCTTCTACTATATCCACAACCTCAACGTATCTTGTTCTACTATATCAACAGCCTCAACGTATCGTATTCCACTATACTCACCGCATGACCTGAAACGTCTTATTATCCCTTGGTTATTGGGCGATCTCCCAACGAATAAATTTACCGTAATTTCTGAAATGACCAAGTGCATGAAACGAGTTGACAGATTTATGTTGTCGCGAATTTAATACCAAATAAATCAGCGGAATAAGGAGCTACAGACAAAATTATTTTGATTTAGATTTAAGTCAGTCTAATTAAGGGGGTGGGGGGTGAGGGGGATTGGTTATTACCTTGTTTTATTAATGAGGACTATGCGAGTACCAAGCTGTTATTTCTAAAAAATTGTATTTGAAAAGAAAAATTAAATAAATAACGTTGTCTGGGTAAATTAGATGTAAAATAAGAAATAATAGATATTTTTAAAATCGAATTTCTATCCAGACATATACTGGAAATGAAAAATAAACAGGTGCAAATTATCCTTGAAGAAATCCTACTTTTAAAATATGTAATGACAAAAATTTGCTTTGAAGGCATAATGATGATTCACGCGGTGATCAGTTTTAATGGTCGCTGTTTGAAGGAAAATTGTCTTTTAGTTTTATGTTTCCGTTTTCTCAAACAATTAGTCGTGATGTCTTTAGGGCTTCCTGCAGCACAAATTGACCCAGAGGCTTGGCCAGCAAACAGGTCAAGTATCAAGACTTAAGGGAGTGGGTGTGTCGAGCTCCTTGAACATGAAAATTGAGACATCTATTTTAAAATCAGCTTCATGTAAGGTTTTGACATAAATTTAATAATTTATAAATTTTTCAAAAGTATTTCGTTGATAAGTTTTTTTTTTTTTATTTTTTTTATTTTTTTTTTTACCTAAACACTGATTTAAATGACTTTCATGGAAAAACAAAATGGAGTTCAAACATCTGAATGGACAACACCTTGAAATAATTTTATGGTCACGTAGATCAGTTCTTCTCAAGCTTTTCGTATTGCAGACTGGCAGGAATTTTTCCATTGCTATACAGACCGGTGCAATATTTTAACTGTACTAAAGTAGTAAACAAATATTTTATTTTGTTTGATTTGTTTCGGTTTATGTTTAAGTTGGTTTTTTTTATTTACTAATAGGGGATTATAATAATCTTTTTCGTCTTTTCTTGACAACTTCTGCGAACCAGCAGTTGATGGTCAATGAACGGGCCTTGGTTCGTGTACAACCACTTTGAGTAACACTGATGTAGATGATATAATAAGTGACATAGCAATGGGATGAAAAAATAATCTGTAGCTTTTTATTTTCACTTTGGATTAAAAACGAAGAAGAGAAAATTTATGTGTGAGAATTTTTTAATTAGATTTTTACTTATGTTTTTTTAATGAACCGTCGTAATTTATTGAATTTTTAGTCTCATTGAACTTATAGTCTTATTGAACTTATAGTCTTATTGAACTAATAGTCTTATTGAACTAATATTCTTATTGAATTTTATAGTCTTATTGAACTAATAGTCTTATTGAACTAATAGTCGCATTGAACTAATAGTCTTATTGAACTAATAGTCTTATTGAACTAATAGTCTTATTGAACTAATAGTCTTATTGAATTTTATAGTCCTATTGAACTAATAGTCTTATTGAACTAATAGTCTTATTGAACTAATAGTCTTATTGAATGTTATAGTCTTATTGAAGTAATAGTCTTATTGAACTAATAACTAATAGTCTTATTGAATTTTATAGTCTTATTGTACTTATAGTCTTATTGAATTTTATAGTCTTATTGAACTTATAGTCTTATTGAACTAATAGTCTTATTGAACTTATAGTCTTATTGAACTTATAGTCTTATTTAACTTATAGTCTTATTGAATTTTATAGTCTTATTGAACTTATAGTCTTATTGAGTATTATCGTCTTATTGAACTTATAGTCTTATTGAACTTATCGTCTTATTGAACTTATAGTCTTATTTAACTTATAGTCTTATTGAACTTATAGTATAGTCTTATTGAACTCATAGTCTTATTCAACTTATAGTCTTATTGAACTTAGTATTATAAATATTATTTCATCCAACTTGTAAGTATCCGAGTTCCGAAAACTTTCTTGACAATTTGTTTAAATTTTAAACGAGAAAGGATAATTGATACAAGCCTTCAGCAAACCCATTGAAACCATTTTGTGTTGGACCACTACTTCTCCCGGAACAAAATTATCCGAGGACTGGACACATTAAACGATCCATGCCTGACAACAAATTGAGACCTGCGCGTATCGGGAAATCGTCTG
Organism: Radix auricularia; assembly: GCA_002072015.1. Taxonomy (NCBI): domain Eukaryota; kingdom Metazoa; phylum Mollusca; class Gastropoda; family Lymnaeidae; genus Radix; species Radix auricularia. Next base: position 4,298 of record MUZC01000568.1, on the reverse strand, counting down.
AATTTGGGGCACTAACCTTACAGTAAAAACAATTATCAACGAATTGTGTCCTCGAAAGCTTTTTTCTTACTTCTTAAAAATCAACAGATTTAAAACGTTAAATCTTTCTATCTTCAAGTAAAGGCATTCCTGGGACATCTAAATGATAAACATTTTGAAAATACAATAACCTAAAAGAGTAGGCCAGACATAAAACACATAATTCTTAAGTAACGAACGTGTTAAACTAATGTTTCTCTAAGATTCCTTCGCCCTTATGCAAAATAAGAAACTCCTATGCAAAACTACGCAGTATCCATATTTGGTGCAAATTTTACACCACGAATACACAGGTACTATATAATCTTTTTCCAAATTTTCTGCCTTGGAAATTCTAAACCGCTGTGCGCTATGGCGGATTAAGGGGGGGGGGGGCTGAGCGGGCTAAAGCCAGGGGCCCAGACGGTTTAGGGGCCCCCAAACTTTTTATATTTATAATAAAAGTGTACAAATGTTTGCACGAACCCTTGAAAATATAAAAAAATAAAAAAATTAAAAATATTAACTATACAACTGATCGCGAATCAGACCGGATACTACTGATAGAGTTAATAATCGATAAAAAGTGATTTAATTGGCTCACTTAGAGTACATAGTATGAAGTATAGTTTATATTTTAAAAATTTCTCATTTTAGTAAAGCTCCGCTGGCCGTGTGGAGAGAGTTCAGGCGGGTGATGCAACCAGTGTGGGGTTCGATTCCCATTAGTGGAAGATAAAATTTTCCTTTTCACACTCAATTTTAATATTTCACAAACACCTAAAAAGTTATTTCTTCGTGTTCGTTTATTTTGTTTTCATTATTAATATTTAGTTATAGTCCTATATTAGCTGTTAACAATCATTTTATTTTAAGGGACACTGGCTGGATAGGGCTAGGGCCCCCGTTTGATTGCAGCCCGGGGCCCCGTGCAGTCTTAATCCGCTCCTGGCTGTGCGTCTAAGGGACGCCGCCAAGCTTAAAATGAAATATGCAGTTAAATCGATTTCAGTTCCCACATGATGAGAAAGCGAGGGTCATTCTTTCTGTTGGCCGTTTTAAAGCAGTAATAGGGGGTCGGCTTATTTGCGATTAAATACGGTATAACATAACTTAAATAAAATGTCTTGCTTACAATGTCTTTAAAATCTTTTTAATTAATAACAAAGTACAACATTTTAAAATTTCGTGGGATTTTTTTAATCACATAAGCTTCCTTAAGCGCTCATGTGAATTTTAAGTTAACCTTTCCATAGGCAATACTTTTTTTTTCATGAATTATGATTAAGTTGGGTTTTAAAAAAAACACATTATTATTGTTTTAAAATTAAGTCTAGGTTTAAACATATTCAGTATTTTCTTTCTTATTAAACGTAGCCTGTGTATTTTAATATATTATATATTAGATCGCGTTTCTGTGGCTTTAACGCTGGAACCATTCCTAAAAGAATAAACATCATACTCTCTGAGACAGATTGTATTCTGATGAGTAGTAATACGAGTTGTTGGAAGTGATGAAGGAGGAAAGTGGACCAGAAATCAAGTGTTAATGTCAAGTTGTCATCTTGTTGTATGCCTTTATTAAATAGTGAAACTTCGCTAAAATGGCTTCTTATATTATATTAAAGTGATAAGACTTTTTTATATAACCCATGTATTTGACATAAATAATAAACAGAAAAATCATAACCGTCTCGTTATATGTGTTATAAAACTCCATATTTTTCGCCAACTTAATAAACACTGATATTTTTTAAAGGTTAAATTTAAACGTATTGAATTCTTGTTCTTGTAAGCACTGATGAGTCTAATCATCACTCGGTGTAAGGATAAGGGGACGACATTTACTTTAGTGAAATCGAATATAGCGGTCGGCGTTTTGCTCCCCCGCGTTCGCTATCGGATTTACTTACCATGGTAAATAGAATATCTTTCTTCTTGGACATTACCTTTCCTGCGCTGAGCTATTCTGCTTGCGTAATAAATTATCAATGAATTGGATATTTTACTGAATGGTAAATAGATGTCTTCAGATACAAAAGTTTAATTAGCTTTTAGTTTAATGTTCGTGTGTGTGTGTGTGTGTGTGTGTCTGTGTCTGTGTGTGTGAGGTGGGGGAAAGGTTGTGGGCGTGTTGTTGGGATCTTACATCTCAGTTTTGACCCACTATCTGGTGTCTGTTTGATCACATCATATTCAGACTACGGTGCTATCATGATTAGTCCCAATAGCAGCAAGGGGGGGGGGGCTCTTAACTTAACCTTGATTAATATCTCAGCTGCTGTCATGATGGTTGACCTACTGACTCTCTGTGGTCAGGTCTGGATAGTATTATGAGATGAGCTCATGTTGGGCAGATGAATCGCAGACGCCCACTCTTTGTGTGCAAACTTCCCACTTCTGGTGTGCAGGCTCCCAATCTTCGTGTGCAAGTTTACAAATTCTTGTGTGCAAGCTTCCCACTCCTGGTACTCAAGATTCCCACTCCAGTGTAAAATCTTCACACTCCTGGTGTGCAGGCTCCCATTTCTGGTGTGCAAGCTTCCCACTCCTGATGTGCAAGCTTCCCACTCCTGATGTGCAAGCATCCCACTCCTGGTGTGCTAGCTCCTCACTCCTAGAGTGCAGGCTCTCACTTTTCTTCTGCAAGCTCCAACTCCTTGTTCGCTAGCTCTTACTTCCATTATGCAGTGCCCTACTTTTGGTTCACAAATTCTCACATCGTGTGTTCAACGTCCCACTCCTTGTTCGCAAGTTCCCACTCCTTGTTCGCAAGCTCCCACTCCCGTTATGCAGTGTCCCACATTTAGTTCACAAGCTCCCACATGCTCCCACATCATGTGTGCAACGTCCCACCCCTTAAGTGCCGGCTCCCACTCTTGGCACTGGTAAACGATGGGAAATGTTAGCAATTACAGACTTTCCGAATGTACAGAAGATTATAGTTTTTTAGCCCCCCCCCCCCATTTTCTCTTTCCTCCACATCCTACCCTGTTTTCTATTGTTAAAATATAAAGCGATATAAAATATTCGGTATGAGAAGGACACCCAGCACGGTAAGATGAGGATTGAGATCATTATTCTCCTCGGTATCCTTCCGCCTCGCGAGACGATTGTGCATCATGGTTGGTTTGGGTTCCATTTCCTCAAGTGGTTGTGCAGTCTTATCCTTTAGTGACATTCTTTACCACAGCTTTTGCATACGAGTTCTGTGCTTCCCAATGTTTTTGCCTTTCTCCTAGCTCTTCTGTCTGTAGCCTCATACATCCTTCGCTCCTTGCCTACTATGACGCCCTTTATTATTTAATAGATGTCTTGTATATTTTAACATTATTTAATCTCTATCAAATTATTTAAAAAATACGTAAATTATCATTATTACTATAACTATTATTATAACAATTTTGAGAGCTTTCAGCTAAAGAGACTTATTGAAATAAAGTAAATCGTTTCAAAATTCATGAGAATTTTTAAAAAAAATATGGAGTTTTTTTTTTTTTAATTAGCAAAGCAAAGTGGAAGTTAATACATAGATCTTATATCTTGTTGTGAAGAATTGTTTTTAAAGTTAAACATGAAGCGAAATTTAAAAAGTAGGATTGATTCTACATTTTCATATTACACGCTTTATTGCTTATATTCCCAACAGTACTGTAAAGGTTTCCCTGCCATCAAGCTCTTTGGAAGGCTCACAAAGAAAAACATGTTTTTTGTAAAGTAGAACATATTTTGAAACTGGATTTACAAGACGGGGTCGGGTATCTATTTAAAATTTGTTACAAAGTTCTTTTTGAGAACTGCAAAGCAAACATCCTTAAATTATATATATACGAGCAAAATATCCGTGCTACGCTACGGGGAAGGCACAATAAGAATAACTTTATTTAGTTTTGGGTCTTAAATTCTCCTTAAAAATGAAATATAAACAACGATATGTGTGTCGAAAAAAATTTAAATATTATTAATTTAAATACTACCAATCAATTTTGGTATTTCTGCTTTAATATAGCATCATCATTATCATCTGTGGCTCTACAGCCCATGTAGGGCCCCGCCTTGCTCCACCACATCCTTCAGCTACAGCCCATGTAAGGCCCTGGCCTGCTCAACCACATACTTCCATTCAGATCGATTGATGGGGTTTTTTTTCACCATGCTCGAACCCCTTTAATAACGCATGCTATATACTCTACCAGAATAACACATTTCGTTAACAGTTACAAAAATCTAACGGCTAGGCTCACTTTCTTTTCACATAAAAACAATATATTTCCACATGA
>MUZC01000567.1:205815-217099 GCA_002072015.1 Radix auricularia | reverse complement strand
TGACAGCAGGTCTTATTAGATCAACAAAATATTCATTAATAGGGATGACAGCAGGTCTTATTAGATCAACAATATACGCGGTAATAGGGCTGAGAGCAGGTCTTATTAGATCAACAAAATACTCCTTAATAGGGCTGACAGCAGGTCTTATTAGATCATAAAAAATATTCATTAATAGGGCTGACAGCAGGTCTTATTAGATCAACAAAATATTCATTAATAGGGCTGACAGCTGGTCTTATTAGATCAACAAAATATGGGTTAATAGGGATGATAGCAGGTCTTATTAGATCAACAAAATATGGGTTAATAGGGATGACAGCAGGTCTTATTAGATCAACAAAATATGGGTTAATAGGGATGACAGCAGGTCTTATTAGATCAACAAAATATGGGTGAATAGGGATGACAGCAGGTCTTATTAGATCAACAAAATATTCATTAATAGGGCTGACAGCTGGTCTTATTAGATCAACAAAATATGGGTTAATAGGGATGACAGCAGGTCTTATTAGATCAACAATATACGCGTTAATAGGGATGACAGCAGGTCTTATTAGATCAACAAAATATTCATTAATAGGACTGACAGCAGGTCTTATTAGATCAACAAAATACGCGTTAATAGGGATGACAGCAGGTCTTATTAGATCAACAAAATATGGGTTAATAGGGATGACAGCAGGTCTTATTAGATCAACAAAATATTCATCAATAGGGATGACAGCTGGTCTTATTAGATCAACAAAATATTCATTAATAGGGCTGACAGCAGGTCTTATTAGATCAACAAAATACGCGTTAATAGGGCTGACATCAGGGTCTTATTAGATCAACAAAATATTCATTAATAGGGATGACAGCAGGTCTGATTAGATCAACAAAATACGCGTTAATAGGGATGACAGCAGGTCTTATTAGATCAACAAAATATTCATTAATAGGGATGACAGCAGGTCTTATTAGATCAATCTGATGAAACTTCTGCTAATACGCGGGCCGTTAATCTAGTTAATTGACTGCTCCAGTCAGAACCTGGTCTTACATACAGAGTGCTATGAAATGACAGGTCATTGTGAACCTTCTGATAGGGTTATCAAGGGTCAGGTTAACTAGGCTCATGTGAACCATGGGGTTAGGTTTACTTGGGTCAGGCTAATTAGGGTCAGGTTTACTAGGGTCAGATTAACTAGGGTCAGGCTAACTAGAGTCAGGTTAACTATAAGGCTAAGGTAACGTTGTAACGTTAATAGGGTCAGCTGAACCAAACGGGCCAGGTCAACTAGGGTCAGATTGCATGGATCAGGTTAGCTAGGTTTAGAGAAGTACACTTGTTTTATAGTTTGTTATTGTTTACTAGGGAGGAGATGGCCCCACTAAACATGGTATACAGCTAAATAGAATATTAATTCACAATTATAACCTGGTGAAATAGCACAACACCTGATTCATTTATAACTTTGTCACGATCATGACTTAAATATAAAGACAAAAAAAAAAAAAAAAAAAAAGTCGTTAAAATTATTTGTAGAGTAAAATAATTTAAGTGTCAACTGCTGCAAAACGATGCTTAAGAAAGTTTTAGTGAAGTTTGAGCAGTAAGCCGTCTCCCACTCAAGAGAAGTATACAACAAGCATACATTACAACAACAAATGTTAGCCAGAAACTTGCATATTATTTACGGTAGATGTTTACCGTAGACAAAAGTACTAAATGAAGACGATCCCAACTCCCGACCACCCGCGCCCCTCACTGCCCCGTGTTCTTACGCCTACTCTGGCAAGAGGTGATGTTAAACTTGACCTACATGGGGCCGCCTTGTACCTTGCCAAAGCATAAAGATTTAGTAATTGTAAAATGTTAAACATAGTTTTAAGCAATAATAGTTTAGTAAAAAAAAAGGTATGGCCTAACTTTCCAGGAGCTTGAAATAGCTTCAGACAGAATCAATAATAATAATAATAGGTATAAATAGTTATCAGTGAATATCAGACTCATTTGCTTAAGCCCTTCGTTTAGTCTTAAACTGTTTGTTTTATTATGAAAATAAGCATTTGTATTTTTAATACGTTAATTCTTGTGTTTTGCACCTCATCAATAATGACCTATATAATTCATCAGGACAAGCACAACGCGTGTGCAAATAAGCATGACGAATGACTCTTGACAGGGTCAACCAATCACAACGATGGTAGTAAGGGGTAGGGGCGGAGGGGGGCAGCTAACAACAACCGGATGTCTCGAGACCAACGATGCGTCGGTGATTTCCCCCCCCCCCCCCGTCCGACGTTCCCTCGCGTTGCTTTCATTTCATTGTGCCGTTGTTTGTTTCCGTTCTTTCCCACCATTCTTTGCACTATCTATGTGCAAGTCTGCGGCGTATGCCACACCAATGGTCGTAGCTAGTATGATCTATTTCTCTCGAGCCAATCTTGCTACTCTGGGTAGGAATTGTAAATGAACAAACAGGCTGACCCCAATTCAAATTAATTCATTTTAGGAGTTGCATTCCCTTAAAGGCCACACTTAAAATACATCACACTATTTATTAAAGTATTTATGACAATGTGCCAACCCCCATTACCTCTCTCTCTGCGCAGTGCGTGCGACGTACTTTGCATTTAAAAGATAAAATTAATAAAAATCTACCAGAAACAAATCAATGTAAAACACAACATGCTATCAATATGACACACTACAAAGTGACCTATTTTTCAAAATAAATTCAACGCAGCAGAAAGTTAAGGATCTCTGTCTATTTCGGATTATATATGCATGTATTTCATGATATAAATACTAAATAATTGTAAGTGTAACGTTTTATTAAGATATGACCCCTTCTCTACGTCACAAGAGATTGCCCTCTTTGAGGACCCCACCCACCCTCCACACATACTCCTAAAACACTTTCCCAAGTGTGAGTTTTGTTTTGCAAGACCCCGTTAAATAATATAAATTTATTGTGTATATATGTATTTGTACATCTCATGCTGAGCTACTTTACCTAGCATGAAACCAACGTTAGTCTTTTCCTATTGGTGGTAAATAAGGTAATGCTATAACGTGCATACATTAGTATTATTATAAAAGATGATGTCCATTGATTGTTATGCCTATCACTACTAACACTAATAATTGTAATCATTTAAAATTTTTGTTTATAAAATTCACATGTTAATTATTTATTTCTGAAAGGTAGAGGCTAATAAAGGCTAAAAATTTCTGAAAAAAGTGCCACTCATACTAATATTAACAAAATTTAATTCAGTCTATTTGGCATATTTAATAACTGTCCGTTATAAACAAAATGATCTTTTAATGAATGTCATCAATCGATTATAATTAAAATCATGTTTTATTTTCATAAAAAATGCGATAGTTTTAAATTGCAGTATATATAGAGCTAAGCTATAAATAATAATGATATTTTTTTTACCTTTTCGCATTAGAGATTTCCGACCAACGCTAGGCTGTAAACAAATCTTAAAACACAATCCCGTAGAAAGGCGACCAAACATGTATTGTGTGGACATGTATTGGCCCACTTTAATATAAATGATGCATTCCGAAGTATAGTTAATAATTTGAAGGAAAAAAAAGAACGTTTCAAAGTTTTAAGTGTAACATTTTCCAGTTACTAATTATAATACTATCATTATCATTCAAATGTTACAACAATGTATGATTATGATACTAAATTACTACAAAAAAATACAGTGATACAATCGTCAATCGTATCCTGTTTGAATCCGCCACAAGTACAAGCCACAAGGCCATGACACAATACTATACACATGCTCTTCCCGTGTTACCAGCAACTCATTCGGTTGGTATTTACACACAACACTTAGGAATGGAGGTTTTATAATGAAGGTTGACAAATTGAGCGCGGCTCACAAAAATTCTTAAACAAAGGGCAAATAACACTGAAATGTGGAAACGGGAAGGGACGGAAAGCAAAGGCCTCGGTAGTTTATTTTCTGGATACATGGGAGATTACTGTTAAAAAAACCATCTCTGGATTTATAGTTCGAGTGATTCCCCCCAAACCAGTTATTGGCAGTAATTTTTATTTAATTTTAATACATCATTTTCAAAATAATAATTTATTTGAAATTAATTATTATTATGATAATTATTAAAAAAAAACAATTTTAGATAATGAGTCACAACGTAAAAGTTGGCTATTTCAAATGAAAATTAAGATTGTTTCCAGCAGTCCTTAATTATGTATTTTATTATGGAATTTAAGTCAGACTCACGGTTAGTTTCGGTTTATTTTTTTTATAATGCTAAACACTTTTAATAGTAGCCCACATTTATTAAAAATCTGAACCAGGTAATGCCTTTAAAAAATAACCATGTGGACGGATCATGGTTGTGAGCAGTTTAAGTTTTCTGTAATGAGTTAGTGTATACTACTGTATACCCATAGGCTACACTGGGGGGCCGTCCATAAAGTACGTCACGCTATTTTTGACCATTTTTTAATTCCCCCCTTTCCCTGTCACAAACTGTTTCACATTTACCCCACCCCACCCCCCAAAGTACGTCACACTTTCGAACAAAAATTATTATTTTTTAATAAAAAAATAATTAAATATTAATAATTAATATAAAACACCGTGACATCACACATGGCCGGAAAGCCCCCTTCCCCCTGTCACAAACCGTCACACGTTCTTTCATCCCCTCCTCCCTCTGGAGCGAGACGTATATTATGGACGGCCCCTAGGGGATGCGGACCGCACGGGATGAAACCATCACAAGGGGTCACACAAAAGTGTAAAATTCCTTTTTTTATTATAAAAAGTCTTATAACCTCTTTTTTGAGGTCGTAGGGGAGAACATTCTCTGGCTTTGTAGACACTGGCGGCGCCCATCCCTCTCCAGGTCATAACATTCCTTATGTTCTCGATATTTGACACTGTCAGACTCGGAGGAGGTCAATGTGATAAGTCATGAGGGGGTGAGACAATGACCTAACGCTATCGGTAACAAACCATCCCTAGTGACGCCTCTGTGACCAACGGATAAAGTAAACTGTTACTGCGTAAAATATAAGGTCGTGCGTCTAATCCACTTACAGCTTTGAGTAAGATTGTAATTTTACTTTTGTGTAGATAGAGTCTGTGTCAGGAAAAGGAGGTTTGGGGGGGGGGGGAGGTCTGCAAGTTAGTAATTACTTAACAGATGCCACTGATAATAGATAACGCTTCTCTAATTTCCGCTTGTTGAGAAATCTCTTTGACTCACAACAACAATGGCCGGACGACACAAAAGGTCGTAGGTCATGACACGGTTGAGCTGTGCCAAATGTCATGAGTAATGATCTGGCGCCATGTGTTGGGCTGTATATAAAACAACAACAACAAAAAACAACGGTTTATTCTTTTTGTGTTGCTGTTGCAAAATTAGCATTTAATTAATGTCACCTCCATAAACATTATGCTGATAGCAGAACTTTACAATGGGAAACACTCGCGCTTTGTTTTATATTAATTAATAATAATATTGAGTTTTGTTTTATATTTACTTTTGTAAGGTGCTATCAGTGGCGTAGCTAGGAATTTGTACGGATTTAGGGGCCCGGAAGGCTGAACCTTCTTTGGGGGCTCCGTATATATGGGGTGGCGTGTTATTTAATGTAAAAAAAATATGACACTAATTTGGGGGCCTCCCTCAAGTGGGGCCACGGGGGGGGGGGCGGCTTTCAAATATGGACGCACCTCCCATAGCTACGCCACTGGGTGCTATAGTATGCGTTTGTTTTGATAACTACTGTTGAAGTTTTCAGAGATCGTGGTGGAACGAACTTGTCTCTTAGACAATTCAAACCCGTCAATAGTAACATCATTTCATAGATGCCGGTGAAAGCTTCACAATTCCTGATGGGTGAAATGGCTTTATTTTCAACTCGTCATATTTAACGAAACTTTTATTACATTTTATAGTTAAGTGACTAAACGAAATCATGGGATCATTTAAAGTGTGGTCGTGCCTAAAATATTAACTAGCAGGGGGTTGGGCGAACGGGGAGTAAATCTTTATCCGCCACTGGTCTAATGCAGCGTATTTTTAAAACATTCTCTTTTTCCACATTTCTAGTTTTAAAGCATTTTTGAAAAAGTTGCAAGGTAATATTAGTAATAAAAATTTGTTTCACAAAACGTGTTGCTCTAGATAACATTCTTTGACTTTGATGGAGAAATTAACACATCATAAACAAAGTGTTCATATTATAAAGCTCTACTTACATTAATGAATTTATTACAGTGTAAAAAAAAAACAAAAATAACAAAAAAACACCACTTTGTCTAAATAAATTACAAAATACCTGTTTAAATGAGCTTAATACATCAAGGAACATTGAAGGGAAAAAAAAATTAAGTCAAACTAAACATTTGAAAGTTAATAAAAGTCACACTTGTGATTAAAGACAACATAATTAAATTATTTAAATTAAGAAGCTGAATCTTTTAAACAATTTTTAAAGTATTTAAAAAAAAAATTAATGAAACTGCTTATTCTGGGTTGAAATTTTTTTGCCTACAAACTACACAATTTTAACGTTCTAACGTCGTTATGGTTTCAAAACTTCAAGTTCAAGACTAATTGAAGTTTTAGGGTTATAATTCTCTTCCTGGACTAGATATGACGCTTATAACCTATAACTATTAGTAGTAGCCTAGTAGTAGGCATACTAGTCGACATTCTTTCTTCCGATAAATATTTCCAGAAATTTTAGACGAAACTTTGAACTCATGTTGTAGTAGACGACAAAGTTGATGCTGGAGTTGACGGTCTCCAGAACGTTGGCCACTGACCACACGACGATGTAAATGTTTTCATACCTGCCCCCGTAACTGTACTGGGGCTCGTACGCCATCATGAAGAAGATGAGGGTCGTGGGGATGTAGCAGACCACGAAAATCGTGGAGATAAGAGCCACCATTTTCACAACTTTTCTCTCCTTGACGGAGACGGACTTTGACTGCGGAGCGGTGCTGGACACGGAAGTCAGCCGCCATTTTGCTTTGGAGTTGAGTTTGACGATCAGAACGAGGGTGCAGACGAACACGAAGGCGATGACGAAAGCGGACATGGCGACGCTGTAGACGTAGAACGTGGCCGTTTCGACCGCCTCCCTCTCCTTGGAGTACCGGATGGCCAGGATGGTGGCGTTCCGCAGGAAGTTGAAGGTCCACGTCAGGCGGTTGACGTAGAAGAGCGGGGAAAAGAGCGCAAATAAGAGGATGAAAATGACAATGATGATGACCTTGGTGCGCAGTGGGGTGATGATGACCTTCACCTTGAGTGGCATGGCAATGCAGATGCATCTTTCAAATGTGACGAACGCGGTGATGAAGCTGGTAATTCTGTTTGTGAAAGAAAGGCGAAGGTAATGACAAGCAAATAAAAATTTCTGGTTGGAAATCTATTTAAGAAAGACCAATCAAAATGATTCTAAATTTGTAACGTAAAAACGGACACATACATTGCTGGAGTTTGTGTCAGTAGAATTTGGTCTAAATTATTAGTGCCGCCACGGTTGGAACGACCTTCCCACCCCATAGTTTCTCGCCACTGACTTGTTGAAAAATAGACTGAAAAAATTGACTCTAAGAAGACGAGAGCATCAGAAGACGACAGTTTAAAGTGTTGCGTGAAATCATTGTTTATCTCGTTTCTGTTGTGTTAAAATTAAAAGCGTTACAGTACACTTTTCTAGTTTAATGTCTTTAAAACTGCTTGTATAACTTATAACCAAACTTCAGTTCTCAAACTCAATGCTATCGTCCCTTAAAATATTTTTAAAAAATATACACGTATGGGGGATGTTTATTTAACTTAGTTAATTTTAAATGTTTTGATTTAGAGGATAATTATTTCATTTATTGGTCTTAAAAATTTGAAAAAATTTGTTTGCCGTGTAAACAGTAAACAAGTGAAAGATGCGAGCTTATTGAGCATTGAGACTCAAACTTCGTGTACTGCTAAAAGGCTAAAAGTACATCCAACAGGATCATCTCTACTACTACTACCCTCTGTACCTACTGGCCTCAATGATAACTTTCCAATGGCAGCTGCCACAGAAAAAATGTTCTCTACTTCCACAGATATGAATTCCCTCACTTACTTGTTAAAGCAGGCGTGAGGCCACGCGCTCGTTATGTACATGACGTCCATGGTCTGAAAAGGGAGGTCACTGCTGGAGAACAATGGGTTATAGCAGACGCTGGACCACAAGATGGTCACGAGGCCACCGAGGTCAGAAATAGCCAGTCCTGAAGATCAAGGATTTAAACAAAAACGTCTGCTTCAGATTGGCACACACAGATCATACGTGTTGATTGGCACACACAGATCATACGTGTTGATTTGGCACACACAGATCATACGTGTTGATTGGCACACACAGATCATACGTGTTGATTGGCACACACAGATCTTACATGTTGATTGGCACACACAGATCATACGTGTTGATTGGCACACACAGATCATACGTGTTGATTGGCACACACAGATCATACGTGTTGCACACACAGATCATACGTGTTGATTGGCACACACAGATCATACGTGTTGATTGGCACACACAGATCATACGTGTTGAAGTTACAAGCAAAGTCAAGAAGATTAAACTATTTAAAAATGGTGTAGCAGAATGCTCATTGATTTAAGACAACTCTAACATTAAAATAAGTTAGACGAAATGAGGTGTAATGTGTGGGTATTGTGTGTATATAATCCAAAATTTCTTTCTTTTTTTAAATTAAAAAAAAAACAACAACAACAAACAAAACAATTTGCTTTACGCTGGCTTCATACGCTTTCACTTTCACGCAGATTCTCTTTTCAGTTTTGTTTTGGTTTCTTTATAATCACATCCCCGTTATTTTAGTTCTTTAGTCCACAGGGCAAATGAAATGTCCCTTTAAGTAGCTCTCTAATACTCTAATACAGCTTAATTACAAATGTCATGTCCTATATATAAAACCTTAAAACAAATCAGCCTGAAGTGTAACCTCCTTTAAATTGATCAGTTATACACCAGTACGACCCGTCAACAAATGAAACGTCTTTATTTTGAATACTTTCATTAAAAATTCAACTCAATAACAGCGCACCTACATATATAATACAATGTTTTAAATGTACACCCCTACTTTATAACTCACCTACAAATGTAATGTCCTGTAAGTAAACTGCTACTTTAACTCACCTACAAATGTAATAGTAATGTACTGTAATTAAGTCAGTGGCGTAGCTAGAGGGGGGCGGTGGGGGCGGTCCTCCCCGGGCAGCACACATTTTAATGGCGGCACGTGAGGACAGTTAAAAAAAGGCATTGCTGACAAACGCCCTTTAAGTTTTTTGAAGGGATAAAACTAAGGTTAAAGAAAAATATTTATAATTTTGAGTTTTTATTAACGGGTCGCACAATATATGTTTGATTCTTTCTTATTTGTTATAAGTAATGCAAACTTCGTAAAAAAATGTAGGACCGCTCAAAAAGATATTGATTTGTTTGGAAAATCAATCGGTAAATGTAGTAGATGACGCTTTCATATGAAAACTACACACAATAACACACCACCACTGGGCCGAAAAATATGTGCTCTTTTATTTCGCCCCGATAGACGACGGGAGTTTTTGCGTGGAATTTCCACTTGCGCGGAATGATTTCCAACAAGTAACTACATTGCATGGTGGTTCAAGTAATGTGCAAATAATTTGAACTATGACAAGAATATAAAAATATTGAAAATTCTCCGTTAATTAACACCACAATGGACATACAAAATTAAAATTGACATCTGAAGAAGTAACTAGTAAAACGAGATGCTGGAATTCTAATTACTAATTGATTCCATGTAACCTGTTTCTTTTCTATATTTATGTTATCTCAAATTATTGGATTTTTTTAAAATTTAAAATTAATGCAAACCCATTTCATGGAACAAAGCGATATGCTAATTCAAAACGCTGTTATAGAGCTCAAACAAAACGCTGTTATAGAGCTAAAACAATGTTGAAGAATTGTAAATGTTGAAAATTCAGAAGACGTGGTTATACATTTATCTATTAAAATTGATTCAACAGTTTATATTGGAAAATTATGTACCCAATAGAAAAATTGTAATTTCGCTAAGAACTTTCTCAACAATTGCTTTCAGTGTTGCTAGTCGTGAGAGGAGCTTTTCCAAACTGAAGTTAATAAAAAAAAAAATCTTTCTTTAACAATGAGTGATTTAAGATAATAAAATCTTGCAATATTGACCATAAAGCAAGATATTACAAACAGTTTGAAATTTCGATAGCATAATAGAAGATTTTTCTACTATTAAAGTTAGTAATGTAAATGTATAAATGTGTTTACATATTAATTACTAAAGTATACATTTTCATTAAAAAAAAATCATTTATATATATATATAAACAAAATAAAAAGCATCTTAATTGGATATGTTTTTTGGAATATGTGTTGCCTCATGGGCAGGGGGTACACCCAGTGGCGGATTTAGCTTTGTCTGCGTGGGGGGGGGGCCAGGAGAATTTTAGGGGGCGCCGAAAAATTTTACTGATATCAGAGCATTGGGTAAATACTAGGGCTGTTAACGATTAATTTAAATTTAATTGTTAACTTTTGAAAAATTAGCGACAATTAATCGTTAATTTCGATTAAAGCCAAAAAATTTAATTTATGATGTCATAAGTAACACTCATTTCACGTTCTTGTTGAAAATCTAAATAACACTGGCATGTCTCCTTTATATGTCTACTTTTCACCAACTACGCAAAAAGACAAGTGTGTTTACATTAATTGGTTCAAGTGATGAGCGGATCTAATTGACAATATAACCAGCCGAGCTGAATAATCATTCACATGGAACTGAGAAAACTCAAACTGGTATGCTCAAAACGGTCTTGGCAAGGAATGACCTTATCGGATATCGGTGTTCATTAATTTTCCATCATTGTACAGGATTAATTGATTCAAGAACTTCCATCTCCATTTTGTAACGCAGTAATTCATCAGAAGAGCTGTCGTCATTTCTGTTTCAGAGTCAAACTCCATTACTGCCATTACCAAAATGTTCGTGTAATCTTCAGGAAATTATTTATCAGCTGCATTTTTAAAAAAAATTTTTTTGTTGACTTTTTGACTTCAAATTATTTTTAAGTGTTGGGTCGATTAATGGTTAAAAATAATGTAATCCTTAAAATTTTTAAGGATTAGTCGAGAAATTAATCGTTAATATCCGCAGCCGTTTT
>MUZC01000567.1:164823-200206 GCA_002072015.1 Radix auricularia | reverse complement strand
CTTGTCCTAGAACTTCCAAATGTCTTCAACATATCTACTTTAGCTTCTTGTCCTAGAACTTTCAAATGATTTCAACATAGCTTCTTGTCCTAGAACTTTCAAATGACTTCAACATAGCTTCTTGTCCTAGAACTTTCAAATGACTTTAACATAGCTTCTTGTCCTAGAACTTGCAAATGACTTCAACATAGCTTCTTGTCCTAGAACTTTCAAATGACTTCAACATAGCTTCTTGTCCTAGAACTTTCAAATGACTTCAACATAGCTTCTTGTCCTAGAACTTTCAAATGACTTCAACATAGCTTCTTGTCCTAGAACTTTCAAATGACTTCAACATAGCTTCTTGTCCTAGAACTTTCAAATGACTTCAGAACTTTCAAATGACTTCAACATAGCTTCTTGTCCTAGAACTTTCAAATGACTTCAACATAGCTTCTTGTCCTAGAACTTTCAAATGACTTCAACATAGCTTCTTGTCCTAGAACTTTCAAATGACTTCAACATAGCTTCTTGTCCTAGAACTTTCAAATGACTTCAACATAACTTCTTGTCCTAGAACTTTCAAATGACTTCAACATAGCTTCTTGTCCTAGAACTTTCAAATGACTTCAACATAGCTTCTTGTCCTAGAAATTTCAAATGACTTCAACATAGCTTCTTGTCCTAGAACTTTCAAATGACTTCAACATAGCTTCTTGTCCTAGAACTTTCAAATGACTTCAACATAGCTTCTTGTCATAGAACTTTCAAATGACTTCAACATAGCTTCTTGTCCTAGAACTTGCAAATGACTTCAACATAGCTTCTTGTCCTAGAACTTTCAAATGACTTAAACATAGCTTCTTGTCCTAGAACTTTCAAATGACTTCAACATAGTTTCTTGTCCTAGAACTTTCAAATGACTTCAACATAGCTTCTTGTCCTAGAACTTTCAAATGACTTCAACATAGCTTCTTGTCCTAGAACTTTCAAATGACTTCAACATAGCTTCTTGTCTTAGAACTTTCAAATGACTTCAACATAGCTTCTTGTCCTAGAACTTTCAAATGACTTCAACATAGCTTCTTGTCCTAGAACTTTCAAATGATTTTAACACAGCTTCTTGTCCTAGAACTTGCAAATGACTTCAACATAGCTTCTTGTCCTAGAACTTTCAAATGACTTCAACATAACTTCTTGTCCTAGAACTTTCAAATGACTTCAACATAGCTTCTTGTCCTAGAACTTTCAAATGACTTCAACATAGCTTCTTGTCCTAGAACTTGCAAATAGGGATATTTTATTGAATCACAAATTACATATTATAAGGTTAAAAAAATCATTCAAAAGTTATAGAATGAAAAAAAAATCGTGTTAACTAATTCTTGATAATCTGACGACTTTTAGGTGAAGGGTGAATCACAGTTTTAAACTGTGACTCATAATGTACTCCTGTAACTAAACACAATGTTCAACATATACTTAGATATCCTCATGCTCGAGAGTCACACCTCCCAACCTTGCCTTTAACTCCCCCCCCCTCCGTTGATTATGATCGACGACCTGAGGTCAACCTTCGCCAAGCAAACATTTTAACGTAAGGGATTTAAAGTCCCATACACCTTTACCAAAAATATTGCATGTGGCCTATCATTGATTTCCTATTATATTACAAGATCTTTGTGTGGATCCAACCTTTCACGATCAGAGTCGGGAATAAGGAATAGGAGATTGAAGAAGTTATCGTAGATCTTACGCTTTAGGTTAAAAAATAGAGCAAATACTAGACTTTACTTCCAGAACATTGCACCGTAATTTGTAAAGAACAACAAACATTGCGTGGTGTCACGTTTCGTAATCGAAATACACTTTCATGAAGAATCGATGTCTGAAGTTTTTATTCGTAGTTTTGGATTCAGCAACCGCCTATGCGTTCTAATCGATTGTATCATTGAAATATTTCTTAGAAGTGCCTATACCATTTCATTTTTTAAAAGTACCGATCAGAGGCGTAACTAGAGGGTGCGGGTGGGGAGGGGGTGTGGGCCGCACCAGGTGACAATTTCACAAGGGGTGACACAAAAGTGTAAAATTCTGCAAGTTTCCATTATTTGGCACTGGCAGACTTCGTCAAATTCTATGAGGTAAGCCGTGAAGGGGTAACACCATGAGCTACCGCACTGGGTTACACCAACCCTAGTGACGCCTCTGATCCCAATCGTATGTACACGACTTTCTAACCTGGAACTGATCTGGTCTCAGTCACTCTGACAACTTTCACGGAGACGTTCATCTTGTGATTATGTGTACGGAGAAGGTTCGAGGCGCCAGGCTTGGCCTGTTGTTGTCCAGCATTTTTCTGATGGTAGGAAAATAAGTTTTTTTTGCACTTCATTAAATGGTGAATGGTCAAAGGAAGACAATGCATAGTATACTTACTCATTCTGGTAGAACTTTTTCTTTAGAAGCAGTCAGCGTTTTTAGTATAAATTTAAGAAGTTTCAAGTACGTATCGTAGCTTTATACAATAAAGATCTTTCCAGTAATGTTATTTTCAGATAATTTCGTGCATTAAGTTTCGAATCACTACATACAATTTTGATAGCTTCAGATTGTGTAAACCAATAAGAAAACATGTTTTGTTTGGTTTCTTTAACTTAAACCAGATTCCAAAAGCGGAGTATTTGCTTATGTAATGTCGTGTTGTAGATGACTAACGTGATTTTTAAAGAGGTAACGCTTTCATTGTTTCATCAAGACGTAGTTTTTATAAGTCATAGGTCATAGGTCAGCTCTACTAGTCTCGAGTTGAAAGTGCACAATAAAAGTATATTTAAAAAAACAAAACAAATTAATATGAAAAAAACTAGATCACAAATAAAATAACGGACATTGTGCTACGTAAGAAAATACTTGCTTTGTTTACAAAATGAATTATTTAGCGATTAAACTTGCTGACAAATATGTGCGGTATTGGTACTACTGTAATATAAAAAGGGAATTTATATTTGAGTTTGTTCAACACCAGCAATCAGGTTTCCTTCTCACCTTTAAAAATTAATTGCGTGGCTTCAAACGTGTTTTCTTATTTGCTGTTTGATATCTGGATTCTATATGTCAGTTAATTGTTGTTTTAAAAAGTATTCGCTTTTTAAATAAAAATAATTAAGAAACCTTCTTGCCGACACGTTTATTTTTTTTTGTTTAGTTTTGTTTCAGACATTACCAAACTTTGTTACTGAGTTCTTTCCACTTAGCCTGATTGCAGTCTCAACATTTTAAAATAAAACTTTATACATGAGCCACCAATACATGAGCCACCAATACATGAGCCACCAATACATGAGCCACCAATACATGAGCCACCAGTACATGAGCCACCAATACATGAGCCACCAATACATGAGCCACCAATACATGAGCCACCAATACATGAGCCACCGATACACGTGTAATGTAAGGAAACACATGTAAATTATTAGTTTGGATATTTTAATATCCGATGTGTTGGTCGGATGACAACACCGTTTCTAAGTTTTATTAAAGAAATGGGGAGGCTGGGGGCTGGGTGTGTTACAAGTTTAGCGAACATTATGCCGAAAATACCAAAATTGTCCTTACAAGTAGGACACATAAAATGATGTTTAATTAGGCACAGAAAATTACTTGCTGACTAAAAAAAACCTCATTTAATTATTCCGGATATTAGCCTGGTTAACAAAGTGAAATAAATATCAACGAGTTTTCTTTCATCACCAACTTTCTCCTCACCTCGATAAGTCATAGTGACTTAGAAAGTGCTGATAATGCCTGGATTAATACGTTTACATAATTTTGTTTTGCTATTTATTTCATTTGATATAATCGACAGCAGGACCTCGCTTTTCAATAGCATCATATTTTAAAGTAATTTAACAATTTACACTGAGTACTACACCTAATTTTTGATAAATTCAATAGTTAAAACTTGATATTATTCAAGTCTTATTTTTCTTCAGATAATTTCATTGGCTTGTCTTGGTGGTGGCGTAGTGCTGGTCATCGGGAGGTCCATCTACGGAAGTGAACTGAAATGGCTTCAGAATGACCTAACGACGTCTCTGAAATCCCTCGGGGTCAGCAACCCGGACGTCAGCAAGCTGGACGTCATTTTCATCACCCTCCCGTTGGGCGCGGCCCTCGTCCTCTTCGGGCTCCTCATGCTCGTCATCAGCATCCTCGGCACCATCGCGGCCTCTGGTCAGTTCTACAAGTTTGTCATCGTCTACCTCGTCCTGCTCTCGTGTCTGTTCTTCACCCAGACGGTCGTCATCATCTGTACGTACATCGACCGGACGCCGTTCGACAGCACGGTGAAGAATCTGCTGAAGTACACGCTGGAGGGCTACACGGGAGACACGGGCACTGACGGGCTGACCCTGGGCTGGAACGCCGTCATGTCCTACAAGAAATGCTGCGGGGTCGACAGCTACGGCGACTTCGGGGTGTCATCCACCTGGACCCCCAAAACCCTGCGGGGTGTCACGTTAGAGACCCCTGCTATCTGCTGTACCGTGAAAGCTGATCCCCCGAATTGCGCCCAAAAGAGCAACTACGTCGCACAGACCTACTACAACCGCGGGTGTTACCAGCACATCTGGGATTACGTCACGTCCAACACTGGGCTCATTATCTTCACCGTCTTCTTCATCGTGTTGCTCGAGTTCCTCTGTATATTCTTCTCCTGCTGGATTGTCTGCGGCATTTGCAGCAGTGGAGTAACCAAAGTGGATCCTTATAAGTACCACTGAAATTAAAAGAAAATACTAGAATATGATCAAAGCTCTTCAACGATTTTTATCACATCAGAACTTGATATCATTTTGATAAATAAAATCTCAGTAGGAAATACCATACGTCATTATATAGGAAAATGAACTAAACAGTAACAGTATATTTATTGAATTTAGGTTTAGCTCATATTTCAACAGTGCTTTTTAACATGTGCTGTTTTGTAAAATGATATACAGAGGATATTTTTCAAATTTAGAAATCAATCGGTCAGGCTATTTTGTCAATGTTATTAATGTTGGCAGCTGTATGATTCACAGATAATTTACAAGTGGCAAAACTTCAAGGAAGTCGTTAATTTGTGTTAAGGTCTAATTTAACACAATTTTTAAATATTCGTACAGGTGATGTCAAACAATGGATAGCTTCCGTCAATCTGTCATCTGTTTAAGTGGCTGTGACCAACTCAGTATGGGCATACCAGAATCAAATTAAGACAGTGTAAGTGTCTTGTTTTCAAAGTTGATATTAACTTATTAAAATCAACGCTCTTATATTGCCATGTCTGTTTTTTATGCAATTTCTGAAGTAAAAATTTCCATTTTTTCGAGAGGAAGACTAATCTGAGCTAGGTAACGGAACATAAGTTTGTTTTAAAAACTCAGTGAGTCACAGGTAATTACATTTATAAACAGCCACCATTTGTAGCAATACGTCTAATGACGGTCTTTCAAATTGAAATGTATTTAATGGCATACATGTATTTCGGATTAAATAAAAATGTTATTCTTATCCAGCAGTGGTCACGTGTACTTTTAAAAACTTGTCTACTGACCCTCAAACAATCGAACACTGCATTCAAAATATGTATAATGTAAAGGGATAAAGAATCACACTTTATCATAACGATAAAAGAAAGCAAACGTTTTTATTTTAAAAAATATATAGACTCTAATGCTAAACATAATTTGTATACATAAAATACTGTCACCTTTTTACTATAATAGTTAACATTTGAAAGAACAATTAAACCATACAATCCATGAGTTGTTAATGTTAAGACAGGACTCAGGCAAACACATTTGTATTTGTCGTTGTGGACTTCCTGTGGTAACAAATCAGGTATAGGTATGTTTTTTAAAAAAATATTTCTTCTTATGTGCTATTTGAAATAAAGATAGATCTTCACATCACGGTAAATAAGGTTTCAGTTTCCAAAATCATTTTTTTTAAAATCGGCAAAAAAAAACCCACAAAAAACAACAACCTTACAAGAGCACAAATAATGGAAGTGAATTTTCCAAACAATTATAATAATTTATTAAAACTCTCATGTACTTTAATAAATGTGATCTTCTTTATATTTTGGCAGACTTTCGTGACTAAATATTTGCTGGATCTTTGGTGAGATGTTAATGCCTTGATGAAGTCAAGAATATTGTTACAATGTGTTCAAAATTTTGGATAAATCGGTGGTCAGTTTTTCCAATCCTATTCAAATAAAACCCCATCAACATAAGGCTTTTTTGGGCTTACATTTTGAAATATAAAAATTTACTTGTTTGAAAGACGAGCTTTAAAAAAATATTCATGCGTGTCATAGAAATGTTCTAAAGTGCTCACAAATTCGTCCATTGGATCAGGTAAAACTTTGCTTAGAATCTCACTTATAGAACTGTATGTTCCTCTTGGACCATCTCAGTTGTAACGAGAGTAATCCCCAACTTTGGTCGGACCTTTACTTCGGTGGTTACAGATGATCCATGACGCGAAGAATACACAGAGGAACTCGAGCAACACGATGAAGAAGATGGTGAAGATAATGAGCCCCGTGTTGGAAGTGACGTAATCCCAGATGTGCTCGTAACAGCCGCGGTCGTAGAAGGTCTGGGTCTTGAAGTTTGCGGTCAGGGTGCAGGTGAAGGCGGCCACCTTCGTTATGCAGCACATCCGGGGAGTTTGCTGGAGCAACACCTTGGTCCAAGCTGTGGCCACTGCGAAGTCGTCGTAGCTGTCCACGCCGCAGCATTTCTTGTAGGACATGATGGCGTTCCAGCCGAGGGTGATGCTGTCTTGCCCGGCGTCCCCGGTGTAAGACTCCAGGGTCCGCTTCAGCAACTGCTTGACGGTGGCGTCGAACGGCGTCCGGTCGATGTAGGAGCAGATGATGAGGACGATCTGGGTGAAGTAGAGGCACGAGATCAGGACCAGGTACACGATGACAAACTTGTAGAAATGACCGGAACCCGCGATGATGCCGAGGATGCAAATGGCTGAGATCAAGACGCCGAAGATGATGAGGACCACCCCCAGGGGTATCGTGATAAAGATTACGTCAAGGGCGCTTACGTCAAGGGTGGTCAGGCCCATGCTTTTGGCTGAAGTGGTCAGGTCATCTCTTAGGAACTGTAGGTCGCTGCCGTAGGCGCTCCTCCCGATGACAAGCACGGCTCCACCAGCTATACATGTTAAGGCAATTAGCTAAATAGAAGAAAATGAAAAAGTAAAATATTTTCAATGTAGAAACACTGAAATGAAAGAAAAATAAAGTCGACTGTTCATATTTTTTGCTGGAAAGGGGGGGGGGGGTGAATTCACTTTTCATATTCATGTTTATTCATGTATATCAACATTTACTCCTCAACCGTTTTACATTTAATGGTTTCAAATCAGCATAGTAATATATTTTTAAAAAAAATAAGGATACTATTTTTTTAAATTACCAAAAATGTTTTTAGGAATACCATTTAGGAATACAGTTAACAAAAAAAGTTCGATTTGGTTGATATTTCAATTAACATTTTGAAATAGAGTTTTTATTGTTTAAAGAAATAATCATTCTTAAGGTAGGGGCTGAAAGTTTCAACGTTGACAACCTATTCAGACTTTCTCGATTTCTTTTGATGATTCCAGACAATAATTATTTTTGTTAGTTTTTGGAAGATTTAGTTGATGTAAATCATAGAGAGCAAAAAAGCCGAGGAAACATCCAGATGTCATGGAATTAATTACACGATAAATTTACACGTGTGGACCTACCAACAAAATAATGCTGCATAAGAGTAGCCCCAGTCTCGCCCCGGTCAATGGAGTACCTGTACACATGATGACAGCCCCAGGTAATCAAAGCCTGAAAGCAGAAAATACCTTTAACAATACACACGCATGGACTAACTGCTAGCGTGCACTGCTATGGACTAACTGCTAGCGCGCACTGCTATGTTATGACGAGGAGGAAATAGACGCCAAATTTCTCTATCCCAACTGTGCATAAATATTGGTCGAATGTTATGTAATGTCATATTTCGTTTAGAGTTGTTTTGATGGTTTCTCTCCCTTTTAAGGCACGCCCCCCCCCTCCTCAAATTATGATTAAAAAATAGAAAATTAGAAAAATTCAATTAACTTGGACAACAATCCAACATAAAATACCCGAAGACTTTGTTCATCGATCTTACCATTACCTTTTGTTTGGTGTATGATAGAAAAGTAGTCTTATCTTAAGTGGAGTTTTTAACAAAATACAATACAATGAATTACATATGAATATTCAACAAACATTAGAAAAAAGTAACACATAATAAATGATAGAATTGATATCAAATGGTAATATTTACAATCACAAATGATAATCTGCTGTAATAATGTACTCACAACTTAAAAAGCTACACTGGCTTTCATACTGTATTCCGATTACAAACTTAAACTGCCATTTTTTTCTATTGATAAAACTAGTGGCAGCTCTTACTGACTCCACGAAAGGGTAAAAATGATCAACACTTTCAAACGTTAACATTTAAGCCCTTTAGGGCATCAAGATATTCGATTACGAATTTAGAGCCATGATTCTGACTTGGTGTGGGAATCAGGATAATGTTTCCCTTGTCCGCCTCAATGTTAAAGACTTTTAGAATAAAATGACAACTAAACAACTACAGGCTAATAGTAAAACTGTTGAACGGTTATTTAGACGTCTCACATTATTCTCATCTCCACCCCACACAAATCTGACCACCTGATTTCTGATTCCGATGCTAAGATCGATACCCGTATTTTCAGGGGGCGTTAAAGTACAATATCTTAGGATGAAATGAAATATCTCTAAATGTCGGGGATTTCAAACGCCTGAACTTTCTTTCATTGCGACTATTTAAATACAGAAATCAATACTCGATTCATTGATAGAGTAGGCGCCCCTCAGATACATGACTAACCGCGTTTAGCATTGAATTACCTACCCTTGTCGTCTTCTATAGTAGCACCTGTCATGTCGGTCAATACCACTAACAGCCGTAGCTACTGTGTTACTAGGGGCGTTCAGTGACGTGTCCAGATGATTTAAGTGCACCAGGGCCACTCAAGCGAGGACTGGGCGCATAATTGCCAATGTTCTTTCTATCGTTTAATCTGATCTTTCAAACTATCACCAGTAAAAAGTTAAAATAAACCTAGACCTAGAGTCTGAAAGTTAAAGAGCCTTCCTCCAAATATAAGTTCAC
Source organism: Radix auricularia (assembly GCA_002072015.1). NCBI lineage: Eukaryota > Metazoa > Mollusca > Gastropoda > Lymnaeidae > Radix > Radix auricularia. The sequence goes on along the minus strand of MUZC01000567.1, from coordinate 190,958 downwards.
TGAAGCAATTAGGAGGTCTGAGAGGATCTTGTTTTGAGAGGTTTGTTGGAAAAGAGTTTGAGATTTTATGAATGTTTTCTTGTTGTGATTGGGTGAAAGAACGAACCTTTGGTCAGTTTATAAGGATACACTTGAGTTTTAACCTGCTGGTCGTACTCTGAACAACTTTTTTAAATAAAAGAGGAGCACGATGAACCTTAGTTGGGAGAAATAATTTTTTGTGATTAAGATTTTTATTTTTTAAAATGTTTTTAATTTTTTTTTTCGAATTTAAAATATAAAAAAAAAAAAACGTTTATTAAGTCTTTCCCAAATATGAATAATAAAGTTCTCAAATTTAACAAACACTTGCAACGTTATTCTTTCAGTGCCATTCAGTAATTAAAAAACTGGAAACTGAAAAGCACTGCTGAACATGAAACAGGTGGATGTTTATTATCTATAGATTGTAAGTTTCATGCCTGGCCTAGCGATGCTTAGCATTGAAGTGTTGCCTTAGTTTGTGTGAATATCTGGTCACAACTAAACACATCTCTTCCAATCCCTGCTAATTGATCGCATACAGACTGATAGATATTCGTTCAAATTTAGTCAATGGCTTTCATACTTAACACTTCAGTGTACTAAAAATATTCTCAGAGCTGTTATCATTAAATAAAATTATATTTTAAGAGCTGTTAACAAAATAAATCTTATATGACCCCCAAAAGAACTTTATTATCATTAAAATTTAACTTCTCACAATCAAAGTAAAACATTTAAATTTTCTCCCTAAACACACAAATTATAAATCAGCTATTTAGCCGTATAACTATAACTGCGATATTTTCTAACATTCCCCACACCCTCATTTCCAATTTAGAAATATTCGGCAAGGTTCCAAGTGTTTTACGTCATTGGCTCTCGTCTAAAACCATTTATTTATTCTAGAGCTTCGTGAAATCTCTACAACACAAGATAACTAAATTGTAAACAAAACAATGAAAGAAAAAAAAGAAAAGCCAATAAAGTTAATGAAGCGTTAAAACACCACCCAAAACACTCCAACCGCTGGGTTATAACGGAGCTCTAACTAAATATGTTTACAGCGTAAGTCTAGTAGAACGACGGTTAGCCAAGCGTGGCGTTTAAGTAAAGAAAAATCAATAATTTAAATTTGACACTCAGCTGAGTAACTTTCCTTACTGGAATAAGGCTTTAAAAAGTTCATAAAAAAGTAGCGGACCATACAAATTAAAAAAAAAACACGCTCTAGTAGACACGATACTTAAAACCTTGTAGCATCTTATAAAACGAATAGACGAAATAAGTATTATGAAAACAGTTCGATATTAATACGTGCCTGTAATTATTTGTTTTATATTGAAGTTATTTTATTGGAATTCTTACACCGCTTAGTTAATTTACAAATGCGGGACTATTTGTATAGCCACTAAATATTATTTAGTTCTAAAATCTATGATTATATGGTAACTGAGGAGCCATGGAACAAACGAATTATGTTTAAAAATTGTTTAAAAATCATACAGAAAAGAAGTAAAATAATTTCTTAACAAAATTTCAGAATAATTTTACAATGACGAAGTTTGTCCTAACAGTCACTTAATTTAAAATAAATAGATTACAAAAAAGTATTTAAAACAACACCTTCATTGACTTTTGCTGCTTATTTAAACATTGCTACTAAATAGATTACTATAAATATTTTTTTGGGGGAAAAACGTACACATTAAACTAAATTAAAAAAGGCCGACTTTAAAATAATAATGAATTCATATAATTTCAAATATATTTTTGTAAAAACTTATATATCACTTATTGCCAGTGCTTATTTTTTTCAATAAAAAAGGTACCGAACGCATATTTGATAAAACCTAAATAAGAAGTATGACTAATTATTCTGTAGAAAAAAGGTGCCGGAGCGTCGTAACACTTGAAAAAAGCACCGCTTATTACAAATAATTTTTTGTTAAAACTATTGTTTGCTTGGATCTTCGCACACATTAAAATTAGGAGGTACGCATATCATTTTTTTAGACCAGCGACCAGACATTTTGTAAAAAATAATTGTATTATTAGTGTTTTTTAAAAGAAAAAATTGTTCAAATATGTTCACAAGATACATCGTGTGAATTGGGGGAATTTGCAATTGTTTGGGTTCGGGTGCCACTTTGTGGCAGCAAATTTCATCTGATGGCAGCACCTTTTAAAATGTTTGTATTTTCAATTAAAATTTCATTTCAGAAGATGTATATAATGACATATGATATAACAAAAATCAATAAATAAAACTGAAACAGAGGTCGAAGTTTATGACAGTCAGTTATTGTGTTTATTTATGTCATATTATCTAGATCTCTAGCTGCTAGATCATTTAATTATAGAATCAGTTTAATGAGACCAGTTCATCCTATCACACTTCAAGTAGAGTTCTCTGAATGTCTTGGTAGGCCACAAAAACTATATGGCCCGCGGGCTTCACTTTGCCCTCCCCACAGACAAATTAATCTAAGCTCACGCGACCATCCAAAGCCTATATATATATATCATTTTGTCCGCGTTTTCTACGCCTCAAGTACACCACCTGCTGTGATCTATGACCCCAACGTCAATTTGCTCAAATGCAGACGATTTTGATTATAATGACTCATCATAAAATACTTTCACTACTGTTTGGTAAACTTCTGTAATTTAGTTACTAACTTACTGTTTCTATTCAGTCAACTGATGTGGTGCACTGAGCACTCAGTTAATACAAGTTTGTAATTAAATAACAGCAATATTTTATGAAGTTTAATTTTAATTTGATTGTTACAACACTTAACACTTAATACAGTTCAATCCCGTTAAGTCGCGCTTCGTTTTTGTGCGAAATTAATTAAGTCGCTGTACTTCTTTGGCTTCCAAATTTTGTGACGCATCATAGCAATTAAAAATACGTACGTATAATTAAAGTTCTTGTAATATATTCGATCCAAACAAGTGTACCAAGATAAGTAATGTTATATATAATACGTGAGTATAAACTTAATTTAACTGAAAATAAATAGGCTATTATAAGGAAGAAAACACATTTTTATTTCCATCTTTTATTATCGCTTAATAAGTTACACAGAAATAAATACCAAGTGACGATAAATCGCCATTACATTTGTATGGACCCGAATGACCGCGACTTAACAGGGTCATATTTAATGAAAATTAAGTGTCCTCTTTTCCCATCGGACAATTATGGTAACCCTAGGACCTAGGAAATACATAATGCCAAAAGCAGTGAGTAGTGAGGCTTATATCATCTCAAAGACAACAACTGATTTGATCTTATTTTTCAAGGAATCTTACCCAGACAATGTCATAGTGGCCCTTCCGTGATACTAACAGGACATTGTGCTCCTTGTTTTAGAACCGTTGTCCTCTTACCCGATAGAGCCGATCTGTTGAAATATTTAACATTTAAACGTAGAATTCTAAAATTAAATTACTTTATTGTTATTTATATTCAAATGGTAATCAAATTATTTGACAGGAACCTTTTAAAGATTTTAATTAAATGAAGATAAGACAGAAAAACGTGTTAACAAATACATACAAAACAGTTTTTAAAAGTATGATTTTAAAGCTAAAATGTGACTGTTAATTATTTATGTACTTTATAAAAACAGATTTTTGTTAGCAGAATGTTTTTCTCACTCAAACACATTCCGTCTCTTCCAACAGGCAGAGCTAATTTTGAATGTAAAATGAATTTTACTATTTTCTAAGTTTACAAAATGGTAGATCTACATAATACAACGCGAACATAAATTTGTGGTATTTCATTCCTCAATGGTATTGGTCGATTACACCACCAATTTGTAAATAAATAATTACCACACACGCCCCTTCCCAAAGTCTCAGACCGGTTTCCAAAATAGAAATTTCTGGTTCTAAGTCCATTTTAAAAACGTCTTAAATTTAAAAAACACAAACAAAACATATTTGAGTTTTGTGTGTGTGAGAAATAAATTAAAAATAAGATCCCACCCGTTGATGTTGATTTCTCTTGCTTATAAGCATGAAGGCTAAGAGGATATTTAATGATTAATAAGTAAATTTAATCTAAATATCAACCTTTCTGGGATTTCGAAGCACTTTGTATTGTGAGATCTAATCGCTTGGACATTTTCAAAATTTTGTTTTCAACTTTATTTGACCCGGGCACATTCAGGCCACGATCAGAAATGAACCACTTTGACCCGATCCGAGACATGCTTCTGTAACAATGTAGTTAAGTGCACCAAGAGATTCTTAACAGGCACATACACCTGCAGTTTGGGGAGGGAAGACATTGAAACAATCGTGCAGGATGACTCAGATAGAAGAAAATGGTGGTGGAGCGAATAAGATTTTTTCCCCCAAGGAAATGTAACAACGGGAAGGGGAGGATTTGTCGTACATAAGATATTACCTGAAAAGAGGCAGACAAGACAGACAAGACAGACAAGACATACAAGACAAGACAGACAAGACAAGACAGACAAGACAAGACAAGACAAGACAGACAAGACAAGACAAAACAGACAAGACAGACAAGACAAGACAGACAAGACAGACAAGACAGACAAGACAGACAAGACAAGACAAGACAAGACAGACAAGACAGACAAGACAAGACAAGACAGACAAGACAAGACAGACAAGACTAGACAAGACAGACAAGACAGACAAGACAGACAGACAAAACAAGACAAGACAGACAAGACAAGACAGACAAGACAAGACAAGACAGACAAGACAGACAAGACAAGACAGACAAGACAGACAGAGACAGTATCGAACTTATAAATATTGAGTAAAACTTTTTAATTAAACAATGAGAAATAAATATTACGTTAAGGAGTTAAGTAAAGATTAACATTGTTTACATTTCAAAATAAAATCTGCAAGGGAGATAATGGGACTTGTATTCTAATCAGTTGGTTCATTTACATTATTTCCCTTGCATTTCATAGTCGACAGTTTGAAAATGAGGGTAAAAAATGTAAAACTAAGAAATAAAAAAATACAACTTGTCAGTGCCCCCATCCACACATAATTTATCCTATCACTGACACATTAAATTACACATTTAGATATCGGAAACTAAATGACAGAAATGTAACTTGGAGGTCAAATGGAGGTCATTTGCTGCTGTTTTCGTTTTTCCGTTGATGCAAGTCAAATACTAACATTTGAGTTTTACCATACATTCGATTGAGTTCTACATAGATCTTTATATGCTTGTAAGAAAGATAATAGAAGTCAATAAAATAATACTCTCCTTTTAGCGTATCGATGGTCACGGGTTCGAATCCACGCGAAGGCAAAGATTTGTTCCCGGGGCTTAGGGCGTCCCTGAGTCCACCCAGCTCTGAATGGGTACCTAACATTAGTTAGGCGGCTGGGTAATGCGTGGAACCCTCATAGCCGTGGCCTGTGACCGCTGCATCAACGTTCTGAACGTTGCCAACAGATCATCCGTCATGGTCTGTGGACGCAATTAGCTTCTGCATAGAAGGACAAGGAGCGTCTGTATAAGCAAAGGAATTTTTTTTTTTTACAAAATAACAGTGAAATATATTTTCATTGCAAAAGCTAAACAAAAAGTGTTTACGTATAATGTTTAAAATTTTGGTGCTCATACTTGTGAATATATAGATCTACATTTGTTCTGCTTATGTTGAACAAACCAATACTCGGATTTCAAAATATAACAAAGCAATACAGTTTGGTTTCAACACTATTGAATTGGCATACTACATTGAATTTTTATTATTTATCTTTAAAATGTGGTTAGTAAAATGTAAGTATTAAATGTTTAAAGCTAAAATTAGTTAAATTTTTTTTAAAAAAATTACACGCTTATGGAATCATTATATAATCTCACGCACTCTGACACAAGGGGATGGTGACTCCGTGTTAGGAGGAGCCCCTCCTACTTTTTTGCAATCTTAACTAAGTGTGGGGTGGGAGGGGGGTGATTCCTTCTTCAAATCTTTCTTGGTAACAAACATTTTGTAGGTAAAGAAAGATTTAGAAATATAATATTTTAAAAACAATATTCAGTTTTAGCGTGGGATAGAACTGTAATGTGGTATTTGTAGTCTCCCTTATAGCACAAACTGACGGAGAACATTAATTATATACCCGCTGAAGAGATATGGACGAAATAAAGATAAAAAAAGAACAAATCTAATGAGACATCCAAATAATATTTCAATATTATTATGACAGTTTAGTAGATGACTATATTTACTGATGTAAGTCCAGTAATAAAGTCATTAGTGGGGTCAGTCGTGTCATCAACAATAGAACCAAGAAAGGAATTAATATCAAGGTAAAATTTGTGTATTTTAACAATTTATAGATCTCAGTAACCGCTTGGCAACACGATGAATATCATGACATTTTGAAAAACACAAAAAATTGCTTTATTCACATTTTCGGGGTAAGGTAGTTTATATATAATGGTTAGGGTTAAGGATAGGAATAAGTTTAGAATGAAACTGTTATGGCTTTTCCAATTTTACATCAGTCTTTCAACTTATTAAAAAAAAAAATCGAATGATCAAATTATTGAGCCTAACTGAGGTCCACGGTCAAGATGATTAAACTTCCTGCCAGTTATTATTGAAAAAAAGAAATTGATACTGATCTTAAGAGTACAGCCGTTATTACACTGATATTTCCCTTCCACATTTTGGTAATAAATGAACTTAGTTCTCCACTTTTCTTCCTTGATTGGAAACTTCAGCCCTGAACTTGTGAGCCGTCAATGCCATCCATCAATTCATACACATGAAAAGATTCCTTTGACTTTTTTTTTTCCCTTTTCATTTTTTAAAATAAAGATAACAAAAATGTATTTGAATCTCCTGTTATATTTAGGATGAATAAATGTCAGAGTTTCTGAATTCCAAATGTCCCTTGCAATTTTCAGTCATGCCATCATTACAGAAAAGACCGATCACCGTGAGTGATTGATGCGCTAGCACTAGGTTCCCTTTGAATTATGGGTGTTGGAGCTATATTCTTACGAGGCCAATCACACACATGATCCATTTATATCCACATTCCTGTATTTAATATCCCCTCCCGTCTTTACACTCCTTTCTCTTTCCTCACTTCTCAATACTCCTGGATAAATTTTTGTCTCTCCACCATCCTACCACAATCCTGTCTCCACACTCTCTCAATTATCCTTCTAGCCCCCACCCCTGACATAACACTTGTATGCGATCATTTATATGTAAGCATTTATTTCATTAGAAAACTTATATCTTAGATATACAGACGCTCCTTCTATGCAGAAGATAATTGCGTCCACAGACCATGAGAGATGATCTGTTGGCAAGTGATGCAGCGGTCACAGGCCACGGCTATAGGGGTTCCACGCATTACCCCAGCCGCCTAACTATTGTCTAGTTAGGTACCCATTCAGAGCTGGGTGACTCGGGGACTCCTCAGGCCACGGGAACAAATCCTCGCCTTCGCGTGGATTCGAACTCGTGACCATCGGTACGACAGTCGAGCGCGCTACCACTCGACCACTGTATATGTTAAGAAAATGTTATATTAATAAGATGTTAATAGCAGAGGCGCATCTCCTTCTCCAACGAGCACCATGTCACTGACCATTTTTGAAGAATGACGGCCAATGTTTTCAACTGAGCAGGTTCTATAAGGCGCTTCTTTTATCTTGAAAAATTAGTTAATTCTTCTATCTTGTGATTTTGTTATGTATTTTTAACCATATTTCTTCGTTTCTCTATTATTCCCCAGATTTAATTTATTTTCCGTAGTAGAGTATGTAACATATAATGTAAATCTAATTTAATTATTTGTGTTTATGTTATTGTACTGATGGAGGTATAATCCGAAAAGTTCACTTAACATTTTCCCATTAATAAAACTTTAATTTATCGTTTCAATCACACCATTTGTTAGTGTTTCTTGTATTTATTATGCGTGGCATCAGTTTTTCCTTTCATCCAGAAGCAGCGCCACAGAACTCAAACTCTCCAATCTACCTTCTCTGCTCTTGTCAAAGTTCTTCACCACCGTCTTACCTAACTCTTTAACACGGCTTCTCACACCATTAAAGCACTTGCCCCCTCCATCAATTACTTTGACGCCTTACACTCAACATCCACACGACTTTATTGCTAGTTCGCTATTGCAATCTTAGCCCTGTTTAGATCAATATGTTAGCTCTCATGCTAATTAGTTCAGGATCACAGCCATATCTCTGCATGGTTACTTCACTATTCCAGTATTAGCTCTGGCAAGTTCACTATCAAAGCTCCAACCATAAATAATTCCATGTTATAGCTTTTATCCTGGCTTTTAACTATTAAATCCTTGTTCCTAGCTATCTCACTATTATAGAATTAACTATTACAGCCCCAACTCTGAATACAACACTATACAGCTATGAGAATGGTTAGATCCATTTGGCAGCTCTGACCTTGACTGAATCACTATTACAGCATAAACTAAGGCTAGTCCTCTATTACAGCCAGTTCACTTTTTCAGCTCTGATACTGACTAGATTTCTATTAAGGCCATAATCCTGAGTAATTCATCAAATAAAGCTCTCACGATGACTTGTTCCCTATTTCCAGGCTTGTCCATGGGAATGTTTTTCCCATGGGATTCCCATGGGATGGGATGGGATGGGACAGGCATAAATTGCCATGTGATGGGACAGAAAAATATGCGCCATGGTCAAGCCTAAGGCTTGTCCATAGGAATGTTTTCCCATAGGATTCTCATGGGACGCGATGGGATGGGACAGGGATAAGTATTCATGGGATGGGATGGGATGGGACAGAAAAATATGTCCCATGGAAAAGCCTGCCTATTTCAGCCCTAGCCCTAGTTTATAATCTGTTTGCCTTCCTACCTATACTTGACTCAAATAATGATAAATTCAGGACATTTTTTCAGCAGTTATTATAATAATTTATACAAACTTTTAAAATCAATTGTAAGCCTTTAACTGGGCTCGTTTTGAATTAAAAGAAAATTAATATTAAAATAGGGAAAAACACATTAAAAATTGTTTAAAAAGTTATGAAATGTGTTTTTTTTAATTTAAAAAAGAGATAAAGTAACAAAATATCTGCTAAAACTGTCTTAAGATTATTTTAACATCAAGTTTTATTCTTTAATCTCTTGTGTGTCTCAGTCCGACAGTTCGGGGTTAAGCCTTGGGGTTAGAGTGCAGTGTTGACATTAAGAAAAAAAACACTCTTTCACAAGGCCAACATTCCTGTCGAATGGCTGACGTATTTGGAGTGAACAAGCGTGAGCAGGAATAAGACGCAAGTGATTTTGTGACCACCCCGTTTGGCTAAGATACATCTGGCTGGAGAAACGGAATTGAAAAAATAAATAAAAACACAACCAAAATAAAAAAAAATGTACGAGGCAATAAAAGGGGAGATAATGGAGATATTTGTTCCACTGTGTTCAATTGTGTTATAGGAAAACTTTGACTGGGCCAAACTAAAGAGCATCTTAAAATTTGGTATTAAACTGAACTTTTGTTTGGCACATAAATATAATTACAAATATAAATCAGGAAAAAAAATCCCCTGCAATAAAACAAACACAATACATTTAATCCAATAATGCGAGTTAAGCAATCAGCAATTAAATAAAATGGAATCTTTTTACTTTTTACAATCACAAATGTTTTATGCCATAAATCTTTTTAAAATAGAACATGAAAGAATTCAAAAGCCGATTGAAATTGTATCATGAAAGAGAAATCCTGTTTTTATGCCAAAACGATGGAAGAAGATAAAAAGTCCCCAAATAAATTCACACAAAGTCAACTGCACTTTAAATAACTATCTTATCACAGTATCAGCTCTATTACCAGACAATGAAAACCAAATCTTCAAATCCCTTATATTATCTTCACTACCGTTTCTGTCTTGGTCTGTGCGTCGTGCGTACGAAAAAACAAAAGTAAAAAATGACCAACTTATCGTAATGCTATCGAGCTGAAATTTTGCACATAGACTTTTGCCATCTAACAAATCATTGTGTCAACATTTCATATCGATCAAATGTACATTAATAAAATTAATGCACTGTAAGTTTATCTCTATATAAATGAATGGTAGCTGTCTGTTGTTGACATCCACGTGTTTGCTACAGTTCAGTTTAACCATCGGTGACCACGCCCCACCCCACCCGTCCCTTTTTACAGCAAGAGTGTTCAGTCTGTAAATGTTTTTCGCGCGGTGCATATTAATTTTGAATATAATCACTACTTTTAGTTCTGTCTCTCTGTCGAGCAGGGGTGACCTCTACGTGGTTCGACAGACGAGTAGGGTCGTGGAGCAGACCACGACCTGAAACCGACAAACCCCTGGCTTGGACAGCCGAAGACTAAAGTACCCGTTGAGGGTCGGGTTACTCCGAAGCGACCGTTTCGTCCCCTTCAATTAACTAGCAACGCTGTTGAGCAGTGCCGGTTTAGGGCCAGGAGCGCCAGTGCGGAATAGCAAAAGGTACCGCTAGGAAACGCTTTTTGAAGCTCTGAGGAAACCTTCCGGTGGGGGTTAAACCCTAGGCAGGTCAATGATGATCCCACGCTTTGCGGCGATCCTAACCATAGAGACTCGTAAGCTTTGCCGTGGAAGCGCCAAAGTGATACTATGTTGGAGGCACACTTTAGTGGGAGACGTTTTCTACCTAGTGTCCTGGGCGCCCAGGCGGCCGCTTGTAGCAGCGACCGTTCCGGGGGGGGGGGGGGCTTCTCAGTCTTTACGACCCTTAGGGGGGCCAGAGGGCTGAGGGGGTTTTCCGGGAAGCCCCATGAAGCAGGCTCAGAACTGCTGATTTTCTTCCACATGTAGGATTTCAGTTCTGTCTCATATATAAGGGATTTATAGTAAAAAACTTTTTTTTTTTACGGGTTCTTTTTTATTTTCTCTATCAAAATGTTATTGACGCGTCGTTTAATGTTTACAATTATTTTGTGAGAAGGTAAAAATATCGTATTTTTTAAAAAAGTTAATATTTTAAGTTAAGTATTAAAGTGATATTATTAATGGCATCCGTTTGAGTAAAATTATTTTTAAATAATTAATTTTAAGGTTCTGAAATATCTATGACGCCATGAAACTTTAAGGAGATATGAGCTCACTTACTATCCCATTTACTCTAACACTGCCAGTCAAGGATGATAACTTAAGATACAATGTTATCACTTGTCATAAAGGGTGGTTTCTTAATAACAAAGAAGGCTGCTGGGTGGCTACACATAATGAAAATATGAAGATGGGAGCTTTGTCTATCTAGCTAAAATCTCGTCTTGAGATTCATGCATGTCAAAGGGTCTCTAGCACGCTTTACATAAAAAAGCACGATGGAGTCTTAATATCCTCTCTTCACTTGACTATGGGTTCAATTATACAGAAGGGGAGGATTGGACATGTTGTGTATCGAATCATGTTGGAAGATCGTGTTGTGGTGCTGTGAGAGGAAGGTCATGTTATGGGACAGTGACAGGAAGGTCATGTTGTGCTGTGAGAGGAAGGTTATGTTGTGGTACTTTGACAGTAAGGTCATGTTGTGGGACAGTAACAGGAAGGTCATGACGTGGTACTTTGACAGTAAGGTCATGTTGAGGGACAATGACAGGAAGGTCATGGTGTGGTAGAATGACAGGAAGGTCAAATTGTGGTAAAGAGAAAGGATGGTCATTTATTTTTACCTAACCAGACGAAGGTCATGTTGTATCGAGACAGAGGAAGGTCCTGTTGTGGTGTTGAGACATAAGAAGGTCATATTGTTGTTCCAAGACAGAGGAAGGTCATGTTGTGGAGTTGAGACATAAGAAGGTCATGTTGTTCCAAGACAGAGGAAGGCCCTGTTGTGGTACCAAGACTGAGGAAGGTCATGTGGTGGTAAAAAGACTGAGGAAGGTCATATGGTAATACCAAGACTGAGGAAGGTCATGTTGTGGTACCAAGACTTAGGAAGGTCATGATGTGGTTCAAAGACAGAGGAAGGTCATGTGGTGGTACCAAGACAGAGGAAGGTCAAGTTGTGGTACCAAGACAGAGGAAGGTGATGATGTGGTACCAAAACAAAGGAAGGTCATGTTATTGTACCAAGACAGAGGAAGGTCATGTTGTGGTATCAAGACAGGGAAAGGTCATATTGTGGTACCAAGACACAGAAAGGTCATGTTGTGGTATCAAGACAAAGGAAGGTTCTGTTGTTGTTTCAAGACAGAGGAAGGTCATGTGGTGGTACCAAGACAGAGGAAGGTCATGTTGTGGTACAGAGAGAGGAAGGTCATGTTGTGGTACCAAGACACGGGAAGGTCATGTTGTGGTATCAAGACAGGGAAAGCTCATATTGTGGTACCAAGACAAAGGAAGGTCCAGTTGTTGTTTCAAGACAGAGGAAGGTCATGTGGTGGTACCAAGACAGAGGAAGGTCATGTTATTGTACCAAGACAGAGGAAGGTCATGTGGTGGTACCAAGACAGAGGAAGGTCATGTGGTGGTACCAAGACAGAGGAAGGTCATGTTATTGTACCAAGACAGAGGAAGGTCATGTTGTTGTACCAAGACACAGGAAGGTCATGTTGTGGTACCAAGACACATGAAGGTCATGTTGTGGTACCAAGACAGAGGAAGGTCATGTTGTTGTACCAAGACACAGGAAGGTCATGTTGTGGTACCAAGACAGAGTAAGGTCATGTTGTGGTACCAAGACAGAGGAAGGTCATGTTGTGGTACCAAGACAGAGTAAGGTCATGTCGTGGTACCAAGACACAGGAAGGTCATGTTGTGGTATCAAGACAGGGAAAGGTCATATTGTGGTACCAAGACACAGGAAGGTCATGTTGTGGCACCAAGACAGAGGAATGTCATGTGGTGGTACCATGACACAGGAAGGTCATGTTATTTTACCAAGACACAGGAAGGTCATGTTATTTTACCAAGACAGAGGAAGGTCATGTTATTTTACCAAGACAGAGGAAGGTCATGTGGTGGTACCATGACACAGGAAGGTCATGTTATTTTACCAAGACACAGGAAGGTCATGTTATTTTACCAAGACACAGGAAGGTCATGTTATTTTACCAAGACACAGGAAGGTCATGTTATTTTACCATGACACAGGAAGGTCATGTTATTTTACCAAGACACAGGAAGGTCATGTTATTTTACCAAGACAGAGGAAGGTCATGTTATTTTACCAAGACAGAGGAAGGTCATGTGGTGGTACCATGACACAGGAAGGTCATGTTATTTTACCAAGACACAGGAAGGTCATGATGTGGTACCAAGACAGAGGAAGGTCATGATTTGGTACCAAGACAGAGGAAGGTCATGTTGTGGTACCAAGACATAGGAAGGTCATGTTATTGTACCAAGACAGAGGAAGGTCATGATGTGGTACCAAGACACAGGAAGGTCATGTTATTGTACCAAGACACAGGAAGGTCATGTTATTTTACAAAGCCACAGGAAGGTCATGTTATTGTACCAAGACAGAGGAAGGTCATGTTGTGGTACCAAGACAGAGGAAGGTCATGTTGTGGTATCAAGACAGATATAGGTCATATTGTGGTACCAAGACACAGGAAGGTCATGTTGTGGTACCAAGACAGAAGAAGGTCATGTTATTTTACCAAGACAGAGGAAGGTCATGTTGTGGTACCAAGACACAGGAAGGTCATGTTGTGGTACCAAGACACAGGAAGGTCATGTTATTGTACCAAGACACAGGAAGGTCATGTTATTGTACCAAGACAGAGGAAGGTCATGTGGTGGCACCAAGACAGTGGAAGGTCATGTTATTGTACCAAGACACAGGAAGGTCATGTTATTGTACCAAGCCACAGGAAGGTCATGTTATTGTACCAAGACACAGGAAGGTCATGATTTGGTACCATGACAGAGGAAGGTCATGTTATTGTAACAAGACACAGGAAGGTCATGTTGTGGTACCAAGACAGAGGAAGGTCATGTTGTGGTACCAAGACAGAGGAAGGTCATGTTATGGTACAGATAGAGGAAGGTTATGTTGTGGTACAGTGAGAGGAAGGTCATGTGGTGGTACCAAGACAGAGGAAGGTCATGTTGTGGTACCAAGACACAGGAAGGTCATGTTATTGTAACATGACAGAGGAAGGTCATGATTTGGTACCATGACAGAGGAAGGTCATGTTATTGTAACAAGACACAGGAAGGTCATGTTGTTGTACCAAGACAGAGGAAGGTCATGTTGTGGTACCAAGACAGAGGAAGGTCATGTTGTGGTATCAAGACAGGGATAGGTCATATTGTGGTACCAAGACACAGGAAGGTCATGTTGTGGCACCAAGACAGAGTCATGTCATGTTATTGTACCAAGACAGAGGAAGGTCATGTTGTGGTACCAAGACAGAGGAAGGTCATGTGGTGGCACCAAGACAGAGGAAGTTCATGTTATTTTACCAAGACAGAGGAAGGTCATTTTGTGGTACCAAGACACAGGAAGGTCATGTTGTGGTACCAAGACAGAGGAAGGTCATGTTGTGGCACCAAAACAGAGGAATGTCATGCTGTGGTACCAAGACACAGGAAGGTCATGTTATTGTACCAAGACACAGGAAGGTCATGTTATTGTACCAAGACAGAGGAAGGTCATGTGGTGGCACCAAGACAGTGGAAGGTCATGTTATTGTACCAAGACACAGGAAGGTCATGTTATTGTACCAAGCCACAGGAAGGTCATGTTATTGTACCAAGACAGAGAAAGGTCATGTTGTGGTACCAAGACAGAGGAAGGTCATGTTGTGGTACCAAGACACAGGAAGGTCATGTTATTGTACCGAGACAGAGGAAGGTCACGATGTGGTACCAAGACACAGGAAGGCCATTCTATTGTACCAAGACAGAGGAAGGTCATGTTGTGGTACCAAGACAGAGGAAGGTCATGTGGTGGCACCAAGACAGTGGAAGGTCATGTTGTTGTACCAAGACAGAGGAAGGTCATGTGTAGGTACCAAGATAGAGGAAGGTCATCTGGTGATACCAAGACGGAGGTAGGTCATGTTGTGGTATCAAGACAGAGGAAGGTCATGTTGTGGTACCAAGACAGAGGAAGGTCATGTTGTGGTACCAAGACACAGGAAGGTCATGTTATTGTAGCAAGACACAGGAAGGTCATGTTATTGTACCAAGACAGTGGAAGGTCATTATGTGGTACCAAGACAGAGAAAGGTCATGTTGTGGTACCAAGACACAGAAAGGTCATGTTGTGGTATCAAGACAAAGGAAGGTTCTGTTGTTGTTTCAAGACAGAGGAAGGTCATGTGGTGGTACCAAGACAGAGGAAAGTCATGTTTTTGTACCAAGACAGAGGAAGGTCATGTTGTGGTATCAAGACAGGGAAAGGTCATATTGTGGTACCAAGACACAGAAAGGTCATGTTTTGTTATGAAGACAAAGGAAGGTTCTGTTGTTGATTCAAGACAGGAAGGTCATGTGGTGGTACCAAGACAGAGGAAGGTCATGTTTTAGTACAGAGAGAGGAAGGTCATGTTGTGGTACCAAGACACAGGAAGGTCATGTTGTGGTATCAAGACAGGGAAAGCTCATATTGTGGTACCAAGACACAGGAAGGTCATGTTGTGGTACCAAGACAAAGGAAGGTCCTGTTGTTGTTTCAAAACAGAGGAAGGTCATGTGGTGGTACCAAGACAGAGAAAGGTCATGTTATTGTACCAAGACAGAGGAAGGTCATGTGGTGGTACCAAGACACAGGAAGGTCATGTGGTGGTACCAAGACAGAGGAAGGTCATGTTATTGTACCAAGACAGAGGAAGGTGAAGTTGTTGTACCAAGACACAGGAAGGTCATATTGTGGTACCAAGACACAGGAAGGTCATGTTGTGGTACCAAGACAGAGGAAGGTCATGTTGTTGTACCAAGACACAGGAAGGTCATGTTGTGGTACCAAGACAGAGGAAGGTCATGTTGTGGTACCAAGACAGAGGAAGGTCATGTTGTGGTACCAAGACAGAGTAAGGTCATGTTGTGGTACCAAGACACAGGAAGGTCATGTTGTGGTATCAAGACAGTGAAAGATCATATTGTGATACCAAGACACAGGAAGGTCATGTTGTGGCACCAAGACAGAGGAATGTCATGTTATTGTACCAAGACAGAGGAAGGTCATGTTGTAGTACCAAGACACAGGAAGGTCATGTTATTGTACCAAGACAGAGGAAGGTCACGATGTGGTACCAAGACACAGGAAGGTCAGGTTATTGTACCAAGACAGAGGAAGGTCATGTTGTGGTACCAAGACAGAGGAAGGTCATGTGGTGGCACCAAGACAGAGAAAGGTCATGTTGTGGTACCAAGACAGAGGAAGGTCATGTTATTGTACCAAGACACAGGAAGGTCATTTTGTGGCACCAAGGCAGAGGAAGGTCATGTTGTGGTACCAAGACACAGGAAGGTCATGTTATTGTACCAAAACACAGGAAGGTCATGTTATTGTCCCAAGACAGAGGAAGGCCATGGGGTGGCACCAAGACAGTGGAAGGTCATGTTGTGGTACCAAGACAGAGGAAGGTCATGTGGTGGTACCAAGATAGAGGAAGGTCATCTGGTGGTACCAAGACTGAGGTAGGTCATGTTGTGGTATCAAGACAGAGGAAGGTCATTTTGTGGTACCAAGACAGAGGAAGGTCATGTTGTGGTACCAAGACATAGGAAGGTCATGTTATTGTAGCAAGACACAGGAAGGTCATGTTATTGTACCAAGACAGTGGAAGGTCATTATGTGGTACCAAGACAGAGGAAGGTCATGTTGTGGTACCAAGACACAGAAAGGTCATGTTGTGGTATCAAGACAAAGGAAGGTTCTGTTGTTGTTTCAAGACAGGGGAAGGTCATGTGGTGGTACCAAGACAGAGGAAGGTCATGTTGTGGTATCAAGACAGGGAAAGGTCATATTGTGATACCAAGACACAGAAAGGTCATGTTTTGTTATGAAGACAAAGGAAGGTTCTGTTGTTGATTCAAGACAGGAAGGTCATGTGGTGGTACCAAGACAGAGGAAAGGTCATGTTGTGGTACAGAGAGAGGAAGGTCATGTTGTGGTACCAAGACACAGGAAGGTCATGTTGTGGAATCAAGACAGGGAAAGCTCATATTGTGGTACCAAGACACAGGAAGGTCATGTTATTTTACCAAGACAGAGGAAGGTCATGTGGTAATACCAAGACAAAGGAAGGTCATGTTATTGTACCAGGACAGAGGAAGGTCATGATTTGGTACCAAGACAGGGGAAGGTCATGTTGTGGTACCACGACACAGGAAGGTCATGTTATTGTACCAAGACAGAGGAAGGTCATGATGTGGTACCAAGACACAGGAAGGTCATGTTATTGTACCAAAACACAGGAAGGTCATGTTATTGTACCAAGCCACATGAAGGTCATGTTATTGTACCAAGACAGAGGAAGGTCATGTTGTGGTACCAAGAGAGAGGAAGGTCATGTTGTGGTATCAAGACAGGGGAAGGTCATGTTGTGGCACCAAGACAGAGGAATGTCATGTTATTGTACCAAGACACAGGAAGTTCATGTTATTGTAACAAGACAGAGGAAGGTCATGTGGTGGCACCAAGACAGAGGAACGTCACGATGTGGTACCAAGACACAGGAGGGTCATGTTATTGTACCAAGACAGAGGAAGGTCATGTTGTGGTACCAAGACAGAGGAAGGTCATGTGGTGGCACCAAGACAGAGGAAGGTCATATTGTGGTACCAAGACAGAGGAAGGTCATGTTATTGTACCAAGACACAGGAAGGTCATGTTGTGGCACCAAGACAGAGGAAGGTCATGTGGTGGCACCAAGACAGTGGAAGGTCATGTTGTGGTACCAAGACAGAGGAAGGTCATGTGGTGGTACCAAGATAGAGGAAGGTCATCTGGTGGTACCAAGACAGAGGTAGGTCATGTTGTGGTATCAAGACAGAGGAAGGTCATGTTGTGGTACCAAGACAGAGGAAGGTCATGTTGTGGTATTAAGACACAGGAAGGTCATGTTATTGTACCAAGACACAGGAAGGTCATGTTATTGTACCAAGACAGTGGAAGGTCATTATGTGGTACCAAGACAGAGGAAGGTCATGCTGTGGTACCAAGACAGAGGAAGGTCATGCTGTGGTACCAAGACACAGGAAGGTCATGTTGTGGTACCAAGACAGAGGAAGGTCATGTGGTGGTACCAAGACAGAGGAAGGTCATGTTGTGGTACAGACAGAGAAAGTTCATGTGGTGGTACCAAGACAGAGGAAGGTCATGTGGTGGTACCAAGACAGAGGAAGGTTATGTTATGGTACAGATAGAGGAAGGTTATGTTGTGGTACAGTGAGAGGAAGGTCATGTTGTGGTACAATGAGAGGAAGGTCATGTTGTGGTACCAATGTGTTGAAGGATATTCTTTGCAGACGTGAGACCGAAGATGAATGTAGAAAAAGATACATTAAAAAAATAATCTGAACTGACTTTCGTTTTGAAGGTGGGGCGGGTGAAAGGTGAGGATTTGACCTTATCACATACGTTATACATCATTTTCCTATATATACGTGAGTGATCCTAGCAATACAATAAGTTTTCTCTCGCGTGTCATGTAGTGACTTTTCTCGATAGCAAATATAAAGTAAAACCCTAAAAATAAACGAATTTCATCTATAAATATAGGCGTTGGCTAAGAAAAATTTGAAACTGATTAACACATCTAAGGCGTAGTTAATTCCCTTTAAAATAGATCTTTTAACTTCATGTATTGGTTGTATTTTGGCGTTAATCTGTACTACATGTAGATAATTATATTGGTTCTACAACGATTTTTTAAAACTAATTACACGGGCGATTTTGGAATACTAGTTTTATCAAAAACATATCAATTAAAACGATTAATTATGCAGTTCTTTTGCATAAGGTAAGAATGAAATTTAGGAATTTTAAGTCAATATAAGTTGCGTGTGGTGGGGTGTGGCTGCCTGGGGTTTAAGTTCTATGAGACATGACACATTTTATTGGCGTATTATTATTACTCGTGGCCGGGGTATAACCCTACAAATGTCTCTAGCTTCAAGTTTTATTACTTAGCGATCCCCGACTTGATATACAACATGGATTCTAGGTAAGCGATGCCTGATAGTAGCGTCGGTCTTGGATCGTTTACATAGGTATTCAGTCCAACGAAAAACTTCTGGCCAGGTAAGTCAGGAGCACTCAGGTAAACAAGGACGCACGTGACGGCGTGGTCTGGTTATACCGTGTCATATGTCACCTTCGATAGCCATCACCATAATCTTACCAGAAGTAGTTTATACTACCACTAGGCCAAAACTAATATTAAATATTTATAACTTATTTCTCTTAGAAGTTGTTCTCTTCGTTATTTAATGAAACCTTCGTACAAGTCCTCACAATATTAATAAACCAATGAATAATTTTGTATAAATTGTTGCATTCAATAATTTTATGAACAAGACGATCACTCAAAGCGAGTTGCATAGGCATCATGATTCTAAAACAAGTAATGAAATTATCGACTTTTAAAAACTACAATTCAGATTTTTATTTATAGTTTTGTTTTTGTATCTGGGGATTATTGTTAAAAAGATCTAATACTGGTTTTTTATGTTAGTTTTGCTAATTAGTTTGGCTTATTTGCTCTCCATGAAGAATTATTTCTATAAAGATGTTTTTTTTATTAGCAGTTTTATGTTTAAAACATTTGCTGTGAATATCAAGAATAAGTTTGCAGCAGACCTCCCCCCCCCCCTCCAAGCTTTTTCGGGGTTTGGTAAAAGAAATGTGTTTTAAAGCAAATAAAATGCGTGTCCTTGCGCCATTTCCCACCATGTGCATGCAACTCGAAATACCCGGATGTTAGCGATGTTGGCACATAGATTTGCAAAATAACAGTCGGAAATCGCGTGATGAGAATAACCGTTAAGCTTTCCTAGCCGTTCTTTGGTGGATCTGATTAAAGCGCGATGCACAGGTAGAGATATAGCTCTTAAATCCCAACTGATCATGGGGCGGCGGGGAGGGGAATCTTTCTTCTTGTTATTATTTTATAATGTATATAATTTATTTGAAAAGTGTGTGTGTGTTTGTGTTGTGTGTGTGTGTGTGTGTGTTTGTGTTGTGTGTGCGTGTGTGTGTGTGTTTGTGTGTGTGTGTGTTTGTGTGTGTGTGTAAGTGTGTGTCTGTATGTGTGTGTGTGTGTGGTGTGTGTGTGTGTGTGTATGTGTGTGTGTGTGTGTGTGTGTGTGTGTGTGTGTGTGTGTATGTGTGTGTGTGTGTGTGTGAAAATTAGACGATTCAGAATGGCTGTACAACATCTTTGGTAGAGTTGGTATATAAAATTACATAAGTGATATTTTGAATGAATACAGAAACATTGCCGCACAAAGAATTGTTACGGGGGAAAAGCCACCAAAAAGTAAACATATTGTATATATAAAAAAAAAGGATTCTGTTTATTGATTTTTGTATTGGGGGAATAGATCTATATTCTTTAAAAATAAGATTTTTTTGGAGATTGCGGGGTTTTGAGCTCAAAACATGTTTAAATGCAAACACCAGATAAACAGCACCAAAATTTCATGCGGCTTGATGCCTACCAAAAGTGTTTTGAAAATTTCCAATGGCATCTTAAATAATAGCTTGGAATGTACAACACGTGTTTTTTAAAAAGAAAATGTAATCATAGACATAGTTCCCCCAGTCCATAAGTGATATATATATATATATATATATATATATATAGAGAGAGAGAGAGAGAGAAAGATAGAGATATTAGGGGTGGTACTGATTAATTTGGTCATTCGATTAATCGGTAAAAGAAGTTTAAACGATATAATCGAATAAATTAATTATTTTTTATAACGCATATATAGATCCACCAAATAAAATATTGATAAACTAGAATAAATTCAAAAAAGAGCTGCCAGTTTCATTACTGGAGAGTATTCAAAACTCAAAAGAGTAACACCATTAGTTAAATCATTAAGCCTTGAAACACTAGAGGATAGAAGAACCAAAAGTAAATTAGTAATTATACATAAAGCAATTAATTCTTGTTTAGAAATACAACACAAAGATAACTTAATACAACCCTCAGATAGACATAAAGATAAAAACACCTTTCTTATTCCGTATGCAAGAACAAACGCATACACGTTTTCTTTCTTCCCGTCCGGTATTCGGTCGTGAAATGGATAGCCTGAAGATACAAGGAAACCAGGAAAGTCAACACTTTACCATCATTTAAAACTCTAATAAGAATACAGGACTTAACACAAACCATATATAAACGTAGGACGCAATAATCTTCTGTACAGAAGGAGCGTCTATAATTTTAAGGAAGGCCTTGACATGCCGGCTTTCTTAGGCTCACTATATATTCAATATTGTTTATATTGAAGTAACACTTTTGGTTTCTCAAGTTATGGCAGTCATGGCTCTTAGAGGAGACGCTGATGTATATCGCAGGGTTCTCAATGATCAGTATGAGAGTCCTTGTGTTAAACGCTGACAGCAAACAATCCAGGATACTTTTCTGTACAAATTCTCGCCGTGTATCGCCTTGCATGCCTCAGACAACTCCGGCAGTTATACGTGTGGCGGCTGGTCGCACCAATCTGGCGGCACGAGGTTCCGACGCCGCGTCTGGTATGGCGGCGATGGGCCAGAGAAATTGAGGTTCAGTCAACGACGTGTCAGTTAGGTTTAGACTTCTGAGGCAGAGATTAGGCAGCGGGGTCGTGACCTGACATACAATGTGGCCTCCTCGAGTTGACTGTGCCAGATTTAGTCAACAAGCTGGGAGATAAGTTAACCATCTGACCTTGGCGGGAATGAACCATTTTTTTAAAAAAATTGTCTTTTTTTTTAAAAAAAATCTTAGGGCGAAAAATAAATTATCCTAAAAAGGAAGAAAAATATTTTTTAATCTTCTACATTCATTACAAAATTTAAAACCTTAATGGAAATTCAACCCTATAAATATGCGCCTTTTAGTCGTAGGACGAAATAATCTTCTGTATAAAAGGAGCTTCTGTAAAAGATAAGATAAGATTACAAAGTCATGACTTTTTTGATAGCAAGAAATCAGAATGCATTAACACAATTCAGCGTGCCTTGGGATTAAAACTTCACATTTGGCAACGCAAAAGGCATAAACAAATTTTTAATTAAAAATACTTTTAACGTTAATATTATATTTCCTATAGAAAATCTAGATCTAAATATGAATGGTGAATTATAAGTCTTGCTGCGAAAGTCGGAGCAAAGGTTTTTGAAGTTTAGGTCGAGAGAGGGAGCGAGCGAGCATGGAATCTTGTGTATAAGAAAGATGTAGTGAACCTATATGAGAGAATATGTAGTAAAAAAACAACATGACGGAATCAGTGGCGGATTTAGCTTTGTCTGCGTGGGGGGGACAGGAGAATTTTAGGGGGCGCCGCAAAATTTTACTAAGATCAGAGCATTGGGTAAATACTAGGGCTGTTAACGATTAATTTAAATTTAATTGTTAACGTTTGAAAAATTAACGATTAATTAATCGTTAATTTCGATTAAAGCCAAAAATTTTATTTTATGATGTCATAAGTAACACTCATTTCACGTTCTTGTTGAAAATCTAAATAACACTGGCATGTCTCCTGTATATATCTAGATTTCACCAACTACGCAAAAAGACAAGTGTGTTGACATTAATTGGTTCAAGTGATGAGCGGATCTAACTGACAATATAACCAGCCGAGCTGAATAATCATTCACAAAGAACTGAGAAAACTTAAACTGGTAAAACGGTTTGGAAGGGAATGACCTTATCGGATATCGGTGTTCATTAATTTTCCACCATTGTACAGGATTAATGGATTTAAAAACTTTCATCTCCATTTTGTAACGCAGTAATTCATCAGAAGAGCTGTCGTCATTTCTGTTTCAGAGTCAAACTCCATTACTGCCATTACCAAAATGTTCGTGTAATCTTCAGGAAATTATTTATCAGCGCATTTTAAAAAAATAAAAATTGTTGACTTTTTTACTTCAAATTATTTTTAAGTGATGGGTCGATTAATGGTTAAAAATAATTTAATCCTTAAAATTTTAAAGGATTAGTCGAGACATTAATCGTTAATATCCGCAGCCGTTTTCAATACTAATTATTAGCCTACTAATTTAGTAAAATTTCCAAATTAACAAACAAGTCAAACAGAAGAAACAATATAAACAGATATGTTTTCAAAATAGTAACGTATATTTATTTCAGTAGTATATTTATTGATCTAAGAAAGAAACTTAGTTTGTGCGAATTTATATAGAGCCCTGAGCCATATTTAAATTCCTTTCTACGTGGAGCGAAACGATTTATCGTTGATTCAAAGTCAACGTTCTCACCTAGATCACGTTCATTTGAAATTATTGCCAATCCAGACAGACGTTCGTTTGTCATTGTTGAGCGCAAATAATTTTTTATGATTTTCAATCATTGATAACAGAAAGATTCAAGTAAATGTTTATAGAATATTGACAAACAAGAGAGACCTGATGCCATTTATATTTCAATCAAGAATGGTAGAAACTCTTTAAGTTGTAGCTCACTAGATAGTGATGGACGTTGTGATGCATGCAAATTTTTAAAGGTATAATATTCAAGAATGCTTCTTCTAGGTTAATGTGTTTGTAAATTTTGCATAAACTTCGAAGAGGATCTGTATTTTCTTCCAACATTTGTGATGGATCAATACAATAGAAATAAATAGCTGCGCCCCTAAAGTCATTAAATCGATCATCTATTTATTTTAGAAGTGTATCCAAGATAGTGAAGTACGTTTCAGATTTAAAACTGTCAGTAGGATCATCAGCCCTTTCATCTCTACTCAGTTCACCTGCCTTACTTTTATTCTCTGCAATTCGCGTTTCTTTAAATTTTGTTTTTAACTTCTAGTTTCGAACAATTTTTGTTAATAAATTATTAGACATCTACTTTCAGAATTGTAAAAAGTTTGATCTCTTCTCATTTCAACAAACTTATTTCTTCCAACATCGATCAATCGTTTTGCAATTGCAATGTCAATACTCTTGAGCTGCTAGTGGTTTGATAACATGAAAATATCAACCAACTTTTGTACAAATAGCATCAGAAAAAACAAAATAATATTTTGTTATTAAAGCAGATAGTCCCATTGCTTCTGCTCTAACACTTCCTTTATGTTATGTCGATGGCCTTGAAATTATATCTTCTAGAATGGCTAGAATAGCAGAGAATGATCCAATAACTGCATCAACCGCATGCCTACGGCCTACGGCTTGCCCATCTTGTATCAAAAAGTCATTTCAGAGTATCTACTGTTGATTCATATTGAGATTTTCAATTTTTTTAAAGAGTATGTAGACGTTGTAAACTAGACGTAAAGAATACCTTTCAGCTGTACCAAAAACAACTGTATACATCACTGTTTACAGACATTGGTTTGATAGTGACCAATTTCAAAACATGAGTACAACAATGACTTTTTCAAAATTAATGAAACAAAATTTCTTTAAATGATTAACGTAGCTGATGTATAACGTATTGTCATTTATGTAGTTAGTATGATATGAATGTTTCTTTTTATTAATTTATGTATTGTTATTTCCATGTAAAGCGCTGTGAGCCTGGCTCCTTGCTGGGATACAGCGCTATATAAATTATCATTTTATTATTATTATTATTATTATTATTATCATAGATGGCATTGTATGAAGTTTTGAAGTCCACTCTTAGTTCAAGACATCACAGATGAGCCAACATATGCCTTTCCTCCTCAGATTGTGATATCAATGTCTCGCTTTTGTAATATTGTGGGGAATTTAGGGCGGTTAGGGCGCTGCGTATGTTTGGCCTTTGAGATGCCGCGGGACTACCGGGCGAGTCCAGGTGGCCAGAGCCGCTGGACTAACGGGTGAGTCCAGACGACCAGAGGTGCGAACTTGGGAATCAAGGACGAACGAGGCTTTGTAGACAGGAGCTGACCACGGGCAAATAATCTAGCCTAGGTGTCAAGCATGGCAGACCGAGATTCTCGGCCGTAAGGTAGATGAAAGGAGCCGACAATTGGGAGCTGGTCAGAGCAGAGGAAAAGGGGGGGATTACTGACCATGACAGGGTACACCCACCTACCCCCGTCTTATCTAAGGGGAGGTACAATTTGATTGACGGTTGACTTTCGGACAGGAAAGTCTGGGGGCGGAGCCTGGAATGGACTAACGCTCGGACTGAGACTGACTGAGGCACACACGGATAGAGAGACACGCAGGGAGAGGAGTTATGAAGTAGGAGGCTGAGGTAGACGGACGCATGTGTTAGAGAGATGCACGAATAATGAATGTACAGAAGTTAAGTGATTAAAAGTAATGAAGTGTACATTCTGCCTTGGTGTTCAGTGTTTTAAGAATAATTAACCAAGAGTGTGAAGAGCAGAATAACAGTGAGAGTAGATAAGGATAGATAAACATAGAACAACCTAGGAGCTTCACAATATGTAGTTCCACAACATGTCCTGATTTTCAAACTGAATGTAAATTGACATCTTATCAATTTCAAATATATCAATGGTCCGTCTAATCGATAATTACAAAAATACATGTTCATCATCAATTACTGCCGATAATTCAGATGCAAATGATTGAATTAAATCAATCTGCACATCATGGTTTAAATAAATTTCATTTTTCTTTTAAACTCTAGATGACTGTCCAAAGTGGAATCATAGTTGGCTAATAAACTTGTGATTTAACAAATATTTCAAGTATTTCTACAACTAACATCACTAAAGTCTAAAGCAAGAATTTTCTCTGTGTACTCTGAATAGCAAACCTTGTTTTGCTAAAAATCAAGAAAAACGTCACGTTTATCATTCGTTCAAATATGTCTCTATTCTTTTCCACTTAGCGACGCTCCTGACGGACCAAACCAGATATAACAGTTTTGAAATACGATATTTAGCAAGCCAATATTGTCGTATGGCAGTTTAGTGTTGATTAAATTTTTCGTGTTTAGCATT
>MUZC01000567.1:129468-155783 GCA_002072015.1 Radix auricularia | reverse complement strand
TAGGAACTCTTGTGTGTTGGTGGTGGTAGGAACTCTTGTGTGTTGGCGGTGGTAGGAACTCTTGTGTGTTGGTGGTGGTAGGAATTCTTGTGTGTTGGAGGTGGTAGGAACTCTTGTGATATACATCATGGGTCTAGGACTTTCATACTTCCAGGAGCTCTACTGCCACTACAAGAGGTCGGATCGAGTAACTGAGTGTTGATGCACAAATGGCAGGTCAGGACATACAAAAAACATATATACATCATGGGTCTATGACTTATGGATGCTGAGATCTAGGGTGATGACAGACGGACGGACGGACAGACGGACAAAACGGATACAATAGCGCATTTCGACTTCTCGAAAATGCGCTAAAAATCAACAAAGAATGCAGTTTGACTTACATAACAGGAGCAAAATAACGATACTTAAGATACATCGTGAATCTAGTTTTTAAAGAGCTTTCCCCTTGCCTTTACTACATGTACATGCATGTATCATGAGCTTGCTACATGCTTGTATCATAAGCTTGCCACATGCTTGTATCATAAGCTTGCTACATGCTTGTATCATGAGCTTGCTACATGCTTGTATCATAAGCTTGCTACATGCTTGTATCATAAGCTTGCTACATGCTAGTATCATGAGCTTGCTACATGCTAGTATCTTGAGCTTGCTACATGCTTGTAGCATGAGCTTGCTACATGCTTGTATCATGAGCTTGCTACATGCTTGTATCATGAGCTTGCTACATGCTAGTATCATGAGCTTGCTACATGCTATTATCATGACCTTGCTACATGCTATTATCATGAGTTTGCTACATGCTCGAAGAATGATCTTGCTACATGCTTGAAGAATGATCTTGCTACATGCTTGAAGAATGATCTTGCTACATGCTTGAAGAATGATCTTGCTACATGCTCGAAGAATGATCTTGCTATATGCTTGAAGAATGATCTTGCTCAATTCCTCTAAAGTACTCCTTTCCTGCTCCATGCTTTTGATTCTTCCAAGTTCCTTGCAATGGCTGTAGAACAAAATTTATACTTCATCGACGATATTAAAAAGGGGAAAATATGGGTCTTTTTCTATTTTTAATCTGAAATATTTACCAGACTTTAAAGTTCAAAACCATCAGAAAAATGTACGTAGATCCCGAGTAAAAAATAAATAAATTAAACATAGGGGGAACGAGTTGTGAACTTATCGCCTGCCAATGAATTCTTGTCAGACGATCTTATCTTATCTTATATGTTACAGACGCTCCTTCTGTACAGAAGATTATTGCGTCCTACGTATTTCAGACGATGATCCAGATGTAGAGGAACGTGGTAAAAATAAAACCAATTTGTCTCTGATTACACCCTGGTAGTGACGTAGACATGAAAAGATGCAGTAGGCAGGTGAATAGGTTATTCCCCCTCTTCAAAACATGCAGTAGAGAGGCGAATAGGTTATTCCCCCTCCTCAAAACATGCAGTGAGTAGAGAGGCGAATAGGTTATTCCCCATCCTTAAAACATGCAGTGAGTAGAGAGGCGAATAGGTTATTCCCCCTCCTCAAAACATGCAGTGAGTAGAGAGGCGAATAGGTTATTCCCCCTTCTCAAAACATGCAGAATAGGGGCGAATAGGTTTTTTCCCCTCTCCCTATAGATGTTTTTCATCAAATTAAACCCCCTTATTGATGCATGTATCAACAGCTATTACCTTTAAATTTTGTTAACATAAATTTACTGTACATAATATTACATTCTATTATTTTTAAAAATTATGAGTAATTAAATGAACTCATTTACATTCACTTTAAACCTTCAGAGATGATGTATTTTTTTATGATGATGGTATCATCTATATACATAATTTGCTATGTATGTTCATCCCGCTCATCCGTTCGTACTGATACTAATTTTAGAAAGCAGCGCACCAAATTACTGCACCAAAAATATCTCTTTTCGAACGTCCGCAGCAAAGTGTTAAATTTAGAAATAAATGAATAAAGTAAAAATAAATAAAATAAATGAAAGTTCAGTATTACATTATCTTTCATTCTAATGTGTAAAAATAAATATATTTCAGCTGAAACCCATTAATTTTGAAAACTTCCGTAATTTTTGCAGGGTGATACCTTACTAATATTAATAGTTTCATATTCAATATTATTAAAACAATAAATCCTTTGGAAGGCCTGAGCATGATTAAATGTTGTGCGAACAATACTCTTTCCGTTACATAAAAAAAATAAATTCCTTTATATTATTATTATATTAACTCGTGGCGTCTGTTGATTGTTTAATTGCTTGTCGCAAACCTTTGGATCGATTTTTAACACACTTCTCCGTATTATTTCGAGCTAAAATTTTGCAGGCCGACTCGTGGCGACGATAAAAATGTACATTTCAAAAATTTCACATCGTTATCATGTACTGTAACTAAATTAATGAATTCTTAAATTATCTTTGTGTATCTCTTTGTAACATGGTAATGTTTATGCTAGTCCGTCACGCCTTGCTTATTATATTAAATCCGGCCTGATATCCAGATTCGGGAAAAACTTATCGCAGTTCTGAATAGTATCCGGATATCAGTGTAGTAGGGGATTTTTAAAAAAAATTAAATTAACATTAATAAGTTTATAGACAAATATATAAAAAGTAAAAAAAAAATAATAACCAGAAATAAGCGGTACGCGTTGGGATTTATAGTCAAAAACTTGTTTTTACGTGTTATGATTTTTTGCGCATTTTCGAGAAGTCAAATGCGCTATTGCACCCGTTTTGTCCGTCTGTCCGTCTGTCATCACCCTAGATCTCAGCAACCATAAGTCCTAGACCCATGATGTATATATGTTTTTTGTATGTCCTGACCTGCCATTTGTGCATCAACACTCAGTTACTCGATCCGTTAAAAAACCCCGTTAAAACTACCAAAAAACATTGCGAATCGAGAGATAACACTGGCGCAGGCAACGGCCGCCATTGCCGAAAGTCTTAGTATTATCAAAAGTATTAGTTTTTTTGTTGTTGACGTCATTAGAATATGTGTAAAAGTTTAGAGAGTTTTACGTCATCATTTGTGGTGACTTCAATCAAGATCTTAGCGGCCCAGGGGCAGAAATTGAAAACTTTTTCGAAAAAAGCTTCAACATTCAACTACTTACACCAAGATTGGCAACCACGATCTATCAAACAACAATTGACGGAGTATTTGGGCAATTAGCTGATTACAATTTAGAATGTTTCATTTATGAGTCCTATTTCAGTGACCACAAACCACTTGTAGTTAGATTAAAGAGAAAATAAAAAATTTTAAAATGTAAAGAAATTACTTTTAAATAAAAAAAAATTCAGGTATATTCATTACACAAGAAAATTCATAAAAATATGTCTAAAATCTAAACACAATTACTGATAACTACATAATGCTGATATCTAACATAAGTACTGATACATAATACGAAAATGCGCTAACACGTCCTGAGTTCCAAAAGGGACCAGGCTTGACATGATTTTTTTTACTATAATGAATAGTATTTTTGACGTGATGCACATTTATGGCCGGTTAAACCAGCTGTTGGAGACCAGGTACAACATGCCACCGAAACGACTGCCGTACGTCCTTTTACGGGCTTTGTGGCTCGTTGCTAATAATCAAATATTTATGTGTAACTTTTATTTAACGTTCGCCTTTTGGTGTGATGTCACATTTCTTAAACACAATCTTCTTTCGTCACGCATCGTCACAAAAGTGTGACCACATCCCTTTGGCGCGTGACGTGATTTATGGATGGCCCCAGATCAAAAATGTATACTTGATACATTTATAATGAATTACATGTTTAGAAATTAAACACACACATGCAATATACTAATTTGAAAACGATATATTAACATGTTATAGTAAATTATTTTTATAATTTAAATGGTGTTTGATAAAAAAGGTATTTCAAAAGTTAAATTCATTGGTGACATTTTTCCAACCGGAAGATAAGCCGCAATAAACCAGGTTTTGAGATTTCGCCGCAGAGTGACTTTTTCTTTTGACTTGTCCATTCTTTCTTAGTGAAGTGACCATCATATGGACCTCAGATTGACATAGACTCTTAACGAACGCTGGAACTCCAATCGAAAGGCAAATAGCATTTGTTTACAATATTTTCTTTGTAAAAATTTTTTTTTACAAACATATTTTCAAAAAAAGCTTAAAAAAAATAAATAAATAAACTCCGTACTCTAAGGATGTCATTTGTGAATGTTTTAATGTTCTATTTGCACAATTTCTTTTAATGGTGTTTACGTGTCTGGAGCAGGGTAGGGTTTCTGGCCACTGACAGCAGCAACATTGCACTGCCGCAGCCGACCGGAGAAAATGTAGCGTAAACTAGATGATATCAACTGTCGGTCTGCACTGTAGCCGTGCACTCATCGCGGACAGTGCTACTGGCACGGCTCTTGGGGAACTGCTGTCATGTTGAGGACATCTCAAATTGGCCGAGCTCTATTCTTATCCTGACTGAAGTGACAGACCACAGGACTTAAGATTACGGGGGTATAAAAAGCTTTTAGAAAGCAAGTTTTTTGTGTGGATTAACAAATGAAATTTAAAAAAACCTTTCGGAAAAAAAAACAACAAAAAAACAAAACAAAACAACACAACAATATCTGCGTTAAGTTATTTATTTTCAAACGTAAATCACCGTTTCAACTTATTTGATAATTACATTTTCTGTTGTCAAAGTGAGATATATATTAAAACTAAGGAAACTCATTAGTTTTAGAGCCACTTTCCTCTAGTTGCCCCCACCCCAAACAGAAGAAGTCAACTCATTTGACATATAGGCTACAGAGTCATAATTTTTTAAACTTACTACACCCGATTCGTACACACACACACACCCACACACACACGCGCACATACACACATACACACACACACTCACGGACATATGGCCGGAAATAGTTTTTTTTTCTATTAGCCGGATCCGGATAGTTCGGCCGTAGTATTTGCCGGATTATAAAGGAGACATTCCATTGTTATTTAGATTTTCAACAAGAACGTTTAGTAAGTGTTACTATGACATACATTTGAATTTTGTTTTTAATCGAAATTAACGATTAATTAATCTGTAATTTTTAAAAAGTTAACGATTAAATTTAAATTAATCACTAGCAGCCCTAATAATTAATATTTACAATCTTCACATAAGATTATCTTAGTTATACCTACGTGTATAGATTTTTAAAAGTTATAACGCTATAATCAATCACACACAAACCACAAAAAAGGACTACTAGTAAATTATAAAGTACTAGACATTATTGCCGGTTCCAAACAATGACCGACCCAAAATATTTATGACTCTGTCAATAGCCCACATCCCTCCCCAACATTTGCTTTAGAAAAGACAGATCAAATAATAATTTTGATTTCTTATCAACTGTTACATATATTCTTCTAACAGGCTTGTCCGTGGGACATATTTTTATGTCCCATCCCATCCCATGTCAATTTATGCCTGTCCCATCCCATTCCATCCCATGGGATGTTTCTCATGGGAATTCCATGGGAAAAACATTCCTATGGACAAGCCTTCTAACAGAAGAAGTTAACACCATTAACATGTCATACAGAGTCAGAATTTTGGAAACTCGCTACACTCAATTCAGTACACACAGACACACACACACACACACACAAATATATATATATATATATATATATNTTTTTTTATTTTTTTTATTTTTTTTTTTGGTTCAAGTTTGTAACAAGTATTGAGGTTAACTTGAATAGCACGTCAAACTGTGCATTTGTAAAAAAAAAATTATTTAGAACTTATTGAGTTTATGATAGAGCCCGAATGTGCATAGCCTGCGAGGCAATTACACGTTAGGTATCACACGAAGGGTTGAAATCAAAACATGTTTCCACAGGTAATGTAGTCTGACAAGACGTAGCTGCGGGGTCACCGCCACGCTCATTCCCTTCCCATCCCAAAAATAAAATAAATAAATAAAATAAAATAATAATTCATAATAATTTGATAATTGAGTATCACTGAAAATTTAGAAATCTTTTTTAAAAAAAGTGTATAGGTGCAAATTTCTTGTCTTTTTGTCAATGCTAAACAACTCAATGCGTCGCTTTTTGCCAAGTCAAAGACAAGGGAAATAAATCTCATCGCACAGGCGGGGGCAATACATTGTGCATGTCTGGATGTAGGCAAATTTCCCTCTAGGATTTATTAGTCTGTGTGCAAAGTAAAAAAAAAAAAACGACAACTCGTGTGCAAAGTTGCACAGCGTCCATTTTGTGTGCAATATTTTACAATATTTTCAGTAGTAATAGTTGAGCAGCGTTTGTCCGATATCTGCGCTATCGCGCAGATAGAAGTAAACTTTGGAGGTAAGTTTTGCAACTACTAGTTATCGTTGCCGGCGGTATTGGGACTAACATCGGTCGTCAGGACCTAAGACCACGGATAAAAACGAAATCCCAAAGAAATGTCCTACGTAAGAAAAACGCAAGTGTAAATTTAGTCCTGGCATTGAACCAGCTTAACTATTCGGCGTTTACCAAATTTACTTTTATTTCTGGAATCATAAATAAATTGACATAATTTAAGTATCTGTTACTATATTTAGACAATCCTTCAAATTCTAAACTTAAAACTAGAAGTTGTTGAGATGTAAACACACTTACTCTGATTGTACCAGGCCAGCGGTTGGCAGAGATGTTTGGCTGAACGTAGCGACCTTCTCTGGAGTGAAATTTTTAGCCCACGGCAGAATTTTAACAACATTGGTCGTAAGTGGTTGTCTGCTTCATTAGGAACAGCTCTCGGGGGCGTAGTTTAAGAGCCTGCACAGGTCGTAAATTCACCGACAGTTTAGACCTTTAAACGACTCGATTTCGATTCCACTCACCCCCACCTTATGTAATTTCGATCACGCCCTTCCATTTCCCGATCATAATGGAGGAGTAAGAAAAGAGGCTCGTTACTGATGGAATATAAACGGTCAAGAAACGTCTTTAAAAATCGGATCTTTTTACGCATGCACACAGTTATTAATATTAAAGGTTACGGTTTCGTAACACTGGCCAGCTAGGATTGTTACCCCATTATTATCAATAATTCACTTTTGAAAATTTGGAAAGAACGCGCACTTGTTTTTGAAGACAAAGATCCATCGCCTATTTTACGCACTTGACGTGCAACTTAAAGTGATGTCAGACGCACATTTTAGGCTCTCGCCCACGTCGACTTGAATAATTGCTTGAACCTGAATGTTTTATGGGCTGTGGTTAACTGCATGCCACTTGTCTTTCAAAGTGGGGGTGATTTGACGTCATACTTCTTAGAGGTTAAAATTAAGTGTGAAACAATTTAACAAAAATAGAAAACCAATGGACAAATTGTGATCATCTCAAGGAAATGTGTACTTACATGTCAGTCAAAAGTTAAAACAGTTTATTTTTTAATTAAGTTATAAAAATGACATCAAAAGTATTTTTAAAAAATGAAATAGAGTACTTCTTACAATAAATTGAGTACATCTTACAATAGTACGTCTTACAATGGTACGTCTTACAATAGTACGTCTTACAATAGTACGTCTTACAATAGTACGTCTTACAATAAATAGAGTACGTCTTACAATAAATAGAGTACGTCTTACAATAGTACGTCTTACAATAGTACGTCTTACAATAGTACGTCTTACAATAAATAGAGTACGTCTTACAATAAATAGAGTACGTCTTTCAATAAATAGAGTACGTCTTACAATAAATAGAGTGCGTCTTACAATAAATAGAGTACGTCTTACAATAAAAAGAGTACGTCTTACAATAAATAGAGTACGTCTTACAATAAATAGAGTGCGTCTTACAATAAATAGAGTACGTCTTACAAACGAAGTCTAACAACAAAACAATTTGCTATTTAAAAAATCATAACTAAAAAGAATGTATAAAGCTACAAAGGTTTCTTCCTGTATGACAAACTATTTGAATGAGATTATGATAGGACTAAGGCTAGAAGATTGATTTTTAAAGAATCTCCATTACTTTTTCTATTTCATTTAATTAATTAGCATTCGAATATGTGTTCAGATTTTATTCCACGGAGTTAACCGCGAATATAGGAAAACGGTGACATCTGTGTTCCGTAAAAAAATAAAAAAAAAAAAAAACGTAAAAAAAAAAAAAAAAAAAAAAAGAAGACCGCTTAAAAGAGCGTTTATTAGTGCTCAGTTGTGACTAAGGTCAGAGGTCAAGAACTTTGCAGACCTACCCCACTTCCCCCTCCCCGTCATCCTTTTTAAGTGAAGTTGGTCGAAAATCTCCCGAATGTATTTTCACTGGTGAACGTATTAGGAGTCATTGTCAGGTCAATGTTATTACATTAGAAAAATACAAATAACACATGCAGTCACAGGTGAGTATAGACAAGTGGCATATGGTGAAATGAGGGGGTTATAAGAGAAAACATGTTGAAACAGACTTTTGAAAGTTGATGGAGACACAAATTGTGTAAGATTTAAGTTAAAGTGAAAATATGACACTGAAAGGTGAGATGATGGTGAAACATTGACCATTCATACTCCGGCATCCTTCCGTCTCGCGAGACGATGGTGCATCACCTTGGGGTTGGGTTGCATTTCCTCGAGTGACTGTGCAGTCCTATCCTTGAGTGACAGTCTTTGCCACAGTTTTTACACACGAGTTCTGTGCTTCCAAATGTTTTGGCCTTTCTCCTAGCTCTTCTGTCTGCAGCCTCCTCCATTCTTCGCTCCTCGGCTACTATGACGCCCTCTTTGACAACTGTGCGCCACGTAGATCGGTCTTCTGCCTTACACTCCCAGTCACTTGTATGTATTTTGGCTGCTTTCATGTCCCTTTGACAGACATCTTTAAATCGCAAGCGTGGGCGACCTGTTTTCCTCTTTCCTGAAGCAAGTTCACCATATAGGAGGTCCTTCGGGATGCGGCCGGGGCTCATTCTTTTGACATGTCCTAGCCACCTCAGGCGTCTTTCACTAAGAATTGAGAACATGCTTTGGGTATTGGCACGCGTTAGTACCTCACTATTAGGCACTTTTTCTTGCCATTTAATACCAAGGATGCGGCGCAAGCATCTCAAATGGAAGCTGTTAAGCTTACGCTCTTGTGATGTATAAGTGGTCCATGTCTCGCTCCCATATAGTAGTGTACTGATGACACAGGCTCGATAGACGCACAGTTTGGTTTTCTCCGTTAGCTTGGTGTTTTGCCAGACCCGCTTATTTAGTTTAGCCATTGTTGCGGCTGCCTTGCCAATTCTGCTGTTTATTTCTTCTTCAATGGACAGTGTATTGGAGACCTTGGATCCCAAGTAGGTGAAGCTGTCCACAACCTCCAAGTTTTCATTATCGATATTTATGGTAGGAGGAGGTCGAGTGTCTTGGGCCATGATGTTTGTCTTTTTCAAGCTGATTTGCAGACCAAATTCTTTGCAGGCATTGGAGAAGCTTGACACGAGTTGTTGCAAACCAGATTCTGTATGTGCTGTTAGTGCCGCATCATCCGCAAATAGTAGCTCTCGAATTAGGACATCCGTCGTTTTGGTCTTGGCTCGGAGGCGGGCAGTGTTGAAAAGTCCTCCATCAGCTCTGGTATGTAACCAGATTCCCTCACTGCTATCCTTGAATGCGTATCGAAGAAGTACAGAGAAGAATATTGCGAAGAGTGTTGGTGCGAGTACACAACCTTGTTTAACTCCGCTGCTGACAGGGAAGGCCTCTGACTTAGCTCCATCGAACTGTACTGTGCCAAGCATATTTTCATGGAACTGTCTGATGATGGCAAGTAGGTGAGGGGGACATCCAATTTTTGCCAGTATTTGGAATAGCCCGTTGCGACTGACTAAGTCGAAGGCTTTTGTAAGGTCCACAAATGCAATGTATAGTGGCATCTGCTGCTCTCTGCATTTTTCCTGGAGCTGTCGTATGGAGAACACCATGTCTATGGTAGACCTACCGGACCGGAAACCACACTGAGATTCTGGATAGACGCGGGATGCTAGGCTTTGTAAACGTTTTAGTATAACGCGGGCAATAGTCTTTCCTACAATACTAAGGAGTGAAATGCCGCGATAATTATTGCAATCACTCCTATCACCTTTGTTTTTATATAGTGTCACTATATTTGCATCCTTTAGGTCTTGGGGGATGTAGCCCTGTTCCCAGCAGAGGGACAGAATCTCGTGCAATGGTTGGAGTAAAGCTGTCTTGCCACTCTTTAGAACCTCTGGTGGTATTCCATCATTCCCCGGAGCTTTTCCACAAGCTAGACTGTCAATTGCTTTGCTCAGCTCTTCCTGTGTGGGCACGACATCAAGTTCTTCCATGAGTGGCATATCTGGGCTGTCATCTAGAGCGGTGCTGGAGACTGTGGTAACTGTTGAATACAATTCCAGATAATGCTCAACCCACCGTTTTAGCTGTGCTGCCTGGTCTTGAATAATTTCTCCATTCATAACGTGTAACATATTGGTGAAACAAGCGTCAACGGTAGTTGAACAGAAAGGTGATTCACATAACTGAACTTCTACCCAATTTAAAATTCATGATTCAAATGCATTTGAACGCTTAAGTTACCATCAATGACTTAATGAAGGTTCATGTTTGGGTGAATTTACTGACGATTGAGTGGGGGGAAAAGCCAAGAACTTTGTGGAAAGATATGCACACCACACGGTGCAATGGTGTTTAAGGCTAACTCTCATGCACGCACACATGTGTTTAAATAATGAAGACGTTCATCATCAAAGGCCAAAAACTTCATGTAGTAATTACAGCCGTACTGGAGGATACTAATTGAAAGGTTTGATTAAAAGCTTGAAATCCTTGGATGTTTTTTTTTCCTCTTTTGAATCCTTTTTTTCCCGGAACAATTCTGGAAGGTGAACTTAGTTTGGCTGATGCAGCAGGGGCAAATGGATTTAAAGAAATATGTATTTTAAGTGTTTCTTTTTTTCTTTTAATGAAAATGGGTAAACGTTCATCTCATCTTACGTATCTGTTGAAGATGCTTCTTCTATTCAGAAGGTTATTGCGGATTAATAATATTTTTCCAAGTCAGTTAAACAAAGGAGAAGAATTTAAACATTATTTTCGTAAATCACGGCAAACATGAACACTATCAAAATGCTAATTTTTTCCCGCTTGGGAACGTATAAAGTGTCGTTATTAGTGTAGATCTGTATAGAAAGGCGAACTTGAGAAAAGGATAGCAGAGTGTTTATTTGTGTTTGTATAGAACCGGAAACGATTTAGAGATATCGATAGCGAAGACTTCAAAACACCCAGAGATTTTCAGCCGAGCGGTTCTCAGCATTACATCCTAGCGATTCTCAACCTTTTTAGTGTCGTAAAATTTAATATATTTTGAAAAAATTTCAGTTTTCAATAAGAAATTATTCATGTAATTAAGAAAAAAAGTATAGAGAATATGTGAGGGTAAATATTTTTGTTAAAAAATTTAAAAAAAAAAAACCCCAGTGGGCCAGAGATATAGATAGGGAAGTACAACTAAATGTTTTCGTTGTTTGAAGGGTTGGTGCGGGGCAAGGATCTGTGGCTCTGAAAGTCAGTCACTAGTAAACGTTTAAATTTTTTATGTAGGACTTTTCCCTAGAAGAATAAGGTTAATATGCTGACCAAAAGTGAAAGCAATGAATTTGACTAAGGAGAACCGCATCCGTGCAATCTCATTGAGCTAACAATGTTGTATGGCACTGCTCAGCAGATGGAGCAGATTGCCCAAGTATTAGCCAAGGCCTTAAGAGATTAGATCTCAGGTCTCAAGAATATGTGTTTAGTTTAGATTGAGCAGGTCAGTGCCTTGTTGGCTGTGGTTCCACGGATGATGATGTGGGGCCGTCAAAATATGTTGCGTCTTTTAAATATTTATTGTAAGTTGACTTTGAACAAGTCAACCGTCGATTTTATTCACTTGATGTACAGGTCAAGCATAATCATTAAGTTTAAAAAATACGAGGAACAAATTGAAGATCAATAAATAGGGCTGTTTACGATTAGCTGCTAATGGTTAGCTTTTTAAAAATGTACGATTAATTAATAAATAATTTTGATTACAGCCAAAAATTAAAGCCTATGTTGTAATAAGTAACATTTATTAAATGCACTTGTTGAAAATCGAAAAAAACACTGGAGTGTCTCCTTTTTATGTCATCTCATAACTTTCAGGGGTATGAGAATCACTGTGTGTTAAAGCGGTTTGACTAACAATAACCAAATACGCAAACAGACGAGTGTGTAGCCATTATTTGGTTCCAGTGATGTGGGGGTCTAATTGATAATATAACAAGCCGAGTTGAACAATCATTCACATGGAACCTAGCCATGGTATGCACAAAACGGTGTTGGCAAGGAACGACATTATTGGATGTCGGTATTCATTAAGCTTCACCCATTGTAGAGGGTTAACGGATTCAGGAACTTTCATTTCAATTTTGAACCGCAGTATTTCATCAAAATAGCTGTCGTCATTTTCTATCTCTGAGTCAGTCTCCATTACTGCCATTAGCTTAATTAGCTTTTCATTTGGTTTAATAAGTAGGTGAAGTGTTAGAATCAAGGTAGGCTAATATTTTCTCACAATGGATACAATAAAATTTATCAACATTTTGAACAGTCACGTTAGTTATAGTTTAAAAACAAATAGCTCGTGTGATCATCAGGAAATTTGGTTATATTTATCTGGCACATTGAAAAAAAAAAACAAACTTTTTGACTTCCAATACTTCTGTAAGTGATTGGTCAATTAAAAAATTTAATGGTTATAAATTGTAGATTAATTAACTGTTAAATCGTTAAATTGTGTTACCCTATAAATAATATTAAATTGTGAATTTAAAAAATGGAACATATAATTATTAAGTTTATAATCTTTTTTTTATGTGACCCCCTAAATTGGTTAGAACTTAAAAGATGGGTCTAAATAACAACTCAAACATTCACGGCTGTTGCTACGTTAGTGACTCTGATCGCTGAGCTATTTGCCCGTTTTGCTTATACTCGGTATTTCAACGTGCCCGGGTCAATACCCGGCTCAATCCCGAGTTCCGCACGCCGAGCTCATATCACGTCTGCATGTAAGATAACAACACATGACGTAAGAGCCCACACCTGTGGGTTTTATAGGGCGCGGAAAGTGTAAAAAAAATCTTGGGGGACAACAGAAATGGGAAACCTCCTCGGAGAGGGATGTTGATGTTAGCCAAAATAGCCGGTTAATAAAACATACAAATAGATTCGGATACTAAGAGATAAGCCATAAAAATAAATGAGATCTTTATTTAGGCTAAAAGAAGTCAAACAGCGGGAATTGAGCAATTCAACTGGTGAAATTAAAATCAAGTAGTTGTATTCGGGTTTTTAAAGCCATTTTTCATTGGACGTGTTTCCTGTAATCGATTGCAAAAAGTTAGGGTTGATAAGTAGAAGTCTGTTAGCTGTAATTCTGAACTTTACGAATTTTTATGTTTACTGTTGTTAGATTAGTTAGTGACATTAACATCCTAAACAGTTTCCCTCGACTATTCAGATTACAGGTAACGCGTTAAATTTTTCTTCAATTTTATTTAAATCTGCAATCGTAAAAGGTGGAGCTCAGGTGCACCTAGAATTAAAATACCACGAAACCGAATCATTAAATATTTGTACGAATTTACTTTCCAGGTGCAAATTCCTGCATTAAAAAAAACAACAACAACAAAGAAAACGTAAGGGATGATTTATTGTTTTTTAAAAAAAAACTAAAACTACGGTGAATGCTGTGTTTTATTTCAAAGCGTTTTGAAGTGTATGTCTTATCTAAACAACCGTCATACAACAGCTGTACTCCTTAACTTTATCCCGGGCTGCAACTGCTCATTCGTTTCTTGTTTATTTCAGATCATCTGTGGCGGTGATCAGGTCAAGGTCACGTCGGGCCATGCAAGGAAAATATGATTTATTTGTTAGACCGACTTGGTGGGATTAATTCTTTAAGTGTTTTTTTTTACCAGTTATATTAAAACTTTTATCAGTTGTTAGTAACAGTTTTGATAATCACCACCCCATTCCCCTTCATTATGTTGTGAATGAATCAGTTGTTAATTTACTTTGTGGATGTATTTATTGCGGATGTACCTGTGGCAGATGTAACTTAAGTGGATGTGCCTGTGGCAGATGTAACTTTAGTGGATGTGCCTGTGGCACATGTACATTTTGTGGATGTACCTGTGGCAGATGTGGCTCTTTTAGATGTAACTGTTATTGTTGTAATTGCTATACATGTAACTTTTGTGGATGTGACTGTTGTAGACATAGTAAAAATAATGATGTTAGCCATATTTTCTATTTATTTGCTTGTAACTCACCATCTTGATGTTCAAAAACAATTGCACATAAAGACATTTGATCCAATGTTAGTCCACGCTATAGTTTAACCTGAAATCGTAACCCACAAGGAAGACGAAATATAGCATCCAAACAAGAGAGAAAAGACATCGCTTTAGAACACAGTCTCACGCAGGCGACAATGCTTGCAACACCATTACGCGTATGTAGGACTGTTTAATGATTAATTTAAAATTAATCGTTAACTTAAAAAAAATTAACGATTATTTAATCGTTAATTTCGATTAAAGCCAAAATAAAAAAAATTATGTTGAAAATTCAAATAGTGCTGGAATGTCTCCATTATGTGTCATTTTTAAACCAACTACGCAAAATGACAAGTGTGTTGACATCATTTGGTTAAAGTGATGAGCAGGTCTAATGGACATTTTATCCAGCCGATTTGAACAATCATTAACATGGAATTGAGGTAACTGGTATACTCCAAACGGTCTTGGCAAGCAATGACATTATCAGATATCGGTGTTCATTAAGTTCCCACCATTGTAGAAGATTAAGGGATTCAGAAACCTTAATCTCCATTTTGTAATAAAGTATTTCATCAGAAGAGCTGTCGTCATAATGTGTCTCTGAGTCAGACTCCATTACTGCCATTAGCTTAATACGCTTTCCATTCGGTTTGATAAGTAGGCGAAGCATTAGAACCATGGTAGGCAAACTTTATCAACATTTTGAACATTCAATAGTCATAGTTTAGAAACCAAAATGTTCGTGTAATCATCAGGAAATTTTGTTTTCTATTGGCCGCTATTTAAAACAATTCTTTTGTTTACTTTTTAACTTCCAATAATTTTAAGTGATGTGTCGATTAATTTTTACACATATAATTTAATCGTTAAAATTTTTTAACGATTAATCGAGACGTTAATCGTTAATTTCCGCAGCCCTACGCATATGTGAAACTAGGCTGCAGTGCATACACTTTTTAACTTTAACTTCTCATTCATTCTACTTTAAAATAATCTTATTTTAACCATATATTTTAACAACAAATTTTTTTAAACATAAAGCATGCCCCACAATTATCGAAACATACGATAATTTTACATTCTCCTCAACTCGTCACAAATAACTTTTCAATGAGTTGTCTATACATTAAACCACCCAATACACGAATCACGGCTTTAATTGTCTGGTTCCAGACACATTAAAAAAAAGCAGGTCGTTGTTTAATCATCGAGTTTATATCGTCTTGTAAATATGTTATCGTAATTGGTTCCAGAACATGACAAAGGGACTATTAAAATATGACATTATTTGTACTTCAGTTTCAAGTCAGTGTCATAGTTCTTCTATTTTTAAAGAAGCGCCCCACAAAAAAGCGCCCCACAAAAAAGCGCCCCACACAGGATTTATTTATTACCTAAACATCGCTTTCTTTCTATCTACATAGGTCAAATTAAAGGGCCTTGTAATATGTCAACTATGCTAACCATAGGGGCCGTCCATTAAGTACGTCACGCTATTTTTGACCATTTTTAACTCCCCCCCCCTGTCACAAACTGATGCACACCACACGGNCCCCCCCCCCCCGAAGTACGTCACACTTTCGCACAAAAATATATAGTTTTATTAACAAAATAATTCAAATTTAACATAAAACACCATGACGTCACACATGACCGGACATCCCCACCCCCCTTGTCACAAACTGTCACACTTTCTTACACCCCCTCTCCCCCCCTCTAGAGCGTGACGTACTTTATGGACGGCCCCATATCATAGTATGGCAGTTAAATATTACAGCTGTGACTTAGATTTCTCATAATATCCAGTGTTGGTCATCACGGAATTGTGTTTTAATTACTTAATTCTTGAAAACTGCCCAAATGACATATATTTTCTGCTATACACTAACATAGCAACGCCGCTGAACAGAAAGACAAATGTTTCATGAATAATGTTGGGGTAGGGGGCAGTCGTGGAGGCTTTATATAAAAAAGTATGACGTTATAAATCTTAGATAACGTTCCATATAACCCAGCCCACCTCAAAAACTTTTAAATATAAAAAGTTAAAAAAGTCATGTTAAACTTTGGACCGCCAACAGTCAACGACTACTCGCTAAATGTGTAGATCTCACAGACCCATGTTTTCAACAAACATTTAAAGTCACATAACAGAAAACAAATTAAACAATATAATTTTTTACACTCAAACCGTAACAG
This sequence comes from Radix auricularia, assembly GCA_002072015.1. Classification (NCBI taxonomy): domain Eukaryota; kingdom Metazoa; phylum Mollusca; class Gastropoda; family Lymnaeidae; genus Radix; species Radix auricularia. Next base: position 139,166 of record MUZC01000567.1, on the reverse strand, counting down.
AATGAGTTAATATTAAATAATTGTTCCATTTTAAACTTCGAATCTCAATAACATTGCAATCATATGTTTCAAAGAGTTTTTATATAGTGAAATACATTTTCTTTAAAAACAACAACTATTTTAAAATACCCTTTAAAAACATTTTTTTTGAAAATAAGTCCTTTATATACGAGACATAACTAAAATTAACCTCACTATAATAGTCATTGCACGTCAATCAAAAATATTTTTTTTAGTATGTCTCAAAGATAACTTAATACAACCCTCAAATAGACATAAAGATAAAAACACCTTTCTTATTCCATATGCATACTATGGAATATTCCATATTCCACAGACACATACAAGTTTTCTTTCTTTCCGTCCGGTATACGGGCGTGGAATGGGTTGCCTGAAGAAACCAGGAAAGCCAACACTTTATCATCATTTAAAACTCTAGTAAGAATACAGGACTAAACACAAACCATAGAAATACGTAGGACGCAATAATCTTCTGTACAGAAGGAGCGTCTGTAACATAAGATATATAAAGGCTTTATAGTAAAACAACTACTACGGTATGCCTGCTAAATTATAGCTCGATTTGATCACGGGAAAAGGGTTTAAAAACATGTTTAAAAAAGTGCGCAACGCGAGACGGATTAGCAATTAATAGTATTTACATTTACAGATCGGAATATATTTTTTTAAACGTATCGTCGATATAATACGCACCGCTACACTCTAGTTAAAAAAAACAACTAACATGCTACATATAAATAAATAGAGAGAATCTAAAAATGTATTTATTTAACAACAGTACATTCGATCGATCTGAATTTTAGATACATCATTTTTATCATCGGGTCGAGTCAGCCTGCAAAATTTCAGCTCGATAGCTTACGAGGAAGTGGGCTAAAAATCGATCTAAATTATTTTTAGCCAAGCAAGCAGACAACCCAAGTTAATGTAAATGGTTTAAAAATAGACTGATAAAAACTGCGTTTAAATGACACCTTATACTGAGAAGCTTTTATGGCCACCATTTAATAGCAAGATACCGTAATCGTTAAAGATTTAGTTTCTCCGTGTCCCTTCAACACTGTGAGGTAATTAAAGGCCATAAGAGCTCTGTGATATAACAAAGCGAGATATACAACGCCAGCTGACAGTGCCATCAGGATGATTGGATTTCTCAACGCTCCTTGTTAGCAGCTCTTCCTGGATGTCATTGTATTTCCTCCACAGAATGTCTGAACTTAATGTTACAGTTATAATACAGTAATGATACTTAAGCTATATTCCATTAATCTTACACTAATGATACACGCTTACAATTACCTCAGCCCGAGCTGTGGATTAGTAAGCCTTGTAGATCTGTGTCACTTTAAAATTTAGAACTTAAGTTACATTTCATCACTCGGATCTCGGTAAATTGAGCATAAATTTAAAGCACGAATTTTGCTATAGAATTCTATTGCTTGAAATATCTGTTAAATTGATATTTTTTTTCACATGCTTCTAAAACAACATAAATTAAGGCATATAATTTAGTTCTTTGCTTTCATTCCTAAAATTAATGTTTTGATTTTTAAAAACGTTTAAATATTTTTTTTATAGATTTTTAAAATGTAGATCTAGTTTCTTTTTTGTGAGATAAAATTAGCGTCTCTCTTGGTGTTCTTTTGGGTTTAAAAAAAAAATTATTATGGAGCATTAATTTATTCCATTGTCAGCTGATTACATTTATTAGCTATAGAGACAAAACATAAAACTATGAATTCAATCAATAATTCAAGGGATACTTATAAAAGGTATTAGTAACCGAAACCTACTGATATATTTATTGTCAGGTAGGTTTCTTTTACAGAATTAAATAACTCAAGATTAGGAAGAAGCAAAGGCTAAGGGTTAGGGTTTGGGATTTTTAAGGTTAGTTGCTAGGGGTTTGAGTCTAGGTTAATTTATTTATATGGAGACAATCTTACTCCAACATTTCACAAAAATGTTGTATGGAAGAATGAGAACTCGCCACATGATTCTATGTGCCATCATGAAATTATATCCAGCTAGATGTCGCCTTCCAATCACTTCATACTCATGTGACCCGCTCTCATTATGAACATAATTGTCAATTTCAAGGTTCACCCTCTCCAAAGCATGTTCTAGTTATCTTCCGCGGAGTTCTTGACAAAAATCTTCCTTTTTTAAACGTCTCCATTTCTTTTTCCTTTTTTTGTTCGTCTTTGCCACAGGGAACGACTACTCTGATTCCTCCTGACAGAGATGCTTTACGTGCCCCTTATGACGGCAATTATTGACATTGAATGACACCTCGAGACAAGATTTATCGAGTTGCTGAATCTATAATTTCTTTAGTCTTGACTCCGACAGAAGAATCGATTTTAGACCTCCGTCAGGGGCGTCAGGTTTGTTGAATGGATTCAGATGTTGGCTGGATTAATGGTGGTGGCAGAGTGGAAGGATTAATGGTGGTGGCAGAGTTGAAGGATTAATGGTGGTGGCAGAGTGGAAGGATTAATGGTGGTGGCAGAGTGGAAGGATTAATGGTGATGGCAGAGTGGAAGGATTAATGGTGATGGCAGAGTGGCTGTATAAATGGTGGTGGCAGAGTGGAAGGATTAATGGTGATGGCAGAGTGGCTGTATTAATGGTGGTGGCAGAGTGGAAGGATTAATGGTGATGGCAGAGTGGCTGTATTAATGGTGGTGGCAGAGTGGCAGGATTAATGGTGATGGAAGAGTGGTAGGATTAATTGTGATGGCAGAGTGGGAGGATAAATGGTAGTGGCACAGTGGAAGGATTAATGGTGATGGCAGAGTGGTAGGATTAATGGTGATGGAAGAGTGGTAGGATTAATGGTGGTGGCAGAGTGGAAGGATTAATAGTGATGGCAGAGTGGCAGGATTAATGGTGATGGCAGGGTGGGATGATAAATGGTAGTGGCACAGTGGAAGGATTAATGGTGATGGCAGAGTGGCAGGATTAATGGTGATGGAAGAGTGGTAGGATTAATTGTGATGGCAGAGTGGGAGGATAAATGGTAGTGGCACAGTGGAAGGATTAATGGTGATGGCAGAGTGGCAGGATAAATGGTAGTGGCACAGTGGAAGGATTAATGGTGATGGCAGAGTGGCAGGATTAATTGTGATGGCAGAGTGGCAGGATAAATGGTAGTGGCACAGTGGAAGGATTAATAGTGATGGCAGAGTGGCAGGATTCATGGTGATGGCAGAGTGGCAGGATTAATGGTGATGGCAGAGTGGCAGGATAAATGGTAGTGGCACAGTGGAAGGATTAATGGGGATGGCAGAGTGGCAGGATAAATGGTAGTGGCACAGTGGAAGGATTAATGGTGATGGCAGAGTGGGAGGATAAATGGTGATGGCAGAGTGGCAGGATAAATGGTAGTGGCACAGTGGAAGGATTAATGGTGATGGCAGAGTGGGAGGATAAATGGTGATGGCAGAGTGGAAGGATTAATGGTGATGGCACAGTGGAAGGATTAATGGTGATGGCAGAGTGGCAGGATAAATGGTAGTGGCACAGTGGAAGGATTAATGGTAGTGGCACAGTGGAAGGATTAATGGTGATGGCAGAGTGGGAGGATAAATGGTGATGGCAGAGTGGAAGGATTAATGGTGATGGCACAGTAGAAGGATTAATGGTGATGGCAGAGTGGCATGATTAATGGTGATGGAAGAGTGGCAGGATTAATGGTGATGGAAGAGTTGGAGGTTTAATGGTGATGATAGAGTGGCAGGATAAATGGTGATGACAGAGTGGCAGGATTAATGATGATGGAAGAGTGGGAGGATTAATAGTGATGGAAGAGTGGCATGATTAATGGTGATGGAAGAGTGGGAGGATTAATGTTGATGAAAGAGTGGCAGGATTAATGGTGATGGCAGAGTGGCAGGATTAAAGGTGATGGCAGAGTGGCAGGATAACTGGTGGTGGCAGAGTGGCTGGATTAATGGTGGTGGCAGAGTGGCGGAATTAAAAATAAACCCTTATCCTTAACTCATTTTACACATCAAAATTAGTTCGAGATCAATCAAAGGAGTTATGAAGATTTGGTCCCTTCCGTTACCACATCGTATTTTAAAGCCCGAGTATAATAAGACAGTGTTGGCCTTAATTTCTTACAATCAAATTAAAAAATCATTTATACATAAGTCTATTTTTCAAAAGAATTAATGTATTTACTCATGAATGCCTAGATCTACAAATATAGAGATTTCGGAGACGAACCAGCATAAAATCTGGAGTGGAATTTTATTTTTAAATTTTTAAGGCAAATTCCCTTGGGAAAAATTGCTGTTATATATTTGAAATGGCTAGTAAGTCTGTACAAGCTTTGAAAAGCAATTCAACCTGAATCATACCAGATAGAGGGTTCGAGTCTTTTGCAAATATGTTAAGAAGGTCCTAAGGATGTGCTTGACCTAAAAAAAATTACGACAGGTTTACTGGATTTCCTGGGAAAAAAATAAAAAAAATAAAAAATCCCGAAGAATATAAGTATTTTGATAATTTCTTGTAAACCATAACATCTATCGGATTGAAACAAACGCCCAAAGGTAACTACTCGTAATATTATTTAGAACAATTTTGGAGAAGGAATTTTTGAAAAATCCACTTTCGTTAGACTCTAGTAAATTTGGCAGCAATTTGTATAAAGCAACTTTTTGTTTAGCTTCAAAATTATTGATTTGAAACGAATATTAATGTAATCTTAAATGACAGTTAATGGGGTTTTGTGAATGCTAATGTTAGATTCTTGCCCGGTGCGCATCATAATGAGACATTACTGGTGTGATGTAGCGTGAGTGGATATGACGTCATATTTTGTTAAGTTTTAGAATAACTGATTTGAAATTACTTTAATCTAAGCTAGAATGTTTTCCCTTGAAAAAAAATCTTAGTTGGAAATTGCGTTTAAATACTCTTGGAGTTTTTATTACTTGTTTTGTTTAGTAATAAGGAGTTTTACTTTTCTTTTAAAAAATTTGTAATAAATCTCTGACAGGTCATCCATCCATCCATCCATCCATCCATCCATCCATCCATCCATCCATCCATCCATCCATCCATCCATCCATCCATCCATCCATCCATCAATCAATCCATCCATCCATCCATTCCATCCATCCATCCATCTCTATCTCTCCATGTTTAGATCGATAAATTATTACTCACCAACAACATTTTTTTCCCCAATGGCCCAACTTAGCTCTCATTTAGTTGCCATTCGCAAGAAGCAATGTCGATTTTAGTCGCCTGACCAAGCCATTTGTAAAATGCGATAGAAATTTAATAAGTTTCTCCCAGGTCTCTCGCCATCAGCCACGCGCTGTTGCACCCCCAATTCTTCAACAGTGATGACGTCTTCAACACAACGAGTCTCAAAAGCAGTTGCTTGTGGAGCAATGACGTTATATTAAGTCAAAAACTTTACCAAAATATTTATTAATTTTTTAATTATAAGTTTATTTATAACAAAGTTTAAATAATAACGTTATCTGTCAAATTCATTCATCATTTTTTTAATGTATCTTATAATTACAACAATCATAACTAACGTGTGAAAGAATCGTAACGTGATTTGTTTTAAAATTCAAACTTCTAACAAGTCGTCATGTAAAATTAGGTAGCCGCTTGTAAAACCATTTGAGCCAAGTTGGTACATATCGACCAAATGTATACATTCTTTTAACCAATGATTCATCGAGTTTATCACCGTACTCTCTACCTATTGTAAACACTAACAATCTCGTTGATTCAAGTTGTAATTGATAATCGAAATATCGATCCCTCAATTTTAACTTTACAACATAATCCTCCATCGATCACTTAAATCTTTTTACCCCCATTTCAGTAAACAATTATTACGAATAGTGGTGGTTAGGTTAAAAGATATTTTAAATGATTTTTTTACTAAAATCCGTAAAATACCCACTAGCACGAAATAGTATGCTAACGCTACGTAATCCGTGAAGTTTTGAAAGTTTGAGGACCGCTGTCATGAGGGATCAATAAGGACTTGATGTTACTTAATTTACCGGTGGGATCTCACCCTTTTAAAACTAATAAGACTTGTTAAAAAGTAATACGGCAAGAGTTATTTACCCTGCACGTGCGTGTCACTGCATTGCCTGATAGGAAACACGTAGTAGATTAGGTGTTCGGGGTTAATTTAACGTACAAATCTAGTACTACGTCGTTGGAAACAGGCGCCGACTTGAGGGTACATGTTCTAAAACGAGGCTAATAAATAAATATATTTAGACCAGAGATCAAAAGTCGCAATTAGCATTCAAGGTTTTGTTATTGTTGGAGAGGGTCGTTGGTGTCTGGCGTCTCGTCATAAAGGGGATTCATCTGTAGACGGAATTAGAGAAAAGAAAACAGTTGGCTGCCTTGGGATTTAGTTTAAAGATTCAACGTTTAAAAGTTCACGCAGGTTCGACAATGTATATGAACAAATATTCACAGTTTTTTTTTTTATATAAAAAATATTTTTTGTTGAAAATATACAAAAGCAACATGACAGTAAACAATTTGCGCGTGGCATACTGTGCGAGGTCATTCTAATTTACGATGAATTAGGTGTAGATGTTTAGAGCCCTAAGGCGTGAGTATGAATAAGTTGTAGGTGCTTAGAGCCCTAAGGCGTGAGTGATGAATAAATTGTAGGTGTTTAGAGCCCTAAGACCTGAAGGATAAATTAGGTGTAGATGTTAAGAGCCCTAAGACCTGAGGGATGAATTAGGTGTAGATGTTTAAAGCCCTAAGACTTGGGGTATAAATTAGGTGTAGATGGTAAGAGCCCTAAGACCTGAGGGGTGAATAAGTTGTACATGTTTAGAGCCCTAAGGCTTGAGGTATAAATTAGGTGTAGGGCACGGGTTCAAAAAATGTTATAGAGGAAATAGCACATTTGAATTTTCTAGGATATTTAATTGAACCAATGTCATTATTTCATTTAAATCTTTGATTATCCGATTAATCTGCAAGGACTTTTCTCAAAACATTTTTACGAAGACAAAAACGTGCTTCCAACTTACTTTAGTATATCTATAAATTTAAAGAGATATTGTTACTTCTATATGTGACACGAAAGTATGTGTAATACGATGAATATTAACGTTACGCAATGAAGTATGACTTTTTCCGGTCTGAGAAATGAAAATTATACTTGCTACTAATTACATTTGCTACAAATTGAACTTACTACAAATTATACTTGCTACAAATTACAAGTTTTTGATAATAGTAGGTTCCGTTTACCAAGTTTTCAACTTCAATTTTTTTAACGACAAACCACAAGTCACTTCTAAACGATGCCAGCTCTAAAGTCTCTTAACTACTTCTTGATGGTCTCGAAATAGTCGACATGCATATAAAACTACTTAACTTTAGTCAGCGACCTTTTGAGTGCTCTCGCCTCTCAAACTGAGGGGCGTGGGATCTAGCCCACATAAGGGATGTGGGATCTAACCCGCGTAAGGGACGTGGAATCTAGCCAACGTAAAAGCAACAATAAAAAATGTTGATGAATGCCCATTGCTAAAAAGTCCTCCGCAGAACTGGAGAGGAGATGGGCGCCGCTAGGTCTACCAAGCCCCAAGAAAGTTCAAATGGAAATATTAAAACTCCCTACTAGGGTCTACGGTCACGAGGTTATGGGATACACAATAAAAAAAAAAACACAAAATAAACAACAACAAAAAAAAACAAAAAAAAAACCAAGGATAAAAAACTTTAGAGTTCAACATTACTAGACACTATGGATAAGCTCTTCGCGTCATACCGTCTGTATACAAGGAGACTCAGGAATATGCAAGACAAGATATGATAATCAATACATAGCAGAAAATCTTCCATGTACAACATTTTGCAACGCTCCACATGTACAATCAACGCAAAATATAATATCCATTAATCAAACACGACTTGCAAAAATCCCTAAGCTAGTTTCGTCAGCTTCATTCGTCGAGGACAGTCCTCTATTCAATGTATAAAATCTTCTCCTTTGTCACACAAGGGTCTCACAAAAATGTTCCCATTATTGGCGAAGGAATATGCCCTGACCCCCCGGGACGCCTCACGCCGCATGCCTCTATCGTCCAGTGCCAAAATCATGTCGGTTTGATCTGCCTCAATCCATGTTACGCCACGGAAACTGATTACCACAGACGATTGCAGTAACAGGCCTGACTAGACGGGGGCTGGTCGGGATAAAGGGGCGGGGGGATGCGGTAATCCGGGCATCACATGTTTGAATATTCATAGCTTTGGCGTTGTTGGAAGGGGAAAAAAGAGGATTCATTAAAAACAAAATTCAATTTTTTATTCGTTCATTTACAGTTTTATATCTTTATGCCATGGGGTGTATTTACCTTACTACGTACACGTTAAGAAACAGCCAGGGTAAATTTTTTGTTGTTAAAAGATAACAAGATATGCAGTTTTAAAATAAATTTAACAAAAACAAAACAAAAAAACTTACAGTCAATATCATCATGACCTTCTTGGGAACCTGGTTTCAGGTGAGACTCTACATAAAGACGTTGCACTGAAAGGTCCATAAATAAAACACACACCATTCCCTACATGCTGGAATGTAAGAACATTACTTACCTAGATGCTGAAAGAACATTACTTACCTATATGCTGTAAGAACATTACCTAGATGCTGGAAGAACAATACTTACCTAGATTCTGGAATGTAAGAACATTACTTACCTAGATGCTGGAATGTAAGAACATTACTTACCTAGATGCTGGAAGAACATTACTTACCTAGATGCTGGAATGTAAGAACATTATTTACCTAGATGCTGGAATGTAAGAACATTACTTACCTAGATGCTGGAATTTAAGAACATTACTTACCTAGATGCTGGAAGAGCATTACTTACCTAGATGCTGGAAGAACATTACTTACCTAGATGCTGGAAGAACATTACTTACCTAGATGCTGGAATGTAAGAACATTACTTACCTAGATAATGGAATGTAAGAACATTACTTACCTAGATGCTTGAATGTAAGAACATTACTTACCTACATGCTGGAATGTAAGAACATTACTTACCTAGATGCTGGAAGAACATTACTTACCTAGATGCTGGAAGAACATTACTTACCTAGATGCTGGAGTGTAAAAACATTACTTACCTAGATGCTGGAATATAAGAACATTACTTACCTAGATGCTGGAATGTAAGAACATTACTTACCTAGATGCTGGAAGAACATTACTTACCTAGATGCTGGAATGTAAGTACATTACTTACCTAGATGCTGGAATATAAGAACATTACTTACCTAGATGCTTGAATGTAAGAACATTACTTACCTAGATGCTGGAAGAACATTACTTAACTAGATGCTGGAAGAACATTACTTACCTAGATGCTTGAATGTAAGAACATTACTTACCTAGATGCTGGAATGTAAGAACATTACTTACCTAGATGCCGGAATGTAAGAACATTACTTACCTAGATGTTGGAAGAACATTACTTACCTAGATGCTGGGAGAACATTACTTACCTAGATGCTGGAAGATCATTACTTACCTAGATGCTGGAATGTAAGAACATTACTTACCTAGATGCTGGAATGTAAGTACATTACTTACCTAGATGCTGGAATGTAAAAACATTACTTACCTAGATGCTGGAATG